>JAXOUE010000069.1:0-122945 GCA_036250105.1 Parasarocladium wereldwijsianum
GGGGGGGGTGTCGGCGATCGCCATCGAGTAAAAATCAGTGACGCAGAGCCAATCAGGAGCGCTAACGAGAAAAGTTGTTGGGGAAAAGGGTTGGGCGGTCGGAAGGGGCGGGGTGACCCGCTTTCTACCTTTTTTTTCGGGCGATCAAGGCTGGGAATTTTGTCATGGGCGATGATAGTGAAGCCAACTATGACCTGATCTGGCGCTTGGCGTGCAGGATTCTTTGAACGTGAGATGATGCTCACGTATGCAGACATGTGGTGATAGTTTGCTGTTACAGCCGAGGTCTCGTCATGGCACAGGAAGACTGGCAGTTGTTGTTGGTGTTGGTGGTGTTCGCCTGATGGGAGGCCTGCATCACAGCGTGAACGATACAGCGATGGCGTTCGTTCAGGGTCCACATGAGCCGGCATGTTCCAGATGCGCTTGTACCTCCTGCTGCCGAAACACCCCACTCGTCCAAGGATAGACATAGTTGCAGACTCGACACAGAGAGCGCACGTCTAGACGCAAACGCAGGGGAAAAAAGTACGGAGGCGACATGATGAGGTTCCCGCCCGCGATGGTCGATCGTGGGAGAACTCAATGGATCACGGAAGGCGAATTGTTATCGAGCCAAGGTGGACCCATGGTGATTCGGGGTCCTGACGAGGCTCCCGAGGGGTGAGTCTGAGTCTGAGACCCAGATCAGTAACCAGAGGATGGGACACGCCCTCTTGCTGGGGGCGCGCTTTACCCACTGTGGCGTGTCGCTGTTCAGTGGGTGTGGTGCCCCAACAACCACCTGCAGCCTCTCACACCATACGCTATGCCATGCGGATGCGCCGTTGCCTCCCTCCCAGGGCGGAGGCGCGCCTCGGTGAAAGTATCTTTCTGGTGGGACATGCTGGTTGGGGTACTCGCTTTGATGCCAAGGGGTTTCCTCCCCCAGAACCATCACCTCGTTCTTAAACAGCCCTCATCCTTCCTCTCCAGCTTTTCTTCTCTCTTTTTCCTCTCCATCGTTGTGCTCAGTCATCAGCGTTCGACGGGAATTTCTACATCTCGTCCTCCATTCGTTTCCCTTTGGAAATCAAACACCAATAGGTTCGAGAGCCCTGGCTTGGCCCTCGCCTTACAACCAAAGCACATTCAACAAAATGTCGACCTCACAACCCAAGGCTGCCGAGGCCTTCCCCGACGGCACAACAGACTACGTCCCTCTCCGTGCCTCCGATGGCTGGGATTCGAAGAAGGTTCACATTGCTGACCAGCCCATCACCTGGGGTAACTGGCACCAGCATGTGAACTGGCTCAACACCTTCTTCATCGCCATTGTGCCCACCATGGGTCTCATCTCAACTTACTGGGTTCGCCCTCACCCTTACACCATCGCTTTTGCCGTATTCTACTACGTCCAGTGCGGTCTTGGTATCACAGCTGGTAAGTCTTGCAATTTATGCACGAGACTCATCAATAGTGATTGTACTGACCAGTCAAAAGGTTACCACCGTCTGTGGGCTCACAGCTCCTACAAGGCTACCCTCCCTCTCAAGATCTACCTCGCCGCCTGCGGTGCCGGTGCCGTCCAGGGCTCCATCCGATGGTGGTCCAACGGTCACCGCGCTCACCACAGGTACACCGACACCGAGAAGGATCCTTACTCTGTCCGCAAGGGTCTCATCTACTCCCACATGGGCTGGATGATCATGAAGCAGAACCCCAAGCGCAAGGGCCGCACCGATATCACCGATCTCAACGAGGACCCCGTCGTGGTATGGCAGCACCGCAACTTCATCAAGTGTGTCCTTACCATGGCCATCTTCTTCCCTACCCTCGTTTGCGGTCTTGGTTGGGGTGACTGGATGGGTGGCTACATTTACGCTGGTATTCTGCGTGTTGCTTTCATCCAGCAGGCCACCTTCTGCGTCAACTCTCTCGCTCACTGGCTCGGCGACCAGCCTTTCGATGACCGCAACTCGCCCCGTGACCACCTCATCACCGCTCTCGTCACTCTCGGTGAGGGATACCACAACTTCCACCACGAGTTTCCCTCTGACTACCGCAACGCCATTGAGTGGTACCAGTACGACCCCACGAAGTGGCACATTACTCTCTGGAAGTGGCTCGGTCTCGCCTACGACCTCAAGCAGTTCCGTGCCAACGAGATTGAGAAGGGTCGTGTCCAGCAGCTTCAGAAGAAGCTTGACCAGAAGCGCGCTACTCTCGACTGGGGAACACCTCTGGAGCAGCTGCCCGTTGTCAGCTGGGACGACTTTGTCGAGCAGTCCAAGAACGGCAAGGGCCTCGTCGCCATTGCCGGTGTCATCCATGATGTTACCGACTTCATTAAGGAGCACCCTGGCGGTAAGGCTCTTATCTCTTCCGCTATCGGCAAGGATGCCACCGCCATTTTCAACGGTGGTGTCTACCTGCACTCCAACGCCGCTCACAATCTGCTCTCCACCATGCGCGTGGGTGTTCTCCGCGGTGGTTGCGAGGTTGAGATTTGGAAGCGTGCTCAATATGAGGGCAAGGGTATGACCGCGGTCGAGGACTCTACTGGCCACCGCATCCACCGTGCCGGCAACCAGGTCACCAAGATTGTTCAGCCCGTCGCCACTGCCGATGCCGCATAAGCATTCAAAACCTTCCTGGTTTCTTTTCATGTTTCTTTTGAATGACGAGCGACGAGTCTTTCGGCGTGGTAATGTACCTGCACATACGTAAGTGGCAGGGGGTGAAAACAATCTTTGGCATCACATTCATGATCTGGCGTTTGGGACGGGGGTGAGATTTATATCATTTTGTTTCTTTACCTATAAGGCGAGATGACAATTCACTACAATTAGACTAGCTTTGTATCGGCCGACCTAGGTCTTGCAATCAACATTTTTTTCAAATTTCTTGCTCGCATCGTGATTACATGCTCCGCACTGGTGAGTGCCGAGAGTTTTGTGTGTCCTCACACAAGTCATGCCGAATGGTGAATTATAGCACTTCGTTCGTCCCGAGTCCATTCAGTCTGCAGACAAAACGCGCACTTGAAACCCGCTGAATAAGGACAAGCGGTGCCATCATACGTGGTTCACCTGGATCAAGACGGCAAAAAACGGACCCCAACCATTGATCGGTTCGCACTGTCATAGGGTTGCATACTTGGTGGGCATGCAGTAGCTGGTCATTTTGTGGCTACGAGATCGCCACAGTCGCTGGTCTGCTCCGGACAGCATGGCGACCGTCCAGACTTTGCAAATATTGGGTATCACATTACTTCGTATCGTTTCTGTTCAGTCAACCCCGGCCATCAAGGGGTGATCATCGGCGCCTTGGTGACCACCAATTCTGAGCTCCTCGCCCACGTCCCATCCGGTAATTGCCGATAGCACAGCAGCTTGCCGTCGTCCCCCGTCGTCCCCAGGATCTGCCCATCATCGTCAAATCCTACCCTCCAGACCGGTTTCCTGTCGTTTTCGAGCCTCGAGATCTCCCTCGCCGTGTGCTTCACCTGCCCCGGCTGGCCCGACCACAGCCGCATGTCGTTCTTGTCGTTTGTCTTGGCCAAACTCGCGCTGAGCGTGGATGACTGCTGGTTGCTGCCCATCCCGTCGTGAGGATGATGGTGACTATCATTTGGGTATCTCGGCGTTGACGCCCCTCCGTCCGGGCGTATGAGATTCGAGACCGACCAGCTCTTTCCGTCTTCCTCTGCGTCAACGGGCGTGTCGACGCGAAACACCCTCGCGTACCCGTCCTGGCACGCGGTGGCGATAATGTCGTACCCCCTGATGTTCCCCGGCGCCCACGCCACGTCTCGCACCAGGCCCCTGTGGTCCCCCATCTCTGCCGCCAGGTAAAATTCCTTTTGCGTCTGCGAGCTGCCAAAGCTCGCCGTGCTGACCACGTCGCGCGAGCGGTATATTCGCACCCTGTCCATCACGCCGACCACGAGACCAAGACTGTCGCATCCGACGCCCGCGCGCAGCGCGCTGTAGCACGGCTCCTCGCCTGGGTCAAAACTGACCTTGAAGCTCACCTCCTCCCCGCGCGCGGGCTTTCGCTCGCAGACCATAAACTCATCGATGCTGCGGTAGTCTGTCAGAGCCTCCGGGCTGTCGTTTTGGTAGACCACCAGCCGTCCACTAGAGGTGAGCAGCGCGAGGAAGACGCCTTCGGGAGTGTGCTTCATGGAGAAGGAGCGGTAGGGGGAGGCGCCGGGCGCACGGGTGTCAAAGGCCGGGCGGCCGGGGAGGGAGCGCGAGGGGTTGAAGCGGCGCGAGGGCGCGGCGGAGGGGTCTTCGGCCCAGAGGCGGAACCAGCCCTCGCGGCCGAGGGAGGCGATGATATTGGGATAGATGGAGGCGGGGAGCCATTGCAACTGGGGGTTGAGGTCAGCCAATTGAAACACCTTCGACCCTATATTTCTTAGGAGGGCAATGGGGAGGGCATACCTCGAGAACTTCACCGCCGTGGGCTGTCCAGGTGTCGCAGTGTCGCCACGTGCCGTCTTTGTGCCTGTTGAAGACGCGGATCTTGCCGTCCACGGAGCCGGTTGCGCAGCGGTCGCCGTAGGTATTGAAGGCGACAGCTTGGACAAGATCCTTGTGACCGTGGTGGAGATTGAGGTCAAAGGGCTTCTCCTCACTGGGAGAGGGGGGTATTGATGTCGCCATTGGGTGCATTGCTATCATGAGAGTGCTTGGCGCAAGAGAATGAATGAATCCATCGACGTTGATGGGACGTTGGATCGTGTGCGAAACCGCGTTCCAGTCGCGATATGTATCGCCTTACCCGGCAGCTTTTGCGGTTACATCATCGTTCTTCTGCTCGTCGAAACGGGATTACCCTATACCACGTCTGAACAATTGCATTCACTCACTCAACCCCAAAAGTTCACGCGTCAAGTCTCACATGAGTTCGACACCACCATGACGCATTTTATCAATCCACTTGCTACGCAGGCGCAGCTCTCACAATACTTTCAAGAATCTGACATACCACAAGATGTGCAAGAATCCGTATTTGTATCGACGCAATGCCTCACACAAGCAGCTGGTTTGCTGCTGGGGCTATCGCAAAGCGTAACAGCGCAGGCGAATGTACTGCTCGCGAGGTTCTGGGTGAGCAAGTCGATGATGGCGTATGAATTTCAGGTGAGTCTTGATACTACTGGGCCAAGATGTTTCTCCCATCGAAGAGCTAACGACGGCAGCATGCGTCTGCTGCCTGTATCTTTCTCGTCGCTAAGATGGGCCCAACACCGCGCACACCACGCGATATCTCAAACGTCTATGCCTACCTCGCATCCAGAGTCTCCACATTCATGAAGACGTTAGATTCATCGATAACTGAAAACGACCCTCAGTCTTACTACCAATCCGAAGCATCCTATCACGAGTTCCACACCGCCGTTCTCCATGTCGAAGCTGTCCTGCTTCCACACCTTTCCTTTAACACGCATGTCTCCCTCCCTCATCCTCTCGCCATAACCTACCTCCAGACCCTCGACTTTCTCGCCCTTTCGAAACAGCCCATCAGCAGCCGCACAGTTCAGTATCTCAACACCGCTCTGCTCTCGCCGCAGCTCCTCTACCTGACGCACCAGCCCAACGAACTGGCGGTGGCCGCCATCTACGCGGCGGCGAGAGACGTCGGCGGCAAGATGCCCGAGTGCGAGTGGTGGGAGGTATTTGATGTGGATAGGGAGGTGTTGGGATTTCTGGTGGTTGCGATGAGGAGCTTGGAGGGGCTGGTGAGGAAGAGGAAAGAGGAGGTCGGGGCTCTCTGGGATGGAGTTGTGACGAGAAAAATGGTCGAGGAAGAGGTGAAGAGGAGGGGTTGAGAACAAATGACAAGAAGATCGTGACAAAAGTTTGCACGACAGGCGTCCGAATCAGCACGGTTTGGTGGCGGCGCAACACATCTGCGCCATTGCCTCTGAGGGCGCATTTTGGGAGGCATAATGAGGCAACTAGGCATGTGATGTGCGACATGCCCTTGATCCCGAGTACGACTGTCGCTCAAACGCAAGAGAGACACACGTGCAGAGAGGCTCCGACTGCGACCCCATCACCTGCCTTCCTACAGGCATCACGTGATCGACGAGCGAATCGGCTCAAGATTTTGCACAAAACCACTCATATGCCATCGGCGCCGCGCAAGGGACGCTCAAGGCCAAACCCAAACATATGGCCGATGAACCAGGTGGTGCTCGCGTTGACTGCCACCAGTCCAGCTAAACCTTGGCGATGGCAAACCGGATGTGACGGGCTCAACTTGACACATATGTGGAAATCGACTTGACTATGCTCAAGATCAAGCGTTTGGCCGTTCGGAGGTAGCAAGATGGCAATACGAGCTTGTTCTGCTGATTGATAAGGCGTTCTTGTTCTTGAGGACCAATACAGTTTCGATAAATTCCCATGTGTTCCGGTTTCTGACTCTCCCCTTCGCCGCCCACATCTGTCTTCATCTGGTCCTTTCACGAGCAGTCTGCCGTCTTTCGAATCCATCCACTCCAGCGTCGATCGTCGCAAGATCCAGTGCGTTTTCGGCCGAGTCATGCTAGAGTAATAAAGGCACCGGCATATCATCACCTGAGGACGTTGTGGACTGTTACGTGCGGATTTGTCGACACGGAGAGTAGCTAGATACGAGGGGCCGTCATCGAGATCACATACGTACGTGGGGTTTACTTTTCTCAAGCATCTCTCTTCTCCGGGTTCATGATGCTGACCCCTTCTTGAAGAGGCTCGCTTTGAAGGAACAAACTCAACAGTACTTCCGCACACATCAATTCATATCCATGGCCGCCTCTCCACTGACAGCAGGGACCATCGACTCCCCGTTGTCCCTGGCCGCCGAGGTCTTCAGCCATCAAAATACAGGGACTACGACGCTCGACATCTCCGACACCCCTAGCGCCCATGGAAAAGGCCCGCTCGCAACGGATGATGTTCTCCGCAGTGTCTCCCACAGGCTCCGCCTGAGCCCCGAGTTTGATCCCGCGTCGGAGGAGTGTGCCCCCGGATGTACGTGGTCCCATAGGAATAAGAACGAGGAGCGTACCAACACGATCACCTACGAAGGCGGGTGTGCCATATTCAAGTACCCTATTGGCCCGGCTCCCCTGAAGCAGGTCGTTCGTCCGATGGTTGAGGTCGACCCCAAACAACCTCGAGTCCCAGTCAACCTTCAGGGGAGACCACTGATGCCGATGAGGCTCGCTCAGCTCCAGAAGCCCGATCCTCCCAAGGAGAAGCGCCGCAAACGAATGGCCAGGTCTCTCAAGAGGACGGCCAAGATTCTGTTCTCCAAGGGAGAGCACAAGACCTTCAAGGCCAAGATGCAGGCAATCTGCGTCGGAGATCTGGATAGATCCGAGCTCGCTAAGCCCCAGGAGACGCCGGAGCAGATTGCGGAGAGGCTCCGTCTGGCGCAAGCCCGTATGGAGGCTCGCTGGGCGCGCGAGGACGCGGCCAAGGCGGCAAAGGTGGCCAGAGAGGCGGCGGCTGCCGAGCGGGGAGACGCCGACGATGAGCAGGAAGTGGTCATTGAGGCGCGGACTGTCGGGCCGGAGCCTGAGCTTATCCAGCCAACGTGGTATGTGATCGGGTGATGATTTACTGAGAAGCAACAGGTACGATTTGCTTGATTTCACGGTGCGGCGAATGACATATGACTAGTTTGCCAATAATACACATGTTCTATCCTCTGAGTTATTTTGTCACCGTACCTACTACTGTCGAGAGCACAAAGCGATGTTTACTCGTGTAAGCGAGATTGTGGAGTGAGATCAGGTTCGTTCAAGTCATCAGTGATGATGCTGCTTTGCTCTCATGCTGATTGAGGTGAGCCAATGTCCAGCACGATTAAGATGAAACATAGTACAAAACTTGAGCAATATTTGAGCTGGATCAAACCTCATGGTGATTGTCGTCTCAGCTGGACCATTTCTTTTTGTGCAGTAGTTGTTTAGTCGCAATAGGATCAAAACGATGTAGGGGGCTAACTTCGGCACGACATCGGCCACCGATATTAAGGTATCAAGATTGGAGTTCACATAATTTTTAGTCTTCTTTCTTGTTTCTCTCATTTCTTTTTTTTTTTTTATCTTCTCAAGCTTGGGTCGCTGGCCTACATGTCGCTGCTGCTTGTAATTGAGGCGAAGCTCGGAATGCGCAACACTGATGATCCAGGGTCGTCGTCCTGGTTCGTTGCTGTCGCGCGACAACATACAATCAACCAGCCATAGCCGCGATGCACCATCAATCGTGCTGACCGCACTGATTGGCCTAATACAAAAGCGCTGGTCGCTAGCAATTTCCACCTTGTCCAGGCTGTGGCATCGTCTTGTGTTTTCCCTGCTGGGGCTGCAAGCCAGGAACATTGGGGACGCAGGTCGCGGCGAGAATGCCTCTGGCGTGGATGAACCAGCTGCTGAGACAGTCGAGCCTGATGCCCAGGAATTTCCATCTGCGACGGAAGACCAACGCAGAGCAGCCAAAAGGCGATTTATTGAATCGATAGATCCGGATGCTGTGTGCGCTCTGGCATCAAACTTCCACGGTGGCAGCGCGTGCCGGGTCGTGGGCAGGGAGCGCGGTAGCTTCAACGTCTGCTTCTTTATTGCCTTTAGTCGAGAGGAGCCCGAGTGGATTGTGAGGATACCGATTGAGCCCACTCTGGATGACGCTTGGAACAAATTGCAAAGTGAAGTAACTACTTTACGGTGAGCTTGCGGCTTTCTCCCCTTTCTCCCCCTTATTCCCCGCCTTGGGGAGCTGCCGCTCACTTTTGGACGCAGGTATCTTCATCGCAACACCACGATCCCTGTGCCTCAAGTTCATGCCTGTGGACGCGACGCCAATCTGACCAAGACTAGCACGGGAACGCTGCAGAAATTCGTTATCACGGACTTTATTGCTGGTCAACCATTAAACCGTAGACTTTTGAATGAGGCCAGTGAGGAGCATAGAAGGAACCTGTACTCTGGGCTCATCGACATCCTCTTTGATTTGAGGAAGCTCGAGTTTCCGTCCATAGGCTCCTTGATGCCGAATCCTGACGGCAGCGGACAGGATGCTGTTTTGGGTCCCGTCATCTCAATGTCCGCCACTACGCTTCGCCTGTCGCCTCGACAAACTTTTGCCACTGCCAACGACTACGTGAGGCATTAGTTTGACTTGATATCCGCCTGTTTCTCACAACCAGTGAGCGACCTCACTGTCGAAGACCTCAGGCAGGAAGTCTTCGCGCTACACGGCATGGAAGCTGTTTTCCGTCAGGTCATCGACCCCCGGCTCGGCAAAGGGCCCTTTGTGTTGAACCATATGGACCTGCGGAGTGCAAAGATTATTGTTGATGAAACCCTTCGAGTCCAGGGGATCATCGACTGGGAGCTTTCGAGCACTGTCCCACGCCAGCTGTTCACTCCACCGTCGTGGATTACTGGGCATGATCCGGCCCATAACAATAAGCCATCGCTGCACGCAGAGTTTCGTGACGTTTTATGTGAGAAAAGCGGACACAATAGCGTCTGCTCTCAGCTTCGAGAAGAATGGTATGGGCAGTCTGCTTCCAACAGCTTGGCGGGAGATCTGAGTTCAACAAAAACGGCATTCTGTGTTGCTCTTCTGCGCCGCCGTCCCACGGACGCCACCGACATCTTTTACGACTTTTTCATCGAGCTTCCTGAGAAGGATCTCGAGGTTGCCATCTCCGAGTTTTTCGACAATAATCCATCACTCGCATCTAAGGTGCAACATCGAGCAGAATACTGCGATCGCTATACTGAATATCTGAAGACGAACGGCCTGCACCAGACTGTGTTTGACAGACTGCTTGCACAGGCGCAAGACTTGGAGAGGAAATGGGGTTGGTCAAGAAAATGCTAATCGTGCGCGTATTCAAGCATCAGCATCAGACTTACACCCTGCCCTTGTGCTCGAGCTCCTGTAGTTGTCTTGTCTTGTTTCTATATTCACCCACTGGTTTCAAATGAGACATACAGTGGGTGGACAAAAGTGACGATAATTTTCGCGAGGCACTGTAGCTTTTAGCAGCACATGACTTACCTTATAATAGTCTGCAAACATTAAATATATAGCAATAGCTATTTATATTAGTACTATAGAATGCGTAGTTTCTAATGTCTAGTATAATACTATTTTATATTCTAAAATATTATAATATATCTACATTCTTTTATACGTTTTTAACGCAAAAAGTTATGCATGTTTAATTGGTCTCCCTAGTATTATCGACACTTTCGCCCACCCACTGTATCTTGGGTACAGGGTAAGCCGGACACCAATCGATGGAACCATCGGAAAGCCAGTCACCCACCAGACTTTCTCTAGGCGTATTTGGCATTGACGCAACCTTTTGTGAACAATTTCGCTGGGCGGCCTCGAGCGGAATCTGACATGACCTTAAGCGCTGAGCACAAGGCTGTGGTTCATTATGCTTGGGAGAGGTTGTCAGGAAGCGTCATCACACCGCTCGTGGACTAGCTTCCGTGAAGTGAGAGTTGTGCAGGCAGGCTTTCACCAAGGTCAACCCTCTCCTCCTTTCATCCTTTCCATCCTTTTACCCTTCATCCTTTCCATCCTATTCGTCATCGATTTTCGCTGTCAATTTGCGATCGCGGAGGGATTGCGTTTCCAATCGAGGTGAGACCAGGAGAGGTCAAGTTTCACGATGCCTCTGCCTCTGGTAGCCAAAGGTACGTAATGTACAAATAGGTGATTGCAAGTCCCATCCGAGGGTCCTGTTATGGGCTGCTGTACCCCGCGTCGGGCAGCGCATCGGATCAGTTGATCCTCCCTGCCCACTTGACCCCTTTCAGGGGACTTTAACAGGTTGCAGGGGGGTCCCTGGTGGCAAACTGCGCTGGGAGGGCTACGCCACTTCCAGGTGTCAAGCGCCACGCAAGCGTTTCGAGATGTGGCTTGGTTCCTCTACATGACCAGCTGCCTCCCCATCACTTTCTCCCATCTCTTTTCATCACAAGTCTATTATCATCATTTCTTTTCTTCTCGCGGGTTCCTTCAGGTCCTTTCTGGGATCATCTTGCCGGAGGAACAAGTCATGCCTGGTCCTAACGTTATCTTGGCTTCAGGTGCCGCCGTGGCTGTCACAGTCGCCGTGGCCGCCGCCATCGCCCTCTACGAAAACCCCGAGCTCCGTCGTTATGCTGAGGACCTGAGACGACGAGTCGAGATCGCCATGACGGGTCGGCCCTCTGGTGAGCAGCGTCGGTCGGGCGAGCCCATGTTCAACCGGCCCGAGGATGCCGAGGGCTTCATGATGTCTGGTGGCGTGCCTGGCGTGGATGCCGACGAGGAGAGCAGGCGTAAGCAACGAGAGGAGCTGCTCTACTGGAATTCCTTGAGACTTGAAAAGGAGAAGAAGAATGCGACGGAACAGCAATCTGCGGTGCATCGCCGAGGGTCATCGTTCGATGATTTCATGACCAAAGACCGTGATCATGATGCTGAGGAAGGTGCCTTTGTCTTTAACAGCGGGGCTCAGACACGGCCTGCGCCTGAAGGACTTCGACAACGAGGAGAGGCAAATCGCGCGATGGCTTCCGCGATTCTCGCGAATCCATTCGCGGACGAGTATGGCATCGCGAGCGATGAGATGGGCGGTGTTGCTGCTGGTGCTGCTGCCGACGTCTCAGTCGACCAGGCCGCCAAGGACAGGCATGAGATCCTGTCTGACATTTACAGTGTCACCACCCGTGATGCCGGAGAGACTGACGCAGTGGCGCCCAATGCTCACCAACCAAGCCTGATCGATATTTCCGAAGAACCCTCGCGCACTGAATCCTCCGCCACTCTCGACGACCAGGATGAATATGCGACCGCCAGCCAGGAGTCGCAAGAGGATGCGTACGCCTCCATCCAGGCCTGGGCCCAGGACACGGCCGAGAACCGCACCGGAGCCCCGACGCCCAACTTTTACTCCCCCCTTCCCGTCACGCCGCTGGCGCCCGTTTCCGAGCCGGATTTGGTGTCTGAGCCCGAGTCGAGCGATGGCCAGCTTACACCGACGGACTCTGTGTCTGTGATCGGATCCGCGGAGGCGGCGGAGCATGCGCATGGAGGCAACGACCTCGACGACGTGATCAGCGAGAGCGAGGGCATGTTGACGCCGGCGAGCTGGTCGGAGGTGGGAAGCGTGATTAGCGAGTATGAGGCGCATCATCCTATGCCTGGACAGTGAAGTGAGATCGGAGTGAATTTATGGAAAGTCTGATTTGGCTTGATTTGGTCCGGTTCAGTGTAGAGGAGGCGGAATTTAGTTGTATATAGGCGTTTTGGCGGCAAGGCGTTCTTCGATTTCTCTGCAACCTGATATCTCAATTTGACACTTTTTTTGAAAAAGCAGTGCAAACATTACTTCTGCTTGGGACGATACGGCAATTTGGTGTCTGCGGCATCCCCCGTGCTGTCCTGGTCCGGCTTGTCATCAGTAAGACTGTTGACATACTCCCCCCACAGCTTCTTGACAGACTCGCCAAACAAGTCGTGCCAAAAGGTCTCCTCGTAGTACTTGTGACCTCTCAGTGCGTCGTTGAGCCTCCGGACAGTGCCTTCGCCGAAGCGGTCCTCGAGGTAGGCGAGAAAGTAGGCCGTGTGCTGATACCCGGCGTCCCACTTGCCCGAGGCCTCACGCTTCCAGTGCGGCGGGGCCAGACGAGCGCGCAGGCGGACCCAGTCGGCGACCCCCTCGATGAGCCCGCCGGGACAGGCGCCCTTGCCGTTGAACTGGTAGCAGTGGACGAGCTCGTGGGTGATGACACCGGTGATCTCGTCTGCGGCGCGGTGGGCGGGCTTGATGTTGGAGATGTAGTCGAGGGAGAAGTGGATCTCCTTGTGGTCGTTGTCGAGGTCGGAGCCGGTGGTATAGGCGACACCGGGCATGGGGCGCAGGATGAGGGTGACGGATCGAGTTGGTGGGGGCTGAGGGTGCGAGGAGGAGGGGGAGTGATAGAGGGAGGTGAGGACGACGCGGATTGCGTTTTGGAGGGTGGCGACGGGGTTGATGGCAGTGAAGAAGCGGTCTGCGCCGGGATGAGAGAGGTCCTGGACATGGAGACGGATTTTGGGGAGGTCGAAAGTGTCGTTGTGAGGCGACGAGGAGGAAGGGCGTGGTGGTGGGATGGCCGGAGACATGGCTGGTGCTTGGTAGAGGACCGAGGTGGGATTGGGTGTTGTTTTTGAGGGTGGTGGAGTTGCGTTCGCCATGAGAAAAATGGCTAGAATTGTTGAGATTGATGCTGGAGCAGATGTGGTTATGGTTGAAGTTATGGTTGTGGTTAAGTTTGATGCAGGCTGGTAATGAGACAGCAACGAGGGTTAGGGTCTAGGCGAAGTACGGAGGGGTTCGTGTCGACGCCAACGAAGGTTGCTCACGTTGTGCGCTACAAAAATGTCCACACTAGGCGAGGTACATCCGAGGCAGGAAATGAGAAGTCTCCAGCTCCCAAAAGATCTCGAGTTGAACTATGACTTGCACGCGCTACCACATAAGGTCTCACGAAATGGAATGTTTATGTTGACTGACGATGACGGCATGAGCAGATGGCGGGGTAACGCCGATAAGAGCCCGATAAGCCTGTGCTGTGGAGCTGGACGAGCTGTCCCTGGCGCTCAGGCGATCCAGAGCAGTCCCCTGCCCTGTGAGAATCCCCTGATGCTAAAGAGGACAGTCCGGATAGGGTCTAGCGCCCGAGGCCTGGTGCCCCGTAGCAACACGGCAAGACGGCGCTGTTTGTTTTTCCCTCGTCCCTCTGACTCTGTCAATCAGACAGTCGATGGTCTGGTCTGTTCACATCGCATCACCCTCCCTCCACGTCGATCACCCTTTCGCATTCCTGCACGCACGCACCCACGACCACTTGCGACATTCTTCCCCTCGACGCCACATCTGACGCAACGAGGCCTTGCTATTCTTCCTATACATAATCTCAGACGAGGTTTCCAGGTAAGTTGAACCGACGAAAGCCTGGCCTGATTTGCGCTCTGCCTGGCTCTGGCTTTGTTTGTTAAACAGTCGCTAATGACTGCCTGCCCCCTCCAGACCTCCCTGCCGTCCATGTGGATGGCCGACACAAAACTCACAGAGGAGCAGGTTACAAACCTCCCGACCATCCTGCGCGGCGACTCCTCTCTCGACAATAAGGTCCAGTACGTCACAAACATAAAGTCCGGCATCAAGCAGCACAATGTCCCCGACAACCTCGTGCCCCAGCTGTTTGACGGCCTTAGGGCCGCCGCCACCTCCCAGCATGCCGCCCTCCTCAATGCCGGCTTCACGGCCCTCAACCACCTCCTCACCCGCATGTCGCGCCAAGACCCCAGGATGCTGGGCAAGGAGGCCGTGAGGACCATGCCCCTCGTCGTCGAAAAGATGGGAGACCACAAGGAAAAGTTCAGGACACTCGCAAGCCAGAGCGCCACCACTTTCTACCATGTCGCCCCCGCCGAGGTCGAGCGCTTGATCAGGAACACTGCCATGGGCGGCAAGAACTCGCGAGCCAAAGAGACGGCTCTGCAATGGCTCCTCGAGGTGAGCATATCCAGGGCACCCACAACTCACCCCAACTTGACACCATCAAAAACAGCCATGTGCTGACAACAGACCCCAAAAATGATAGATGCACAAGGACCATGGCCTGCAGTTCCGAGGCTACGTCCCAACTCTCATGGAGCTGCTCGAGGATGCCGACGGCATGGTCCGCGACGTAGCCAAACACACCGTCATCGAGCTTTTCCGCAACGCGCCAAACACGGCAAAATCCGACCTCAAACGTCAGCTCAAAAACTTCAAAGTCCGGCCCGCCATCGAGCAGGCAATCGTCAAGGAGCTCGCTCCCACCGCAGCCCGTTCCGAAACCCCCGCCGAGCCGGCGTCCTCGGCACCCTCTGCGAAACCGTCACACTTGAGCGCCAGCGTCTCCTCACTGTCGGTCGACCGTCCCAATACCCCTTTCCTCGATACGCGGACAGACACCGTCGAACCCATGTACGTAAACACCAACCGAGAGCTCGACGACATTCTTAAGGGGATGGCGTGGCACTTTGAGGGCAGGGAGTCGGAGCAAAACTGGATGAAGCGAGAAGAGAGCATTGTGACATTGCGCAAACTGCACGCGGGCAACGCTGTTTCTGACTTTCACGACACATTCTTGGCGGGGCTCAGGTCACTGCTCGACGGCATCATCAAGGCCGTCACCTCCTTGCGAACCAGTCTGTCGAAAGAGGGATGCGTCCTGGTCCAAGACATGGCTATCAAGTTTGGTCCCGCCATGGATCCCATGGTCGAGCTCCTCATGCAAACATTTGTCAAGCTCGCCGCCGCCACCAAGAAGATCAGCTCTCAATTGGCAAACGCGACCGTCGACATTATTGTTGGCCGCGTGACGTACACGCCGCGGTTACTGCAGCACTTGTGGCTGGCTTGCCAGGACAAGAACGTCCAGCCCAGGACCTATGCGCCGGGCTGGCTCATCACCGTGATCAAGAAAGAGCAGCACCACAAGAGCCACTTTGAGCACGGTGGCGGTGTGGAAGTGCTGGAAAAGTGCATCAAGAAGGGCCTCGCCGATGCCAACCCTGGTGTCAGGGAAAAGATGAGAGCCACGTACTGGGTCTTTTACGGCATCTGGCCCGCAAAGGCAGACGCGTAAGTCCAGACCGTGTGGTTTCACTGAACAGGCAACACATGACTAACCAATACGCAGCATTATGGCCGACCTTGACGGTACGGCCCAGAAACTGCTCACCAAGGATCCAAACAACCCCAACGCCTCTAACAAAGCTGAGCCGGCGGTGCGTCCGGGTTTGGGTCTTAGCAAGAGCACCATGTCCAGCAAGCCGAGCCTGCGAGAGACCATGATGGCACAGAAGAAGGCAGCTTTGTCGGTCAAGAACACCTTGCCAGCCAGGCCGGGGTCGGCCATGGCACATATCTCATCCCCTCAAAAAATGACCCGAAATGCACCGTCCAGCACAACTGCAGCCGACCACAAGCCGGCCGTGAGGACGCGCCAGGAACCCACAGTCTCCGTTAAGGCGGGAGGCATGTCGGTAGCGCCTATGCGACCGACGAGAAGGAGACCGGAACCCCCTGCGCGACCCGCGACTGCCGGGCCGTACTCGATGCGTGACCGCTCAGGCAGCATAGAAGCCGAGAGCCCGGAGACCATGAAGGCGAAAGCGAAAAACGTCACCGCACAAAGACCGAGGGAAACGACACCGCGGCGTGTTGCTCCTAGAACGAGGCCTGGTCATGCGAGCCACGCGAGTGAGTCGAGCGTCGTGTCCCCGGTTAAGGGCCCGGGCATGTCCAGAGTCACGCCGAGTGGAAGCCCTTCAAAGCCCAAATCATCACAGGTTGCGCTGACCAGCAACTCCCCCAAAATTCTCCGCGGTTCACCAAAGCCAGTGCAGAGTGTCGAGGCAATGGATCCCGCGCCGGTGATCACCAGCCCGCAGCTCTCACAGCTACACGAGCCTGAGCCGCAGTTTGAGGTACACGCTCCACCGTCTATTGAAGAGCCTCTAGAGCCCGTGAGAGAGCCCGTGAGAGAGCCCGTGAGAGAGCCTGTGGTGGAGGCAGCTGAGCAACCGGTCGAGCCGCTTATTGAGCAAGCACACGAACAGCACATGCCGGAATCCTCTCAAGAAGATGAACACGAGCCTGAACATGTGCTGATTCAAGAGCAACAGCCATCTCCTCGCCCTGTCGTTCCCGAGATTCACCTCGACTCGGAGCCCGAGGACAACCACCACCCCGTTAAGCCTCTGGAAGTGTACGACGACCCTTTCACTGAGAAGCAGTCGTCTCCAGCCAAGACCGCCGCCCCGCGCATACTGGAGGAAAGGTCGGCCAACGAAGATGCGGCAATCCTCCAAAAACCTTCCTCCGGCCTCGCAGACTCTCCGACCATTACGGAATCCCCCGAGAAAGCCCGCCAAAACCTCCGCCTACTCGACTCGGGCATTACCAAGATCAAGGCCAAGACCCTCGAGGTGCACGGCTTTCGCAAGCTGCAGTCCCTCCTCCGCGACGGCCGCACCGCCTTTGCCGACGACAAGTTCGAGTCCCTCCTCCTCTGCCTTTTCGAATACCTCGAGGACCCGCTGTCCGAGACATCGCCCGAGAAAGTGCAGGACGTCAAAGCACAGATTCTGGCGACCATCAAGCTGCTCCTCCGCACGCAACGCCAGCGCTTCGGCGGTTTCGTAAGCCGCGGGCTCGAGGCGCTCCTGCAGACGCGGAGCGCGTACGACGGCCGCGCGCACATTGTCAGCGGCCTCGAGCTACTGTCGAGCGAGCTCGTGACGCTCGGCAGCACGTCCGAGATTGTGCTCGTGCTCGTGCGGCGGCTCGGCGCGTCGAGTGACACCACACCCGAGGGCGCGCGGTCCCTGGGGATGGGCCTGCACGTGCTCAAGGAGATGATGGACCGCCGCCCATCTTACCGGCCCACCGAGGGGGAGCTGTCGCAGCTTGCGGGGTTGGCCGGCGGGTGCCTCGACTCGGCCGACTCGGGGGTGCGCATGGGTGCCGTGCAGCTTTGCGTAGCCCTGCACGCCCGCGTCGGCGAGGACTCGTTCTGGAACGCTGTCGAGGGGATCAAGGATGATCCCAAGAGCCTCATCACGTACTATATCGTGAAGAAGCAGCGAGAGCAGGGCAATCCTTCGGTGACTGCATGAGAAGCGTTTATCTCTTCTGTTTGGACGCTTGTCACATAAAACGCATGGTTCTTGTCATTTGCAATTTTCCTTTATAATTCCTTCATATTCGTTTGGCGAGGTGTTTGGGGGCTGGCCAAAGTCGATTCGTCAAGCTAAAGGCGCAGAGGAAAAAGAGAATAAAGTGTTGATACCCGCAGTACGCTCTGCCTTTATCCTTGACGTGTCATGTTATCAACTGGTCTAATGTTCTATTGTTCATCAAAGCATGACATTCTCACATGAAGTAACCTTGGTGTTACAGGGGAATGGGAATGCAGCTCTGTTCTGGCACGCTATAAATTTCTTGACCGCAGCCTTGTTCGTCATAGCCAACTTGTCATGGTACATTTCAGTGGACGTCAAGTAGGCAGGAAATAGTCGCAAATCACAAAGACACGAGAAGAACGCAAACACAAGACTCGAACAAATAAAAGCCAGCCGATCATCATCGTTCCATATAAGAGAGTAGACGAGAAGGAAGAAATAACAAAAGGCTTTTTGGGGAATAGCCGGCAAGTAAACCATGCTGAGCATCCCGTGCTGGAAAGGAGACAGAAAATAGATAGGCCAGTGTGAGCACGAGGAAACAGTGCTGCCAAGCTCATGACGGCAAACAAAAGCAAAGCGCATCAAAAACAATAAAGCCAAGACCTGCGAGAAGGATATCATTAAAATGCCCCTGCATCTGAAGACAGACACTCCCTCTCCACTCCCTCCCTCCGGACGTAAAGGAGAAAAAAAAAAAGAAGAAAAAAAAGACAAAGCAATGTCGTAAAAGGCCGAAAAAACGCAAGACCAAAAAAATGTCACCCAGTCGCTGACTATGGATCCACAAAGATAGCCTGACTGTTCTCGATGATAAACTGCACCGCCAGGTTCTTGGCGTGCATGTCG
Organism: Parasarocladium wereldwijsianum; assembly: GCA_036250105.1. Taxonomy (NCBI): domain Eukaryota; kingdom Fungi; phylum Ascomycota; class Sordariomycetes; order Hypocreales; family Sarocladiaceae; genus Parasarocladium; species Parasarocladium wereldwijsianum. Next base: position 18,630 of record JAXOUE010000069.1, read on the forward strand.
GTCATCTCCCGCTCGATGCTGAGGTCCCGCATGATAGTGGGCGCAAACACCACCGCCAGGTTCTTGGGGGACATGAGGTTCTCACGTTCGCGCTGAGCGACCCTATCCAAGTGAAACATGAGAAACTCGAGACAATCCTGGTGGCTCTGCGGCATGAAGGAAAAGGTCTTTCGCAGGTGTTGGCACCTCTCAGCTTCGTCGACGATGGCTAGGAATTGGTCAGTATACCGCTTTGGAGAAGGGGGTTTGGTTGCTGGGCGTGCTATGTGTGGAACTTACATGGTGATTCCAGCACAGCATCGTAAATGTCAAACGTGAGCAGAGGGTTGGGCAGCTTGCGGAAGTACTGTTTCAGGACGCTCGTGACTGCGGCAATATCGAGATCAGGATCGGAAATGTCAAAGTTCTCGTTCTTCTCGAACCCGTCCTTGATCAAGTTGATTTGCCCAGTACCACCCGACTTGCGATAGATACCCTCTTGGTCCATTCCTCTCAGCTCGACTTCTTCGATGCAGCGGGTCACGATGCTGGGAATTTGACGACGCTCGTACTCGGCGCGCTCCAGCAGGTCGGAGCCAAAGAGCACGGAGGGCGCTTCCACCGCGGTCTGAACTTGGACGTTGGTGTTTGAGCCCGATTTCGGCATAGTCTGCTTCTTGCTGCTGCTGAAGAAGCCAAAGCTCTTGGCGTCTGGCTGACCGCGGTTTTGAGGGACGCCGGCAGGGGTCCCGGGGGTCTCGTTGACGTTGACCGAGACAGTCGAGTTGTAGGGCACACCAATGCTGTCGTTAGGCATTCCTTGTCCCTGTTGCTGCATTCTCTCCCTGTCGTTCTGGAAGGCAACGACAGCTCTGTTGAGTCCTTTGGACATGTTGTGCGCGACCGCCTTGGACCCCTTCTTCCAGTTAAATTTCTTGACCTGACCCTTACGGACCTGCACAACTGTCGGCCCGTTCTCGACGATAGGCTCTTCGTCACCGACAAGCGTCGGCCCCGTATTGATGCTGCTAGAATCGAGGTTGACTGAGCTGCCGGTTCCCTTGTGGTGGCTGTAGATACCGAGTCCGTTCGGGTTGGGTGACTTCATATCTTGGCTCATTTGCGACTTGAACCTGCCCTGTATCTGATGTGTGAGGTCATTGTTCATGTCTGCCAGCTGTGCATTCTTAGAGGAGAGCTGCTCAAACTCCAAAAGCGCACGATCACGGTCTGCTACTGCCTTTTCTTTCTCTTCGACCAGCAGGTCGCGCTCCTCGTGCAGCTGCTCTATTGATTCAGACATGCTCAGCTTCAGCTTCTCAAGCTTCTGAACAAACTCGCGGAGGGCCGCGTCCTCCAATTCGCGGGGGTCGATAGGCGACTTGGTCTCCTTGGCGCGCTCGACATATCCGGCGAGGACCTCGATTTGGCGAATCATAATCTCGCTCTGAGTATCCAGTACCGAGACCGTCTTACGCTTCTCGATGAGCTTCTTGTTCAGAGTCTTCAGATCCTTCTCCGAGTCGAACTGCTTCTCCAGCTGGGCCACCCGTTGCTCCGATGTTCTGAGCTGTCGCTTCAACAGGGTCGCCTCCTCTTCAGAGGTCGAGCCTGGACTGACGAGCTCGTGAACCCCCTGGGGCAGACCGTGGCGGTCACCGTCGTGGGGAGTCTTGGGCCAGCGCGGCGAGGTCGTGGTACGGGTCGTTTCGCTTATGCTGCGGCTGTGGCTCGCTCGATGGGGATGCGGGATCGATTCGGCACTAGTGGTTCGACCATGCCTTGCAACGTTCGAGACGCGACGGAGGATAGATGATGAAGGCTCATCAGTACCAAGGATTCTAGCCATGTCTTCATCCATACTGAATTCACCGCCGTTGCTCCATCTCGGCAGCTGTGAGTTCTTCCCCTGCCCTTCCGCGGTGTCTTGTGTCGTCGCCAATGCGTTAGGTGGTTGAGGCGCGGTACGTGGTTTTGTATAGGCCTGTGATGCTCCGGGGGCAGGCAGTTCGGCCGCTGGGGAATTTTCAGACTCGACCGCACTGGGCTTGCCAGTAGCTAAGAGTGAATGTTAGTGATTGGAAGCAAGATACTTTGAGCGGCAAAAACTGACTGTTCTGATTGCCTGGCAGTTGTTTTCTGGTGATGGATTTCTGTGAGCGGTGCGCGGAGTCCATTGAAGGGCGCGTAACATCCTCGTCCCGGCCTGAAGCGGGAGTTTCATCCCTGTACTGATTATCGGGTCTTCCAGCAGGTGCCTCCTTTTCGGGCTGGGAGTATGCGGAGCTGGGAGTACCGCCATCCAGCTCTTGTGGGGAGCTTGTTTGCTCCATATTGCTGTAGGTCGCTGCTGGTGTTTTTCTTGTCTTAGGCGCCTCCTGTAGTTTGAACCCTTCCTGTGTCGACTGTTTCCTGCTTCCTGGTGATGGTCTCGCGGGTGCTTCCTCGACCACCGGGGAGGACCGAGAGGCTTTACGCTCTCGCTGCTTGAGGTGTGATACATCGTGGTCTGAGGCCTGACGGCCCTTGTCTTGAAACGCAATGTGCGGAGTCGAGCTGCTGGAAGAGTCCTTTCGCTGGTCTGGTCGCGCGCCGAAGTAGTCTTTCCGTTTTGAGAGATCGGAGACATGATCGGAGCCTGCTCGTGAAGGAGCACTTGGCCCTGGACTAGGGTCGAGTGCGACGGGAATCAGGAAGCTATCTTCGGACTCGCGTGACATGGGCGCATCTGTGGCAAACAAGGCCGAGTTTCGGTTATTTCGGTATGTGGTGGCCGGTAAGCCCAGAACTTCCTTCCTGGTGGACTCGGGTTGCCGCTCGGGAGACATTTCTTGGAGGCCCATCAAGCCCCGAGAAGACTCATTGTGCCTGTTGGGAAGGCGTGGACGAGGGGACAGCTCTGTTGGCGTGTCCGATTCGGGGTCGACTCGAGAATCGGAAAAGGCGCCGTTGGGAATGACGTTGGGGGGAAGGGCGGGGAGGGACTTTTCCGTGATCATGGGCGACCGCTCTTTTTCTCGAGCCTTCGCAGCTGCAGCTGCTTTTGATCTTTTCTTCCTCCTCGCCATCAGCGTCTCATGACAGTCCATGCAGAAAATACCCTGAGAGGTTCTTGCATATCGCAGATTCTCAATCTTGCGCTTGCAGTTGCGGCAACGGAAACAGCTAGCACAAAAGGCCTGCTCGCCAGTGAGAATAGCCAGATCTTCGATCTTGTCGCCACAGGCACTGCAGCTATAGGTGCAGTTGTTGCAGATGAGTGAGCGATCGCCGAGGAGCAGGAGATTGGCGTCGGAGTCGAGGAGTGTGTTGCAGGTGTGGCATCGAAAACAGTCGAGATGCCATCGGTGGCCCGCTGTTGATGGAACGATTAGCTTCAGGCTCTGAGACTGTGAGGTAAGGCAGTAAGGGGAGGGGTGCAATGTGGTAGAAAATTCTACTTACACAATTCGAAGGCCTTGCCTTCTTCTAAGATCTGGGGGGACGTGAATGTCAGCAGCTGGTCTACGAAAAGGGTTGCGTCTCGTGCAAGATTGGACGTCGAGTGTTTGGAGCGTTGGATAATCGAGATCTTACCTCTCCGCAGCCCTGGCAAGGGAAAACATCGTCGCCTTCGCCATCCTGGACGGCAGTGTCCAGATATTCGTCGACAATGGCTGCCATGGTCAGCGAGCGTGACCGTCTGCTATAGTCGCGGCTCGTGGGCTCGACCAGGTGCTTTTTATCGTCGACTCGGGAGGCGGCGTGATTACGTGCGATGAGGTTGGAGGGGGGCGAGAAAGCTCGCTCAGCGTCGCTGGTGACAGAGGGTTCGACGAGAGGCTGGCTGTCTGGGTGAGTCGTGTGCACCTGGAGCGTGGCAATGTCGGCATTCACTCTCGAAGCGAACGGAAGATAACTCGCCCTGGTGAGAGAGGGGAGGCGACGAGGAGTCTGAGCGTTGAAATGTGGTAGCGAGGATTCCCAATACCGGGGGGGCGACGGTTGCGATCGAGCGGGGTGATGCCAATGGGATTTCGAACAAGACGAGACGGGCCGGCCTGTGCCTCGGAAAGTCAAGTTTAGACGAGAGAGAGGCAGCAGACGAGCAAAAGGAAATGCTACGATGCTGCAGGAATGTAGAGCCCAAGATGTTTGAGCTTGCGAAGGGCCAGGCCAGGGTCAGGAGAGTGAAACGAAACTCCAAGCCCAGCAGCACTGATCGCAATCTACAGCACGCAGCCCCACCATCCTGTACACACTGTAGCCCATGGGTACACACGGTACGAATGTACTTGGGTTGACCATGTTGCATGTGGATGGGTGTATGTACCGTCAGGGCGCATGTACTTGGGCAACCCAAATGCTGGGGGGAGGGCTGCCTATTGTGTCGACCAGCGTCACAGAGCAGTACCTTCAGTTCTTCTTTTGGCTGGTGACGATAACCGTCACAGCTGGTCAGCCCCTGAGAACTGGTTGTCAGCGCCGCGAGACGCTCCAAGTTTAGAATGTCAAGTCTGCTTGTACAGTGCGGTAGGTACCTACGTAGAGGGAACGGCCAGAAAGGCACCGTAGTGGAGCAAGGGGTAGCTTTGTACATACTGTGCCTTGTGGCCTGGCACTAGCATCGCCCTGGGTCGCAAGACGCAAAATAAAACAGACAGCGCATCGCCAGATTTGACATACAAAGCAGCGCGAGGATTTACGTACACCAAGCCATGACGGCACGGTCGCGACCCTCACGATCTTCCCTGGGGCTAGTGCGCCCCCCCCCTTTCCCCTGTCTCCCCTCTTCTCATTAATGAACGACTGGAGCTGGCTCCATCGTGGACTGAGGTCGATTTCGCACATTGACTTGAGGTCAATGCGGCAATGAATCCAGCTTTCGCCTGCGAATCACGCTACTTTCTTATGGAAAGGCAGAGCCAGTTTCTGGGCACAGCAGGATCCGCGGGCGGTGTCACTTTTTGTTGTACTGTATTCCCTGTTCGCTCCTCTTCGTCCTTTGAAAACAGAATGCGTCACGTCGCAGCCTGTTACTGAATCTTCAGGCTTATTATCCAGCCAAGCTTTTCCAGTAGTTTCACTCAACTGCCGTGCTGATGCAGTCTTTCCCGTGTCGTCATGCGCTTCTCTTCTCTTATCCAACAGCTCAAATACGCGCGAGCACGTAAAGCAGGCTCACTATTATCCTTCGATAATACTCATTACGACTCATTACCCTTCCAGCAGATGACACTGGCCACCGGGCAACCAGTGCTGCAACTTCTCGAGACGTGTCACATCGCTAAGTCAGCATGCCCTCCTTGTTGCAACCCTTCTGCACTTTCTCCCCCAAACGGGGACGACCTTTTCGCGACCGATAACCAGCAGGGGTTCTTCAGCCGGCAAAGTGCTCAATGTGGCCTTCGCGTCAATCAGCAGAGCCAGCAACCCAGACCGGACCGGACCTCCTTGGATTTGTACTTGCAATTCCATGGCAAGCCCTCCCAAACAGGCACCTCTGCTTCCTTCACATCGGACTGTTGTGTCTGATGGCCAGGGGTTATTGTGCAGGACAGCCAGGCTAGCCCTGTCCCATGGCTGCACGGATGATTATGTTCCTCAACGATCACAGCCGAGTCCTCAGCCGCGACAATCATAGCAACCAGGGAGGTTAACGGCACGCACCACTCGCACAGTGCGATTGCGCACACCTAGGGCGACAGGTGCAACGAGGGTAGACAGAGCACACCGACCTTTGTCTTGGAGATTTGGCGATCCACCGGCACGGACCCTGAGCCTGTGGATGCGATCCATTGCCTGTTGGCAACGTAGTACTCTAGAGACTTGCCGAGCTCTCCCATCGTATTTTAGTAATAGCCGACCGTTGTTGGTCCCTAGGTGCAAGGTGTGAACCAAGATCACGGACACGTTAAGCACCGGACGAGGCCGAGATGCAATACAACACAACGATCGGCTCCCGTGCTGGGCATCGACTGCTTGCGTACCTGCGTAGGTGCGAAAAGTAAAATACTGCCTGCGCTGGTGTTCAGTGTCTACTAATTAAGAAGACATGGCTCCTCGACACGAGGGCTGCTGAGACAGGGTCGCAGGTCGCCAACGCCACTGTGGAATTGCACTCCATCTCCTTTTCCTCGAGCCCACGCTGCCCTTGGTGCCCCCGGCCAAGGGCGCGCGAGTCAATCTACGATTCATCATTCAGAGTGTCAGAAAGTATGCATAGACGGAGAATGTCTCGGCAAACACACATTTGCGTAGACGTGGCCAATTGAAATGATCACACTGGAAGTAGAAGTAAGAAATTCGAATCAAATTTCGCCGAGACGATCCAATCGGCCACAGATATGTTCTTTCAAGCCTCATACGTCTCTCATGCTTTGTCTCATGCTACCTCGCACCCGATGAGAAGCACCTCCTTCACATTTCCATCATCCTCTTCACCTTGTCCAGTAACAACGTGCTCTCCCGCCCCAGCTTCTTGTTCCCATCCCTATCCCTCGTCTTCGCCATCGCCTTCTTGTACCTCTCTCTCTCCTTCAGCTTCGCCTCCCTCTCCGCGCGCCTCCTCGCAAACTCGGCCTCCCGCGCCTCCCGTTCCTGCTTTGCCGCCGCCGCCTTCTCGAGCTGCTTGTCGTAGTACCCCGGTCTGCGCGTGCGCCGGCGATGACCGTCGGGGTGGTCTTCCTCAACTTTGCCGGCGCCCGTCTGCGCAGCCTCCTCGTCTTTGAGCATGAGCTGGCGGGTCGGGTGCATCTCCTCGGCCTCGTCCCCTGCCTCGTCCCCTGCCTCCTTGGATGACTGCGCTGCAGCCTCTTCTGTGCTGCCAGTTGCTGGGGCGGGCGGTTGCTCCTGTTTGGCTTTCTCTTCGCGGGCCTTGATTTTGGCATAGTTCTTCTTGACCTTTGCCTTGTAGATCAGCTCCTCCTTCTTCTTGATGACTGCGCAAGATTGTTAGTCGAAGGATCACGTGAGAGTGACAAAGTGCGAGGAGAGATGGACGTACTCTTTCGGCGCCAAGGGCCATCTGGGAGGTTCTCTGGGCCGGTACGGAAGCCATGTTTGGGCTTGCTCGGTTTTGAATCGTCTTTCGTGTCTGAAGGGCGTCTTGGTGCCATTTTCTGTGAATGTGGTTGCAGAGTGAAGCAACGATATGTCCGAGTGGTGGTAGTAAAGGCCCAATCTGTACAATTCCCGTAGACTGCGGTAATGCGTGTTTCGGCACTCTTTCTGCTCTCCAATAATGACCAGAGCTTGAGAGAAAGGATATAAGTTTGATCTGATGACGCTATGCTGTGAGAATGAGATGGCTTAATGAGACGCAAATCAAATGAGACGGGCGACGGGCAGATTCTTCTTGGATGGCGATGGGGACAAATTTTGGCGTCAACAGTGGGGCGACCGGCTGCGGAAAAGACCCGCCGTCTCCAGTGCCGGAGCCTAGGGTTAGGGTCGGACCCAAACAAACGACCGAAAGTGAGGAAACGAGGAAACACGAGAATGTCGCACTGGGTGAATGAGCATGGAGACAGGCGGCGAAAAAATAAAATACCCTCAGCTACGATACAACCAGCGAGTGATGTTAGTGTGCCTTATTAGCAAGATGCCTGAGACTGCTTTGAGTTGGCTCGAGGCCACGATGGATTGCGTATAAATCTATGCGTAATGCACAGCCATAATATCATGTACATTAATTACCCTGCACGAGACTGGACTCTCAAAATATGCACAAAGGGTTCACCTGTGCTTACTGCCAAAAGCCCAGGCCGGTCCAGACCAGACCTGATTCAATGACTCCCAGCACAGGCTACATATATTGATTCACATTACTTTCTCTTACAGAAAATGCATCCTCGAATCGAAAGCAGCCCAGCCACTGGCGCCGAGCCTTTCGTACCCTCCACGACAACAACTCAGCTCCACACCAGCTGCATTAACGCACGTCACGTCGATCATGCCGACCGCTACGTCCAAAGTCGGCTGACTTGACTGGCCGAGTTCTGACTAACCACCCAGCCAGCGTCGGCCAACCATTCACAGGGACGGACAGGCGACTCGCTTTTGCTGATTCTCTGACCTCACCTCGAATCCCCCAACAACACAAAACAAAACAAGACAAAACAAAACAGCAAGCAGACCCACGGCCTCGCTCCCGTTCCATGCATGACCTTCACGCTTTGTTGCTCTGTCTCGAACCGCAGCCTGGCTGTGGTTCTTGACGGTAGTAGCGAGTCGTCATCGTCACTGTCTGGACCCTGCGCTCTCGATTGCCGCCCAAACCCATCCACCCGACCACAATGCCTATTTTCCAGTCTGACTTGGCTCAGCATCGCCATCGTGCCAGCTCACACGATGAGCCCCCGCCACCTCTACCGCCCCCCAGATCATTCGATTTTCGGCCGTCAAGTAACTTGAGACGACTGTCGGAGGAAAGCTTGCCAGTCGAGCTGTGCGAAGGACCTCTGCCAGACAGCCCAATCAAGCAGACACCACCGTTCTACTCCCCGACTGTCCACGACGAAAGGATCCCTCACTCTGATCGAACGCAGTTGATTGAGAGACTCAAAAGAGCACAGAGCCCAGCATGGAAAGCCACAGAGCAGGCCAGCACGACAGAGCAGGACTCGCCCAAGACGGCAGGTCTTGGTTATAACCGATTTGAGTCCATCTTGCACGACAGACAGAATGAGCCAGCTTCTAGCCCAGTGACGCAGACTGCGACAAGATCACCCCCGCCACCGTCTACCCTTATGCCTGCGCCTGAGATCACCCCGGAAAAGGCGAAAGACCAGCGTCCTCATTCGCAAGGATTTGATTCTCGCCTGCGGGAAGGCCTCGCTATTGAACGACCCAGGTCGGCGCTACACCGAGGAGACTTTACGCAGGACAACGCTCTGAACCGCAATGCACCAGATAGCCCTCGACCGCTGCAGCCACTGAGCTCTCGGTATGAGGCCGAACAGGACTGGCTGTCCAATTCGCCGCCGAGAGACTTTGCACCTTTTCATCTTGAGAGGAGACGCAGGCCACAAGCGCAAGACTTCAAGCCTCCCCCGTCTCTATCCTCGTCGCTGTCGTCGAGCTTTGCCTACCAGCCGCCAACAAGTCCTCTGGTGCAGTCTGAGAGCAACGAGGATCTCTGCCTTTCTCCACTATTTGACGGCCCGCCAAGGCGACACACTCTCCATTCCGCCTTTTCTTCACCCTTTGCATCGCCCTCGGTTGGGCTGTCTGTGCCCCGTGGTTCCTACCACCGACGCGAGCGGTCCTTGCCGTACCAGGCTCATCAGCCTCGAAGGTCGCTCACCACGACGCACTGTTTCGCTGGCATCAGTTCAACGCCCTCGACACCAGCTTATCTGCGCTCACGAAGGCAGTCTGTAGGCTCCGACTCGTCCTCCTTGCACCACGCCTCCATGGTCGGATCTTACGAGGAGAGTATCCTGAGGGGTCGCATGTCCACCAACCCTTCAAAACCGCTAGACTTTGTCGCTCAGATAGGTGTTTTGGGCATGGGGAAATGCAAATCCAACCTCCGCTGCCCAGCCCATGTGACTTTACCGTTCTCAGCTGTGTACTACAGCTACAGCAGCACCGCGCATGGTCGCTCGCCTGCAGACGACGGGCCAAGTCCCTATGTCGGCCAGATCGATTTGGAAAATGGCCTGCCTAATACGACGGAGGAGTCCCGGTCGAAACACAAGGCACAAACCCGGCACAGCGAGAGGTTGCCTGCTGCGGATGGCTTGAATACGGTCATGGGTGACCAAAGCACCGCGAGTGAGAGGAAAGCTTCGAGATCGACCCGTCGCTCGGAATCAGCAAAGGCACCTCCCGGCGGCAGCTACCGCATCCCTGAAAAGGGTCAAATTCAAATTATCATAAAAAATCAAAACAAGACAGCCGTCAAACTCTTCCTTATCCCCTACGATCTCGCGGGCATGGAGCCCGGCACCAAGACTTTTGTCCGTCAACGCTCCTACTCTGCCGGCCCCATCATCGAAGGCATCCCGCCCGCCTCGGCGCTCGACTCGTCGGACCGCCCGATCCTCCGCTACCTCGTCCACCTGCACATCTGCTCGCCCGCCAAGGGCCGCTTCTACCTGTACAAGAGCATCCGCGTCGTGTTTGCCAACCGCGTCCCCGACGGCAAGGAGAAGCTGCGCAACGACACAACCTGGCCGGACCCGAGGTTCACGCCGTACAAACCCATCCGGCTCATGCACCCGCCTGCCGGGCCCGGCGCGATGCTGGCCGCTGACAAGGCATCAAGGAGGCGGAGCGCGGGGTTCTCGTTTGGTGCGTCTCGCGTGTTTGACGGGATGGATCACAACGCCTGGACGCCACCCAACCCGCCGCTGTTCTTCCGAGCGGCCTCGACCGGCTCGGCGAGCGGTGGTGCCCTCCCCGTGGAACCGATCCCCTTCCGCTTCCCTGCTTCAGGCGGCGGTGAAAGCGAAAACAGCGACGCGACTGCGGAGGCTTGGTCAAGTCGGCCTTCAACGATGGACTCGCAAAGCTTGGATTCGAGAGACGGCCCTCCGGATGCGCGCTACGCCAAACTGCACAAGGGCGATTTTGGCTACGGGGGGAATCATTTTGCAGGCTCTACCCCTGCGGCGGAGGGCCTGCTGTCTCAGAGATTGAGGACCGTAGGTCTGTACTTGCCTCCCCCTTCTCTCGATGACGATGGTGAGGATGTCATGGCCCCTCGTTCCGGCCTGCCTCACTGAACACCATGACCACGCAGCCTGCTTTCACGCCCCTCCTTCCAAGATCCTTTCATTAGACTCTGCGCCTATGGGACCAGCAGCGTTGGGCAATTGGAGTTTTAGATATACGGATGTAAAAAGAGTATTAGGTCATCTGGGTTTTGTTTTGTTCCCTCATTATTGTTCTGAGGCCCTCTCAACTCTGAATTGTAGAAAATCACTTTCGAAGTAAATCCTTTGCAGACGCACACGACAGCACACATTAACGAATACAATTATGCAATAATACCTTCCCGGATGATTGTTTGTGAGATGAAAAGCAAATCAAAAATAAAAATCGCCATGATGCTCTAGAGGTGGTGTGAAACCCACATCCTTGTGTACAGTATAGATACAAATAGACCCCAAACCCTATGATTATACACTTCGGAAACCGAGATAATGATCCGGCTTCTACACCCGCAATGACTGTGGTGCCTCGGACTGCCGCTGCTGTTGCTGCAGCTCTGGATCGGCCCGGGGATCCCCCTCCGCCTTCCACTTCTCCAGGACCGCGTTCCTGATTTGCTCGACCTCTGCTTCCGTCAGACCGTTGAACCTCGAAGCCACCACGGCCTGCTTCTTCGTTTCCCGTCGTTGCTTCGTCGTCTCTGCTGTAGCCAGCGACGTGGAGTCTGCGTCCTCCGTCGCGCCCAACGCCTCCGCCGCAGTCGCCTCATACCCAAATGCCTCATACCCAAATGGATCATCATGCGCGTCCTGAACCTGCTTCCTCAGCGCCTTGACATAGTCGAGGTCGGTCTTGAGCTTCTTCAACATCTTCCTCAGCTGCGCGCGCGTGAGACTGCGGAGCACAATATCCCACTTGCGGGGATCCTTGGCGCCTCCCTGCGCGATCCAGTTCTGCGAATTCCACTTGGACGAGTCAAACGCCAGCTTGAGCTGGGGACACGTCCGCGCGAGCCAATCTGCCTTGTTCGCCATCTCCACGGACCACGGCGCGAGGCTCTGCAGCTTGAGAAACTCCTGCTGCAGAGCCGCCACGACGCCGACCTTGGGACGCAGGGCTTTCGGGTCGAACCTCTTCACCCACCACCAAGGCTCGCGAGGTGGGAAGGTGCTCGCGTTCCAAGGAGGCCAGCCGCGCCAGTTTTTCATGAGGTAGCTCTCGCAAAAGGTCATGGCTGGCTCCCAGTGGCCGAGCTCGATGAGCTTGCGCAGCATCACATCCCAATTTGGAGTTGTGAACTTGAAGCCGAGGCTGACGAGACGTTGGATCGTCGATAAGAGCTTGTCGCCCTCTTCAAGAGCGTGCAGACTACTGCACAGGGGCTCTATGAGGCGCGTGAGGTAGAAGGCGTAAATTGGGTACACAGTCCCCTTCGTAGGGTCTCTTAGTCGTGCGAGATTCCGCTCGAGAAACAGATCAAAGATGTTCGCCACCTTTCTATGCTCGCCGTCCTCGTTGAAGGCCTGGAAGAGGCTGCCAAGCATCTCTGGGGGCAGGGCCTCGGTTTTCTTCTCCCCGGGGAAGAGATCGAGGTAAAGACGGTTCAGATCCTCGAGAGTCGTGTGCTCTCGCATTTTGAACAAGAGTTCCACCGCTAAACCCGCCAATCGGTACTGCGTCTTCATTGACACGCGGTCCATCTGCCCCCGAGGAGCTTTCTCGTTGACGGATGCTCCGCTGCGGCGGGCTCGCTGATAGTTCAGCTGAGTGACAAGGGCCCGAATGAGCGACATGGCAATCTCGTGCGTGTGGTTCGAGACGGGAGACATGTGGACGGCTGCTCCAAGTCTCGCCACCTGAGCATCGAACGGCAATTCGCTCCTGTACCTCTGCAGCCAACGCCTTGCAAGCTGCACCACCATCATAAAGTGGTTGGCCCGAGACGCCGCCATCAAGACCATGGTATAATGGGCCGCCGAGACGCGGAATAGCTTTTTGTTCTCACCCTGGAATACAAGCAGCTCGTAAGCTTCTTGAGTCTTCTTTGCTTGAGCAAGACTCCAAAGCAGACGCTCATAAGTCTGATCGTTTGGTTTGATTCCAATGCTCTTCATGGTGGCAACGATATTGTGACAGTCGCGAATCCTCCCCTTTTGGCCATAACCTTGAATTAGCACATTCCAAATGGCCGCGCTCCTGACACCGAGGCCGTCAAGCTCAGTAGCGAGAAGCTCGCCGTCTTTGAGCTGTTTATTTGTGACATACGCCTCGACCAGTTGTCGGCCGATATCGGGTGTCACCTGAATCTTTGCGGCGCGAAGCTCAGTGAAATACTTGTGGAGAGAGTCGAGATCTCCTAGACGAGCACACAATGACAGAATATATGCATAGGTTGTGCTGTTTGGTGTGCAGGAGGACTTGATATCATGGAGGCACCCGGCAGCCCCTTGCAGGTCATCTGCTCGGACGTAGGCTTTAAGAAGGATGTTCCAGGCGTGAACGTCTGGCTCAAAACCATGCTCGCGGATCAGCGTGTTGATCATGCTCCGAGCGCCTTCAGGGTCGGCATCTTGCGCGTAGACATCGATCATGAACCCGAAGAAGGTTGAACGATATTGCTCATTGTCCTGATGTCTGTAAAAGTTCTCCCTCCACAGCTCCTGGACGGCGTTCACATCGCCAATGTGCGCGTAGAATTGCAAAAGTCTCCTGAACCCGTAGACGTGTAGCTCTCCACGGGTACGGATCCAGTCACGTCGAAGCTCATCCATACCAGCAGCGTCCGCAGGGAAATATGCCTGACCCATAAGGTAAAAGGCATGAGAGGTCAACTCAAAGTCAGGAAGCTGTCGCCAACTTTGGTATATCCGAGGCAAATCGAGAATATTGAGTTTGCCCGATTCGTCATGCTTGCTCTCGTTGCCAAATCGCGCGAAATAAAGGCCGTACCAATGGCTCAAAGACCACTGCTCGAGGATCTTGATAGCCTCATTAGGGGGACACGGTTGCTGAATAGCGTGTTTCGCAAGCCTGCGTCGTAGCAATTGGAGGCCATGATCCGTCGCCTTTTCGTTCTCCGAAAACCCCAACAATTGCTCCTTCGCTAGGTATTGATCGAATGAAAGATAGATCGCCCCTTTGTTCTCGAGGGAGCTGAGAGTATCGAGCAAGCCCTCCTGCCAAAGATACGTATCGGAAGTACCAGGCTTGAACCATACAAAACTGTTGGCATGCGCGGCATAGTACACTTTCCATGTCGCTACAGCCGAAGCCCAGTCTTGCGAGGCAAGCGAGTCAGCCATAAGTAGGTCGATGCCCCCTTTCAATCCGCGTTCGCTGGCGCCCTTCTGAAAATGCTTGACCGCAGTTGCTCGTTCCTCCGTTCGTAAGAATACGACAATGATGGCCTTCAAAAGCTCGTCTGTCCACCTGGTGATGGGGATTTGCGCGAAGAGGTGCTTGGCTCTGTCGTTGTGAACACGGCTAAAGGATTGAGCGAGGTACATCGCCATCGCAGGTCGCATGAGTCCGCGAGCTTCCTCGTCCAGTCTGAGATACCCGTCGTACACATCACGGTAGGTATCCGTAAGTGTGGCTTCTCTTTCCTGAGCCACGTTCTCCTGTGGGGTTTCTTTCTCGACCGACGCATCGAAAGCAAGCATACGAGCCATGAACTCGTCCTTACTCATACTCGACGTATCTGTAACAGTCCTTTTGCTAGCCTTCTCGATCTTTGTAAATCGTGTCTGCGGTGTCGCTTCGAGACGGCGCGTTCCGCTGATTCGTTTACGGTTTGCCAGCTTCTCAGACCCACAGTCATCTTGCTCGAGCTCACGTGAGTGTGAGTCGTTCATTGCATATGTCGAACCAGCGTTCTCCTCAAAGACGCTGTCGCTTTTGAGTTCGGCTTGCGATGTGGAAGCGTAAGGTCGTCTCGTCGATCGTACGGGGTCGCATCTACCAGCCTGGCGGGTGGCTCGGACCCATGCTCGCCGTAATGAGTCAACATCGTGATTCGGATATAGAAAATCTAGTCGAAAAGCGGAAGCTCGAAGGTCGCTGGTCAGAGGTCGCACGGGCTTGCGTTTGGCCGATCTTGATGAGGAGGACCGTTTTGAGCGTGAGCAGTCCTGGTGAAGTTCGAGCGCCGATGCACCATGTTGCCAAAAGCCCGGGCGCAGGCCAGCCTTCCTCCTCTGAACCTGAAGAGCTACTTTTGCGATGCGCTGGAGCTTGACGGGTTCCAGGCTCGTGGACGTTCGTTCGAGCATGGAGTCTTGGCACCGACCGCGTCTCCTCACGAAATCGTTATTCCAGCAGCGTGAACATGAGTAACAGTGTCCAAAATCCCAAGCCACTCAAACGAAAAACGAGATTCGGCGTCGTGAAGGGAGTGTGAGATGTCGAGAAGCGGTCGTCGGGAGTCGAAGGGGCCAGTAGTCGAGAAAAAGCCAACCGCTGCAAAGATGGGTGAGGTCCAAAACAACACAAGATAAAGTACAATTACAAGACGGCCTCGAGCCCCGGGTATGTAAAGTCGGCAAGCTAGTTGCACAGGCAAACTTGGTCGATGCTGGAGGCGGTATGCGTGTGCAGTGGTGAAGGTGAAACTTTTTGCTGGTGATGCATCGCGTATCGAACGACGGCCACCCTGGCGGACCCACACTCGGTTCCTGGGCCATCACCAACAGACTACAGATATATCTACACTTCAGAGCACAATCACTTGTTGTTGCGCGACATGACAATCACTACGCGGTCTTACATGTCAAGAGAGCCTCCTTGTTCCATGTTCCTGTAGTCACTTGAGACGACACCCAGGCTGGGCCAAGCATCCCGCTCATTAAGCATATACACCGTGACAGAGATAGTGACGCATCGATATGCATCCCTCAAGGTGTAAGTTCACCACACAGAATACACTGCGCAGATTCTTGCATTAAATGTGAAGAAATTTATTTCGCATAAGAATTTTTCTAGTCTACTGTCAAAAATAGTTTCATTGTTTCCGACGGGTCCGCAAGGCTCTTTTGACAAGCGTTTGAATAGAATTTTCCCTTGAAACCCCATCGAGAATCATGTTACAACAGAAGTGGTATCGCAAAGAAGGTTGATTTCCGCCAGAATAAAACGCCGTGCTGACTGCCTGCCCATATGTTTACAAAACGAAAAGACATCAGTCGTGAGACTGCGGTGGATGTCGTTTTTGTGAAGATCCTAGAATGTTCAAGGAGAGAAACCAGCTCCCAAACAAACTAAGCCGGTTTTGTTATTTTCGTTTTTTTGTGTGGCCTTTGTTTCCCTGATCTCGGTCATGACCCAGACAAGGGTGATCGCCAGTACTCAGTTTACGGCTGATGCTGGGGTTTGGATGCTCGTGATGGGCTCGCGAGTCATGGTGTCCTCGCTCTGCATATCAGCGGAGCTCATGACCTCGCGAAGGCCAGAAGAGTGTGTCTCGATGAGAGACCTCTGTAGAGCCTCGGCCGGGATCGTCGTGGTGCGAGGTGCGTTTCGACTGCGGCTCCTCGTCCTGTTGACCCGTCGTTGAGGGGAACTCTGATCATCGGCAGGCCGTGAAGGACAATGGTCTCGTCGGCTTCCGTCTTTGAGACGATGATAGACAATGGTGTTTGTGAAAGAGGGCGAGGCGTTGCGGGAGACTGAACGCAGAGCGAGAGGTGAAATGGCACGACCTCGAGAACGGCCGCGGAGGTTGCTAGCATCCTCAGGACGAGGCTTGCCAATATTGCCTGCGCGAGTAAGGCTGCGGTCCATGGTACGGCCCCTCATGGCACCGAGATCGTCTGAGGCGTTGTGGGTTTGATTGAGCATTTCGTCGTCGCTGGTGCTCTGAGCTTGACTGTGACAGTGATGCACCTGCTTTCTGCCGCTTCAGCAGCGGAAAACTGACCGCTAAGCAAACGTAATGAGCTGAGCGTGAGGAGCGCTTGAGGGTGATGGGTCGATGATTCAGAGAAAAGCTGGTCCGAGAAGCAACGAGACTGGACTTGGACTGATTGAAGCTGGAGGAGAGGAGCTGCTAGGCGGTCTTGTGTAGTCACGTAGAGAGGACAAAGGGTGAAGCAGAACAAGAATTTTTGGTGAATTGTACGGACGCAACGTCTGGATGCTGGTGAAATATACGATGGATGGGATCAAGGGGAAGAAAAGAAAGAAAAACACCGTGCAATCCGGGGGGGAATCGAGGACGATTCCAAGCAGGACCGACGCATACTCCAGGCCAGGCCGTCAGTCAGGTGTATTCGCTTGGCCGGGGAGTCTCTGGCGGGTGGGGCGGTGCCGGGATGTGGTGACAGGCGGCTGGTACAGAGCATCCGGCTACGCTGTGTCGCCCCCCCTGCCAGGCCACGTTCAGTGCTGCAAAGTGGTGTCCAACGTTCTGGCAGGTCAGTCCGGCATTGATGTGACACACCTGCAAGAACGCGAAAAGCCAAGCGTGCCCGCTGCATGGTGCGTTTCCTGCCTTGGCTCACGAGCCGATCACCATCATGTTGGGTTGTTTGGGCTGCTAGTATGCGCTGTGATTGGTGAGGCGTGGGTGCCGGGTAGCAGGCTTGGGGCTACCCGTGTGTTGTGAGGAATGGATGAGTCGATCAAATCAGAGGAGGGAGCCCAAAAATCACCTGACTGTCCATGTTTGCTCCGTCCATCGAGATGAGACAAGCACATCTGGGCTTTGGGTGTGGCGTTCAGTTTGGCGTCGAATCCTCATACCAGACTCCGACGCCGCCTTGCTAGCACCGTAGTAGACCTTCGTGCTGCATGAATGCTCCGAAACACAGTCCCTTGAGACCCTTTGCGATGCATGTGGCCCGAGCTTGTTCACATGCGCCGGCTCATCCGTTCGTTCGCCTTGTGCCTGTGGACAAGCCTAATGCATTCCAGACACAAACCTTCATAACACTCAGAATAGGCCCGGTCCATCGTCGAGTATTAGCCGAGGCTTATCCTCTTGCGTAGCCCGTTTCAACCTAACCCAGGTTCCAGCGCCAACATCCCATTCCCTCTAAACCGCTTTTGCATGGACCAGACTCTCATGATCTCGTGACTTGATTCCAAGTCGATCTCCGAGTTTCATCATACTGCAGAAGGATACTCCTGGCGCGCGTTCGATTTCGCACCACCACAAACGACACTTCCCTTTCGCGGTCTCGGCAGTTTCGATGGCCAACGACCAGATCTCCGTGCCATACTTTTTGGCGATACTCGTCATCGGGGGTCTGATTGTGCGATACCTCTTCTTTGGAGGTCCACAGACCCCATCATCACGACGGTCACCCGAGGCTTTTCTTCGTTCGCGAGAAGCTGCTGTCGAGAGGATACAGCAGATGTTTCCGCAGGCAGATAGACGGAGCATATTGTGGGATCTTCAAAGAAACGGAGGAAGTGTCCAGGGCACGACTGAGCGTATCCTGTCGGGACGCCTGGAAACGGTAAGTTGGATTGCAGGACTCGGGACAAACAAGTCGACCAGCGCTGACGAGCTGCCACAGCCACCAGTCACTTTCCAGCCTCCTCCACCTCCGCAACAGCCCGCTGGAGCAAGCGCTGTGACATCTGCGACTAAAGCAGCCAGCAATCCAAAACAGCCTGACCTGATCACAAGATACAACTTGAGCAACAAGCTGAATATCGACGAGCAGGGGCAGGCAGCAGACGTTGACAAGAAGGGCAAGGGCTGGAGTTCGAATCGCGACGAACGTCAAGCGTCACTGCAGAGGAGGAGGGATGAGATGATCCTGGCCGCGAGGAGGAAGATGGAGGCCAAACTAGCTGCCGAGAAGGTGGCGACCTCCAGTCAGGACTGAGTTGTTTGAGCAGAATGCCAGATCGCACATAGAGAACCTAATTGCTACCATAACGGAGCGCTCCTCAAGGCGATATCTACGCCTTGGGAGTAGCAGACGCGACGCCTCAGTTTGAGGGATAAACAGCTTCGCTTCCCGCTTCCTCACTCCGTGCAGAGCAGACCACTCCCAGTGACGCCATCGACAAACCCCAACCCTACGTCCCTGCTGTTGTGGGGCAATGTGAGACCCTGATATTCCACAGCAAAAGGGCATAATCAAGGTTCATTAGGAATACCTGTATCGTCATCAGGCAGACTCGAACGCAGTCCACAAATTGCTGTCGATCTTCCAGCCACTTGAGTGGCAGTGCAGCCCGAATGTTCTGACAAGCTGCGTTCGTCACTCTGCCGTGAGCCTCAGCAGTCCGTTAACGGCCTGGATGCCCCTCCAAAGGTCCTACAGTACTCGTACTTGTGCCAACCGCAGTAATCAAGGCCCCAGCGACGCTGGGCAACGCGCGACGTGCAATCCGCCTTTCTCCATTTCGTCTCTGCGCCACGCGGCTCGCTTCACAATAACCCCAGCCAGCGAGTCGACCCTTCGTTTTGCACCGCTACCTGTATTGTGTTTACCGACCACAGAAGTATCGTTTGTCCAGTTCCGGTTCATTCGCAGCCTCCAGCACTCGTTTACTTGAGCCGAATCGTGCCACTACGGAGTACACTCCATCACACTCTCTCCATCGGCGTTTCAAAGGCGGCGCATCTCCTTGAGGAAGATTGCCACGAAGTAGAAAAGCGAATTCGTCTCGGCTGGGGGACGATACAGCCGCAACGATCATGGCGAACGATAGAGACTACTATGCGGACCTGGAGCTGCCTCCAACGGCAGATATTCTCGAGATTAAGAAACAGTTCCGAAAGCTCGGTATGGTAGCTTACGAGTGATGCATTCATAGTAGAACAGGGCTCACCTCTATTCACAGCCCTCAAATACCATCCCGACCGCAATCCTGGGAAAGAGGCAGAGGTCAACGCCAAATTCCAGACCATCCAGTCAGCGCACGAAGTCCTCGGCGATCCCACGACCAAAGCACAATACGATGCCACACGACCGACGAGCCGATACCCAGCCGCATCGGGCGTAAGAGGCAACCCGTGGGCCAATGCTGCCAACAACTTTCCCCCTCCACCGCGGCGTAACGCCGGAGGTTCCAGGCGCACGGCGCCACAACAGCCTCCATCTGGATCATCAGCTTCTGGGGCCCAGCGATGGCAGACGAGGTTTGCGACCGGGCATGCTCCCACAGCAAAGCAGCACCATGCGGAGAAAGAGGCCGAAGTCAAGAAAAATGCTGCTCGTGCTTTTGAGAACATGCGTCGCAATCAAGCGCAAGGCGCCCCGCCTCAACCACCACCGAGACCGCAACCACCACCACCTCCTCCACGTGCTGAACCGCGTACAGAGTCGGCTAGACAGCGACGTGAAGCTTCCTTTGGCCAGAGGAGGACTGCGCATCAGCCAGGCGCAGCGTCAAGTGAAGACGAACCACAGGCCTCTCGCCACAGCTATTACGCGAGCTCAGGCACAAATCGGCCTTCGGAAGATCCGATCACTCCCCAAAAGATGCGACCCCAATCGATGGCCGATCCGCTCAGCCAGTTCCGAGAGCCCGCCAGTCCCGCAGACCCGAGGCTCAGCACCCCGTATTCGAGTCATGGAGGAGAAAAGACAAATCCGTTCGACAATGGTGGCCTCAACCGTGCCAAGAGCGCAAGAGTGCCCACTCAACCCGACAAACCGGCAAGCGAGCAGCCTCCGACAGGATACTCTAAGCATAGGAGCTCCAGTGTCCCAAGGGCCGATGGTGAACGGTTAGGCGACGATCCGAAAAGTCAAACGGAGGCGCAGCGCCCAAAGACGTCCGACACGGTAGCCGAAGACTATGCGCAATCGTCTTTCAAGACCCGAACCGAGGGTCAAGACGCAGGATATGCACCGGCACCATCTGCGGATGGGCATCGTCAAGAACCTTCAATGTACGAGAACCCCTCCGAAAGAGATTTGCGGGTTTTGTGTTCGACCAGTGGTCCATATGCAACCACTTCAGTCCACAAAACTTTCACTGCACCCGATTCCAAGCGGAACTGTCAGGATGGCCCGCATCCTGCTTCATTCAAAAGCACTGCAATAGCTTCCAGTGAAGCTAGTTCTGGACCCGTATGCCCATCATCCCTCTACTACAAGCAGCAACACCAAATAATTGAAGGGTTGATCAAGAACTCTGAGATTCTGCACGATGGTGGCAGAACTTGTCATATCATCAGCTCCCGACCTCCTCTCCGTCTCTCACAGAGCAATCATCTGACTCAATCTCTTAGTTTTGCGGTGCCTCATAGCGGCCAGGCAGCTGATCACCAGACACCCCCCGATTCCGCCACATTTCAACGAGCCAGTTCTGAGGATATCAACACAAGTTTTGTCGAGGACGAGACGCAGGCTTACACATTCAGCGCGGGCGGGGAGAGACCCCGTGCGCAACCTAGGTCTCGCAAAGCAAAGTCGGCAGGCTCGCCTTCGAAGGAACCGCCGGAGCAGACAACGACAGCCGAGCCGCGCAAATCCAGTGAGCCTCCAGTCGATGGAACTTTTGACCCGAGCGGCTGGAACGATCAGTTTGGACCTCACACGTTCGTGCCACCGCGTGAACAGTCGGCATCTGCGTCCCCTACGCGGACGAACCGCAAAAATTCGCGAAAGGTTAGGAATGCGAAGCTTGCGGCTGGAGCGTCTGCCAGTGCAGCTATCATCCTGGAGGATAGCAGCGACGACGACGCTTTCACGTGGCAAGGACGCAAGACACAGACTCCTGGCGGTGTAAGTAGCCCCCAGGCGATGGATATTGACTCTCCTCCTCCACGAACCGCGGAGGCGCCGCCTCCACCAACACCGCCGACGCAGCCGCAGGAGCCATCTCACCTCGCCCGCAATGTTCACCTTGAGCCCTCTCGTCCGGAATGGAGAGAGGGCGACGAATCACCAACGAGATCACCCGAGAGACCACCTAAGGTGTCCCTCGCAGGTCACCGGCGTGATCCCTCCGGACCTCACGGTTCCGAAGATACGGCAGAGTTCCGGGCCACTCTAGATGATCTGAAGAACGTCGCTCCTTTCGCCCAACCTCAAGAGGGTCTCACGTCGTTTGGCGACCTGAAGGACAGCTTACCGTTCGAAAGCCGAGCGAGCACCAAGCCGCCGAACGCGGCTCCGCCCAAATTTCAACCGCTGCAGTTTCCCGGCGTGCCTCTGGCGCCCCGTCCGCCACCAACGGCAGCCATACCCGGCATGACGCCCAGCGTCTCGTCATGGACCAAGTATCTCGAGGACTTCAAGGGCTACCTCGAGGAGTGGGACAAGTTCAACGACCGTTTGACGCAGCACTTTGCCACGAGAAAATCCAACACCAAGGCGGAGAGGGCGGCTGACAATTACGGGTTCCTTGGCGCTCGGGGAGATGACAAGGTGTTGGAGTATTTTGTCGCTGTTCAGCAGGACAACGACTTGAGGCGCAAGTGGAACGCGGCGTGGGAAGAGCATGAACAGAGGTTCAGGGAGTTTTTGGCATTTCGGGAGAAGATGAAGCAAACGGTATAGATGGTTGGGGTCGATTGCTTGTGGATGATACGGTAAGGGAGCACTGCAGCTATTCGTTTGATTGTGTATTTGGAGACGTGGAATGGCGTGATGAAGATGCACCATGGGATGTGGGGCTTGCCAACGGCTCGTAGAAGGCACAGAGAAATGTTCATGCCAAGAGGTCACTGCATGAGACGATGAAAAACTGGCGCATATGGTCTGATTTCGAAGACTTCCAGAGTACCCCTGGCAGACATCGATGTATCGAGAGGACGAGCGAAACGGCTAATGACATATGCGTCAATGAAAAATAATATTGGAAGTTTAGACAGAAATGATGACTAGTGTCTTGGTCGCAACGAGTTGAGGTTCAAGCTGAAAAGGATGAGCACGTGGTGGACAGGCGTCGTGAATGGGGACGTTTGCAAGTCGTTTGGGCCATTAGTTGCAGCATTCGTGATAGCAGATAGAGGCCAAGTCCTGTTTGCGAACCATTGTGTTTACAATAGCACGCATAGAGGGTCCTATCTATCTCAGCGAGCAGCAGCTGCTGCGTAATCTTCTGATAGCGATGGCTTCTCGTTCTCCTTGAGAAGCTCCCAGCTGCGAGCACCTGGCGGCCGCCCCATTTATCACCAAACCTGCGTCCTTTGTTGTCATCTGATCTTGCGTAAAAGCTGGCAGAGGTAGCAGAAATTCTCATAAGCTCTACTGCTAGTGCGTGAACTTTCCTCTCTGCTATCCCTGCTCGTACTTTCGCTTCTCGCCCTCTTTCTTCCCCTACCTTCTGCAAACCTCTTTGCTTCTCCCCTAACAACCAGTCCTTAGCTTTCACTTATACTGTCCATTCCTTAGATTCTGAATGATTTGATCTGAGCTTGACAGTCTTACTATTTTCCTCATTCTGGTGAGTTTCGTGGTGCGTCGTCAGTAAGGCACGCACACACACCGACAGCCTTCTAGCTGCACCACAACCACACAACACGAACTCAAATCGTCAACAGCGATGGCCGACGAAGCTACTGCCACCCCGGCTCGCGCCGGAGGATGGAACGATGCCGCAAAGGTACGTGCCGTCTCTCCTCACCCTCGACATCTCGGCAAGGATTTCTCACATTCTCGTGCTCTCCATCCATGTGCTGATGCCATCTTTGCCAACACAGTACGAGCTCGCCCTCCGCCTGCTCGCCATGTACCGCGAGAAGTCTGGAGGCAAGGGCGTGGACTGGTCGATGATCAAGATGGAGGGCCGGACCACCAAAGCTCTGAGCAACCAGTGGACCAGGATCCTGAAAGAGATGGCCGAGCTGGACCTCGAGGGCGGTGCGGCTCTGGCTGCTTCTTCGGGCAGGGGTAAGTACCTTTGCATTTCTTGAAGTCAGATTTGAGGCTGACGAATCTGGACAGCTGCCGATGATTCGCCCACCAAGAAGCCGCGGGCCACACCCAAGAAGAGAGCCGCCAAATGTGAGTATTCTTATCTTGCTTGAATTCACAAAGTCTTCGATCGCAATGGACGTATGCTAATCAGAACCCACTCGCAGCTGAGCCAGGATCCGCCAAGAAGATGAAAATGGTAGACGACGATGAAGCCGAGGCCAAGCCCGAAGCTTCAGCAAGCGATGAGATCTGAGAACCGGCGCTTTCAGCTTGAGAAAAACCGGAAGAGCGTTGACAATAATGACGAAGATGCAGATTGGAGACACGCCATTGAGGAAGTCATGGGAGTCGCCGAGACCCAGGCTTTTGAAATATTCGTCAGAGACTCAGGGTTTCGTCAACGGATATGATAGCACAGCCATGAATCATCCATTACATCGCCCGTTATATTACTAACTTCTATTCAATGTCCCAAAAGTGCTGAGTGAACCATAGGCGTTTGATAGCACCCAAACATCCAACGGCAGCGAAGCTCCCCTCCATTTCAGGGGCCAGTTCCTTATCGATAAGCCATCGCATCCCCGGGGACCTCCAGCTCGGCCTCAACCCCATCATCCCCGTCTCGCGGATGTCAATCGCCGTACATCTCTAGCAACATCTCAATCCTTCGCAGATTGCCGGCCTACCGACCGATTTTCGCCCAGCATGCTCTCCTTCATCCTCATCCAAAATCGCCAGTACGTACCCTTCCCACCCCTCAAACCAACACTCCCTCCCTCCCCCCCGACGATTCAACACAACACCAAGCTGACCATTTCACCTTCTCCTCTCCCTTCAGAGGCAAAACCCGCCTCGCAAAGTGGTACGCTCCCTTCTCCGACTCGGAAAAAATCAAGCTCAAGGGCGAGGTCCACCGCCTCGTCGCCCCGCGCGACCAAAAGTACCAGTCCAACTTTGTCGAGTTTCGCCAGTCCAAGGTCGTCTACCGCCGCTACGCCGGCCTCTTCTTCTGCGCCTGCGTTGACACAAACGACAACGAGCTCGCGTACCTCGAGGCCATCCACTTTTTCGTCGAGGTGCTCGACGCCTTCTTCGGCAACGTGTGCGAGCTCGACCTCGTCTTCAACTTTTACAAGGTGTACGCGATCCTCGACGAGGTGTTCCTGGCGGGGGAGATTGAGGAGACGAGCAAGCAGGTGGTGCTAACGAGGCTGGAGCACTTGGACAAGCTGGAGTGATGACGGGGAAGGGGAGAATGGCGAGAGGGGGGATGAACCATCTGCGTGCGTGTGCGTATTTGAGCTGGGCGATTTGATTTGTAAAGGACTTTCCATTGGGCGTTATGGTATGTATCCCCGATGATCTGGATGATCCGGGCTGGCGTTCAGGTTTTTGGAACAAGCATCCCGAACAGAATAAACAAGTTTTTTGTCAGTTTCTCTACCAGCTAATCGGTTTCCCCTTTCAAAGTCATTAATGCTGCTCCATGTTCTACAATCAATAATGATGAGATTCAAACCGGCACCCAGGCCATGGCCTCAGATAAGCGAGATGCTAGTTGTAAATAGCGCGATCCTTCACTAATGTCCATGCCTCAGTTTGCGAAGCTCCATCGATAATTCACAGCAAAGAGTCTACGATTTGCGACTCGTCAGCAGAGCTCCTCTCGTTCAAATGACTCCATTTCCACTTGTGAACCCGGCTGTGTCCCACCTCCCACCAGTCTTGCTCCTCTCTCTTGATCGCTACATCTCCCTCCATCATCACGGCATCTTGGGGCTCCGCCGATCTCATGTCAGCGGCTGTCCTTCTGACAGGGCGTCTTGCGATCGAGTCGCCCTCCTTGTCAAGAACTAGGTCGAGACCATGCTGGTCAGGTCGTTCAAGTTCGGCGGTTTGGTCGACATGGCTGTTTTGGTTGGCCGTCCTGAACTCGTGCAGGTCCAAGCAGGCTTGCACGAGTGCCTTGTCGTCCTCATCAGGGACTCCATGTACAAATTGGCTGGGGGTCAAAGAGTCCTCGAGATTCCGTCTCGTCGTATGGTCATCCTCGCTGTTGACAATGTCAAGGAAACAATCGTCATCGATTGTGGCAACTTGATCCGGGACGCTGGACTGCTCACGAGGGTCGACCCAGAAACGCCGAGGCGCTTTGAGAGGCCTCTCATCTGTGGACGAGCTCGACTTTGATCTCGCACCCGATGGAGTCAAGATGTCTCTCCTTGAAAAAGCGGTACAAGGCGGGCCATCGCCACCAAACTCGGTGTCCTCGCTTTGCTTGCGCTTTTGTCCACGAGGCTCGGGAGTGTGCTGAGTTCCGTCGGGACCACCTTCTGAGCCCATACAGTTCGAGCTGGACTCAGGCTCTGTATCCCATCCAATCGCGAGAGATTCCAGTGATAGCTCAATAGAAAGATCGCTGATATCACTCCATGAGGTTGCAACTACCAGGGGGCAATCGCAGCTGAAATGTTGACCCACGACATGGCAGTTCCAACAGGTCTCTCTCGGAGGTGGCCTGCTCGAGAAGCTTGTGGCGTGCTGCCTGACTGCTGCAAGAGTATGACCTCGGGGAACTGGCTTGATATTCCATGCGAAGGGGTCGCATGCGGGGTTTTGGATAATAGGGCATTCAAGGGCCCAATGAGAGCCGACACGGTGGCAGTTGGGACACTGGTAGTGCGGATCGACTTTCATTTGCCAGGCAGTATTTTCTGATGGCGTAGACCGGTTCGTCCATGGTAGATCTAATGCTGTAAGGCGTCACCTCGTTGCAACGAAAAGCCATGCGTGACCAAACGTACCTCGCGAGGAGGTGGTGGGACCCCAAGACCCGGTTGTATCATTGTCCTCGCTGTTGGCAGAGGCATAAGGATTCTTGGCCGCCTTCTTGTTCAGCCGCCTCTGGTTGCTCGTTGCGAATGCGTTTTTCAGTTCTTGCTCAACAATGGCCATTCTCTCTTGGAGCAGTGCGTGGCCAGCACGCTCTTTGATTTGCTTCATCTGCGCAGACCAAGCTCGCAATACCCTGCGAAAGGTGGCGTCATCGCAATGACACCACCGAGAGAAGTTCACCCATTGCGTGACTGATGATCTCCAGTCCGCCTTGCTCATAGATACGTACTCGAGCTTTGCCTCGAGCCAGTACGCGTAAACAGAGAGCGCGTTGGTAGAGCTGAGCTTGTTCTGTCTCCAAAGAGGCGATAGTTTCTGTTCGAGAGTGCCAACGCTGACTCGAGACAGGCTATCCATGCTATCGACGTTTCCCAGCTTGAGCTGCTCTCTGATCAGGCGGAGCGAGTTTGGAAAAGTGTCCATGGTTGCTGGTTTCGGAGCGATGTTCAGACAATGGAAGGCGAGAGAAGATAGACAGAGAGACGAGACGCTAAAAACGCGAGAGACGTGGCGGAAGAGAGAAACATGAAGAATGTGAGAAGGAAGAAGATGAAAAGTGGAAGAAGAGAGGGCGAGTTCGAAGAAAACAACCGCGGGAATGACGCGAGGGCCAGAGCAGGCGTGTCGGGGAAAGAGACAGATGGCGGCACCTGGAGGCTCCTCATCGAATCTCCCCTCTTCTCCGTGGGGAGAGTATCTTGCCGTTTCTGCCATGTGT
This sequence comes from Parasarocladium wereldwijsianum, assembly GCA_036250105.1. NCBI lineage: Eukaryota > Fungi > Ascomycota > Sordariomycetes > Hypocreales > Sarocladiaceae > Parasarocladium > Parasarocladium wereldwijsianum. The sequence goes on from JAXOUE010000069.1 coordinate 45,693, forward strand.
TTCAAGAAATTGTAACTTCAGAGTGTGTCTCGATGATGTGAAGAGATTCTGGCTCGAGCTTTTGGAACCTGGTGGTGAAAGATGCAGGCCTTTTATCTGTGGGCGATGTAGCATGGTACTAGGATGTGTGCTGTAAGGGTAGATGCGATTCTGGTTTTGCTATAGCTTTGCTACTGGTTAATTTTGCTGGTCTTTATGCCAGTAGCAGAGCCTTCTGGTTCTTCAAGGAATCTGACTAGCAATCGACATGGGGCCAGTATGCTCAACCGTGTTGTCGGAGCCAGAGGCATACCCTCGACAATCAGTTGTAGCCATATGCCCAGCCTTCAGGATCGAAATCGGTGTTCATACATTCAGACGTGTTGGAGCAGGCAAAATCTCATCCTCACACATCTGCAGCCTCGCTGACGAACAATACCAAATCGCCAAACAACAAACCAGCAACATACTTGCAATACAATCAATTGAAACGCTCAACATACCCTCCCAGCACACCACGGCTAGCAAACCAATCACTTCCTCTTCAGAGCCGCAAACCGCGCCTCCAGATCACTGATGTCCGGCACCGACCCTTCCGGCTCGCGGCCCTGCTTCTTACTCTGCGCCGCCGCCGCCGCGCTCTCCATCTTCTTGTTGGGCTTCAACTCGACAGACCCCAGCGTCACCTTGGGATGCACATTATCCGTCGTCATTCGCGGCGGCGTCACCGTCAACGGGCTCGTCGGTCCCAGGTTCGGCAGTCCCTTCTTTGGTGTCCCGACCGCCACCTTCTGACCACCCTCATCACCTTTATCATCGCTGCCATCACCACCATCACCCCCCTTCTTCTTCTTCTCATCGTCCTCCCCCTCAAACTCCGGCACCCCGTCCTCCTCCAGCGGCGGTGGCGACACCGTCTCCCTCCCCGGCGGCCAGCTCACGCCATACGCCTTTGCAATCTCCTCCAGGTACCCCTGCACCAGCTCCGTCCTCGGCGGCTCAACCCCTAGCTTCCTCACCACCCTCGCGCTCACCTTCCCCTCCGCGTTCTCCATCGCCTTGACCACAAACTCCTTGCCGTACTTTTCAGCTAGCAGACCCCTCACCGTCACCAGCTCCTTCACGTCCGTCCGCCCCGCCGCGTAGATGAGGCTGTGCACCGCCTCCTCGAGCCCCGGGTCGCACGTCGCCGACCCCTCGAGCAGCCCCGCCCGCGCGAGCAGCAGCTCGCAGTAGAGCTCGAGGATCTCGTGCAGCTCCGTCTGGATGTCGCTGCGGATGATGTTCTCGACGCGAATCGTCGCCGAGTCGACCTTGCCGGCCTCGAGGAGCTGCGCCATCTGCCGCCGCGCCGTTTTGCCGAGCTGCTCGTCGCGTTGCTGCACCATGCGGAGGCGCGCAATGGCCAGCTTGAGCTGGACTTTGAGCTTCGTCTGGAGAAGGGGAATAAAACAGGCAGTCAGCACAGTTGACTCATTCACGATGGGAAAGGGGGGGATGGCTTTGCCATGAGAGGCGCAGCGGGGTGTGTGTTTCAGCGCGGATCGTCGTGGAAAGCCGAGACGATATGAGGCGAGACGAGACTCACTGTGAGTGACTGTGCTGGAGGCATCTCGTCTGTCAATCTCGAGATTGATTACCAGATGGCGATTAGATGCTTAGCTCTGCGAGATGTAAGGTCGTCGTCTGCCCGCCCTGGCGCGCGACAGCTGTGTCCGCGGTGGTGATGCAATTGCGGGGCATTTCCGCCCAGCCTTCCGCCCCTCCCCCACGTTCGAACCTCTGGTAGTTCACATATCGCATGTCTGATATCCTGCTACGCATGCAATGCCTTTGCCAATCACTTTATACATCGATATCAGTCAGGCTGACCATGTCTCTCGCACATATCTGAAGCATGATTGTCAAAATGTAGACAAATGCACACGTTTCTATCCTGATGGCGGAACAAGAAAGTTCGCGATGGTGACCCCTAATCCCGTAGTCCATGCAACGCCCTGGTGTTGAAAACAATAATTATCACAAGCCCTGCTTGGCGATCATATATCTCGTCCTGAAGTCTTCCCATCACTCAAAGCCCCCGCCCGTATTTACCCATCGATAACAACCTCCACGTCGCCGTCGGCACCAACGTCGATATCCTCAGGGGGCACGGGCATGCCATCAACAGCCTCACCGTTGACGACATTGGTGCCCTCGTACGTCATGCGTCGCCAGCCGCAGGACTCGCTCGGGTCCTTGATCCATTCCGTCGTCGGAAAGTAGTGATCGTTCTTCTTCATAGTAATCACCCATGGCACGTTGTCAAACGTAACGGCCTTGAGTCGGAAATCTACACCTTGTCAGCATTTCATATCACACCGCTTGGATGACCGACTGAAACTTACATGTGTTGTCTGGGATCTTTCGGGTGGCCTCGATAAACGACTTGAGGTCCTTCGTCGACGTGCCATTCACGTGCGTGATGAAGTTGGTCGGCGCGACCCCGTACTGGTAGGCGGGCGACCCGCGAATCCTGCTGCTCACGTAGACCTCGCTGTGGAGCTTGCTGATCTGCTGGCGAACGGCCTGGTGCGGCCTGTGCAGAATGGCACCGCAGAACGATACAGCGTGGTCCGTCTCGACATCGTCGGCCGGAACCGTGGGCAGCTTGAGGTGCAGCTCCTCACATTCGCGGACAATGACGGCGTCCAGGACCTCGTTCCTGTACATGACGTCAAAGTCGGAGATGGCCGTGCAGACCTTGCCGTTCAAAGTGAGGATAATATCACCCTCAAGCAGTGATACAGAGGGCTCCGTCCTCTCAAAAGTGCGCTTGCTAACCATAAAGACTTGGTGATGGGACCGGTTGGCCTGCGTCACCTTCTTGATCCACTCATCAGACACACCCATGACCGAAGCCTGCGCCATCTGGATCGCACGGAACTCGGCCGACAGGCTTCGCAACTTGGGCTGCTCGCCGTTCTGGATGCTCTGAATCACTGGCAGTACCGCCGACGAGCCGAAACCGAGGTAGTACTCTTCGTCTCGCTGACTGCAAGGGGACCTTTCTCCCAGATACGACAGCCACAGAGCCTGCACAGTACCGTCCGGCGCAACGAGAACACCGCTGTTGCACTGCGACCCCAAGTTGCTGTCGATCGTGATGGCGTCGATGTTGATTGCTCGGTAGCGTGGTGCCCCCGAGTTGGCGGGGATGGCGACGGCTGTAATTTCTGTCACTGTCGTCGCTGCGTGCACAACACGCCCTATCCTGTTGTGCGCAAGGAAATGCGTCTTTGCACCCTGCGTCAAAGGCTCACTGCTGAGACGAGCCGTCTTCACCGGGGCATCTACCAGTGACGGGTCATACTGAATGATGGCGTAGTTTTGCAGAGGATGCATGAAAACGACCTTGCCCTCGACGATAATCGAATCGGCAATCGTCACAGTAATGTCGCAGAGATCATAAGGAACGATAGCGCGCGAGATGAGAACCAGCCCCTTCTCAGCGTCGATCACGAGACCCATGCCCCACCGCCTGTTCTTGGGGAAGCCGTCAAGCTTGAGAGGCATCGTGCAGTTGATGTGGACGAAGCTGTGGATGAGATCGGCAATCTCAGGAGTGGGCATGTGATCGAGCTCGATGAAGGCAGCAGAACGCCTCTTGGGAGCCACAGGAGGCAGAGGGTCCCCGAGGTCCTCAAAGTCCCACAGACCACTCACGTCGTTTCGGATCGCCATCTTCATCTTCTTGGACCAGTGGCGGTCGACATAGATGACGGTGGTGTTGAGTGTGTGGAGGTCACGCAAGTGCTTGTAAGTCACGACGACTCGCGCCTTGTCAGGAATGCCCTGCATGACCTTGATGAATGTGGCAAGATCAGGAGTCTTCTTGTGGTCGATAGACTGGATGATCCAGCCGTTGTCGGTGTTTTCGAAACGGAACGAGCCAGCCGATTCGCAGACAAAGACACCTTTGACCGCGACGGCGTACAGCCTCGCCTGTTGGTAAGACAGCTCGTGGAAACTGGCGCCCGCCACCGAAACAAAGCGGTCAGGAGTAATCTTGTGCAGATCGCCCACCTCAATCTCCACCTCGACGTCCTCGCCTCCGCGTTGCAGGAGGAACTTGATGGTGTTACCGACGTTGGAGTCGAGGATGTCGTCGAGGCGCAAGAACTGAGTGATGAGCTGGTCGTTGACCTTGATCAGGACATCGCCCTCCCGTATCTTGCCGTCGGCAGGACCTTCTGGCAGGACAATCTCGGCGACGAGCATGTTGGTCTCGTCTGGGAACTGTTTGCGCGTAGCCGCCTCCCACTCCGGGCTGAGTCCAAGCCTGCGACACTCATCAAACGGCTTGAGCAGGAACTGAGTCTGAATGTCACCACGTGTGACCGGCTTGCCCTCCTGAATGCACTGCAGCGCGCGCAGCGGGCGGTCCAGGGGCAAAAAGTAATCTGTCGAAGCACCGTCGGAACGGCCACCTGCTTGGAGCGCAACTGCTTGGCCGTCCTTGGCGACAACTGGTGAGCCCGAACTTCCACCACTGGCGGCCGCACTGGCCTGGTAGTAACACGTGTTGAAATCGCTGTATCCTTCGCCGTAGTCGGGAGCGTTTCGGTCGAGTCGACTGATCACACCGGATAGAATGCTGAGTTTCTCTCCGGCATCGTTACCAACGACACGAATTTCGATACCAACTGCTAATCATTAGCGCTTATCCCAACAGCCGCTGTACTAGTACCGCTGTTACGTACCCTTTGCTTGGTCCGGGCTGAGCTGCAGACCATCCACATGCAGGTACTTGATCGCCTTGGGATCGTATTTGAGGATACCGAAATCGTGAACGGGGTCGCGGTATACGGGGTAACAGTCGACTTCCTCGTGGTTGTCGAAAACGCAGTGTCCCCAGAAAGGTCCGGGGCCAACAACGTGTCGATTCGTCATGATGTATCTGTAACTCGGGAATAAGCAGCTATCCTCGTCCTCAGCCGCTGGAAAAATAAGTAACCTACCCTCTCTCGGAATCAACAACAAAGCCCGTCGCCTCACTAGTCAATGCCGGATCCGTATCAAACGAGCATGTGGCGCAAAAGCGGATCGATACGACATTGCGCACGACCTTTTGGATGGTGTCTTGCCATTCCCCGAGGCTGTTCGGTGTGCCCAGGTACCTGGCGGTGTCGTGGAGTGCGATGTCCGAGTCCTCCTCGTACTCGACAATCTCAACATCGGACCCGCTGGGGTCGTCTGACGCATCGCCGTTGGGTGCCCTCTTGGCTGGGGGCAGATGGCTGGGGGAGTCGGAAGCCTTGCGCTTGTTCGGGGTGGCGCGAGTGCCGTTCATGGTGGCGGCAGTTGGATTGGAGATTCGGTGGTAATAATACAGGAGCACAATGCTCTATGCAAAGGGGGCAGTGCAACTTTTGGCAGTCTCGAGCGGGTCGCAGCCAGTCGAGCAGGCGGACTAACAAGGTTCTCAGATATCGACCAGGTACGACAAGCTGTGTCAGAGGCGTGTTGAGAAAGTAGTGTGGCCCTTGTTCCCGAGGGGTCGATTTTCGTTCGAATTTCGTAACCAGAAGATCCTGCGATCAGGAACCGCGGTGCGAGGTGATCGTAGCGTAACCCGCAAAAGTCGTGAGTAGCGATGGCAGAGCCCTGGCCAGCGCGGCGCGTGTCAGGAGAAGAGCGAAGGGTGCGTCTGCGTCGTGTCGAAGGAACGAGAGCGGCTGGATGAACGTCCCAGACGGATGGAGCGCGGCGAGAGAACGGTTCTGAAGCCTCGAAAACAGGCCGCAAGATCGAGGTGTGTTGGTGGAAGAAAAAGCCTGGATGATGGTGGAAAAGTTCGAAGCGGATAGTGAACGTAGAGGCTGCGAGGTTGTTCAGGGTGGGTAGCCTAGCCCAAGCCTAGCCGTAGGGGCGTTAGACCGGATCGAGCTATAGTCAGGGCCCATTTTATCTCTCTTTCACGCCTTCAGGGTGGAGAAGAGCAGCTGGTACTTGCACAAGCACGTTGACGTAGTTGTATTGAGCGGTAGACGTGGCTCGTGAACCACCACTAGAAGCAAGCATCGTCTTCGTGATGAATGACCTTGCTGCTTTCCCAAAAGTTGCTCGAAATCACATACATGATTCAATCTCTGACCGACTGACGCGCATGATGCAGTCTGCTCCCGCAGTTCCCGTGCTCCTCGCCCACCGCATCTCGCCCATCTCGTGACCGAGCCGCCACACCATCATCGCCTATCGCGCTCCTGCAAACTTGCAGCTCGCACATCTGCTGTGGGAGGTGTGGCAATGCGAACCCATCCGCGGTGAGCTTCTTGCAAAGAGGTGAGACACGGATGTGACCTTGCGTCAAGTGGTCATCTTGCTGGATGGTGGGGTAGATAGATTTGCTTGCACCCTGTTTGACAGACAGGTTTGGCCTCGCTTCCCATCACTGCCTAGGAAAACGGAGTACAGTGGGTGGACAAAAGTGACGATAATTTTCGCGAGGCACCGTAGCTCTTAGCAGCACGTAATCTACCTTATAATAGTCTACAAGCATTAAATTTATAGTAATGACTAAATATATTAATACTATAAAAATGCCTAGTTTTTAATACTTAGTATAATACTATTTCATATTCTAAAATATTATATTATATCTACATTCTTTTAAGCGTTTTTAACGCGAAAAGTTATGCATGTTCAATTAGTCTCCACAGTATTATCGACACTTCTGCCCACCCACTGTAACAAGAAGAACGACGGGAAACCAAACGAAAATCAAATGAGCAAGAAACAATTCTGTACTATAGCCAAATAGCCACATCAACATCAAACATGACGCGAAACAATTCACCCCAAAACTCCTCGGGTGTTTGTTCCCAGCCATGTTTCCAAGAAAAAAAACTCCGAAGCATAATTCCTTCTTGAGTCATTCAAATCCTCCAGACAATCACGTCTAGAAAATATTCAGAGTCGTGTGCTGAGGCATCCTCGTCCCGTTCAACATGGCCCTCGTCTTTCTCGGCCGCTGCTGCAGCCTGCGGAACGCCTCCTGCACGTGCCTCGCTTCAATGGGCGTGGTACCCTCGCTGGGCGGGCTGAACAGACCCTCGATCCGCTTCCGCTTCTTGCTTCCATCTGCATTGTCCTCCCCCGTCTGCGACCGTGCCGCGTCTTCCTGCTCCTTCACTTTAAGCGCGCTTTCCGTGAGCATCGAGACCATCTCAAAGGTGAGGAACCCGAGAATGTCCACGATATCATCTGAAGGCTTGCTATCAGTGACCACGCCAAACTTGGCCCACTCCCTAAATCGTTTGCCCTTTCGGTACGTAAAAGAGGCTTGGCGATATTCTGACCACGTTACGTACTCCTCCTTGGACATGGCTTTGGTGCGCAAGTCAGCCTTATGCAGGCGCTGCAGGGTGATGTAGTTCATCTCCTCCTCTTCCTGGTCTTCTTCATCATCACGCTCCGGGACTTCAACATTGTAAAACGAGGCCGGCTCCCAGGGCATTCCCACTTTGGCTTTCTTGTTTGCCTTCTTTGCTGCTTCGTCGACGGGGCCCCCGGGCATGTCGCCAGGGTTATCTCCTCCCGCAATATCGGCATCGGCACCCTTGTCATCCGAATCCTTGACATTTTTTCTCACATCCTTCCAGGACAGAAACGTACGAAGCCGCGAGACCTTGGGCTGATCGTGGCGAATTTGAAAGATCAGATCGCTGATAGCGATTGATTTAGACCCACGGCGTGCCGCGAGTTCGGTGCTTGTTTTCAACTTGACCTTGGTCAGCGTATGATCAACAACAAAACGAGTCTCAACTCGAACTTACGAGTTCCAGGACTTGCTGACGCACAATATCCTCAATGATTGAAGTGGTCTCGACGGAGGGCTCAGCAGTCTCTCCACTGACAAACATCATCTGTTGAAACGTTTCGGTCAGTTTTCTTCCGAACGCTTCTGCGGTCATACGAGGGCATGTATCTGCGTAGAACCATGCCTCCCAGATAGGGGCGCGCTCCTCGACGAATCGATCAGTCGTAGCAGAATCCATCATGCTCAACACGAAGATGATATGTTTAGGAAAACAAAAATGAGTGAAGCATCGTAGGAGAGGTGGCAGGCCGAAGGTTCAAGTAACTTGGTAGGCTGGCTCCAAGGTGCCGCCAGCTGCCAACTGCCACTTGCCAGAAGCTGCGCAGACCTGTCTTCGATGTCAAGCACCCAGCAATCCGCGGCTTGCCTGTTTCCAGTGCTTTCGTGTCATGAATTGCTTACCTGACTGATCTCCTGACGGTACTTGTACATCTTTCCATCTTTGTCGGCCATGTTGGCGACCCGTCGAGTGACTCCTCCAGCACAAATGCGATAACCCACACAAAGAATCCCGGATCAACTCCCCTTCTGCGAAACTCGTGACCAGAACAGTTTCCCAGTACTGGTATCGCTGCAATCACTCAGCGCAATGAATGCGCGGCTGCGCTTTTTGTAACACGAGCTGATGTCCAGAGTAGGGTGGACTGGACGGACAAGGTCGACGGTCGCGGGACAGCTCAAGGTGACTGCGCGTCGAACAACGACAAGGCTGAGCAAATGATTCGCAACGTAATCGCAATGAGAAATCTTGACGAGTGATGTTGAGAATTGATGTAAAGACGGCGGGCGATGAGGTTTGGCCAGAGAGAAGCACACGTCGATAGGTTCATAGCGCTACACAGGCCGTCGTCGTTGCACGCTGGCATGAGTATGCGCCGGGTTGGGTGGAGACACGTGACTTGCACCGAACGACCTAGTGTTTGTTCGAGTACATAGCCTGACTCAATGTATCTAGTACTGTCTTAAGCACGCGCTACATTTCCAGGCCTTGAATCACAAACTCGCTTCAATGTAGCTATTATTTTCACACAGACCAGAACCTAAGCACTGCTCTCACCCCACAGACCTTGCCCCGGTATCGTGGAACCCCATGCCACGATGTAGTGGTCAGCCAAGAGCTTCCACTCCTCAACTTCATCCAGTCCCTCAAGCCGATCAAGTCTCTCCTTCTCCTCGGGATTGATCCATCGATCCCAGATATCGCCTATCGTCATCTGCCGGGCGACCCGGAACCCTGCGTCCTGCAACCGCTCGCATTGGTTCGCGGGTTCGGGATAGCGCTTCAGCGTAGGCATCGCAATGTGCCTCGCTGCTAGATTGGTCGTCATTACCTTGCCGAAAGCATCATTCGGGCGCGTTGGTTCGTATATGATCGTAGCCAGTGCCGGTATTTGCTTTGTGAAAAAAGAGAGGATGCTGGAGGCATCCGCAGGTGTCATGTAGCATAGGCAGCACTCTGATATCAGCAACGTCGGCACATCAGTTCGTAGGCCCGTGATCGTCTTTGCTGCGGCATCTGACAGCTCACGCAGGTCAAAGCCGTGACAGAAGTACTGTCCGCCACCCTCCATCTCACTGCTCCACGAGCCATTCTCGTAACGAGAAAGGTTGTTCAGGATTCTGGACAGGAGCGGCACGCCCTGCACCGTCCTAAACTTATTCAAGCACGTCTCGGCAAAGTCGATTTCATGATAGACGAGGCTATCACCACGCTTATTGGCAACGAGCCGCAGGGCACGGGTATCAGTCCCCGCGCCAAGAGACACAATCTGTTTCGTCTCTACCAGGCCGCCAAACTTGGAAGAAAGAAAATCATCAATCAAAATGTCGAGAGCGCTCGTGCGCGTATACGTGCCTGCAGATACGGATCAGCAGTCTACGCCACGGTCCTCAACACCCAGGGCGACATCTACCTCTGTTGATGATAGGCAGTCGCCGCTGGGGCTGACCGCTCCCCGATCGGACAAAGAACCTCGCGTAGGGGTCATCGAGGTAACCCAATTCTACGGCGCTCAGTCGTGAGACCGCCGCGTCGTTGTCGGTCCCTAGGATCACGGCTTGGCTGCTCAGGGTCGCTTCGGCGGGGCTACCGCGTCCCTGACCGCGACGAGCACCACGCAATCCGACGCCGCGTGCACCACGGAGAGAAAGGAGGTTTGGGATGGAATGCGCTGACATGTCTGAAGGCCGTTTGGCGCCAGGATTATGCATGAGACAGCTTGAGGTGTGGCGTACTGCGGAGGCTTATTCTTTTATTAATAGCATGGCGTTGATCTACGGGACAAGCCATTGCCGTTTGACACGCTTCACTCCAAAAAGTCACGTGACCATTGACGAAGGAATGGCGTCAGTTCTCTCACCTCAGCCTTACTGTACATCAATGCAAGGCTGTAATTCCTTTGAGCATCCTGAATCCTCTTCGCTCTGGTTAACATTAGAATGTTTCTATACTACGTGCCATATCCCCCTGGCCTCATTCTTACAGATGTTTCGAGCTAGAGCAAGACCCTTGAAACAAAAGCTACAGAGCGTGACATAATGCAGTCCATCAGCGCATGTCCGGGCGCCTATTAATACCACGCACGTCGTAGTCTGGCTCGATCCTCCTGACAGTACACGCAGCCTGCATTTCATGTAGGTACATTTTGCGGCTGCAAAGGTGGACAGGTACTTCAAATCGCTGATGAGGCTGTGCTGGCCCAGAGTGGCCGTGCCAAGCCCGTCAGCACCAGCAGCTGTGCCGCTAATAAGGGTCCCAGCTACAGTTCCAGGCAGATGCGATCGCTCATCCTGCATTCACGATCATTGTCTTACACTTCTTCCGTCTTTGCCACTCTTCGTCCATTTCTCCCCCTTCTTTGCGTTTTCGTCTGCTGCTGTCTGGCCATCAGTTTTGTATTTCCACAGACTTATTCTACCATCATCTCATTCTCAAACCTTTGCGCACCTACCACCTGCCTAGTGAACTGCCCTCGTCGTCATGCATCCCATTACCCACCACGCGGCCATGGCCGCGTACAAACGAGCCTTTGGTGATGCTCAGGAGGCATCATCAAACGAGCCACCATCCAGCAAAGACGCTGCTGCCGCCGCCATTGTACTCGTCATCGTCGCCAACCTCATCCTCTCTATTCCTATTCACATCTTCGTGCGTATCACCACGTCCTTTGCCATGATGACACAATACTAACGCCCACATCAACAGATGAACTACACTCTCGCAAAGGTCCTCCCCGTGGTCGCCATCGTCGAAAGCGAGGAGCCTCCAGCCTACGAACCTCTCGCCCTCGACGACGACAACACTCCTAAACCGTTTGGCGCCTCAGCCACCGCCGGCAGCTCGCAAGCCATCAGCTCCTCTCTCCGAAAATGCTACCGTGCCCTCCGCTCCGGCCCCGGCTTCCGTGAACATCTGCGCGCCAGCCTCCGCGGCCTCACCTGCTACATGACAGAGGGCTTCCTTGGCATGATCCTCTTCAGCATCTTCCTCGGCACCCTCGGCCCGGCCGGCACCCCGATCGCCACGCTCCTCGCTTGCCTCTGCCTCGTCCAGTTCAGCACCGCATGGGTCCACATCGTCATCACCCCTTCGTCGCCCCTGACCTTCTTGCAGCGTCTGCCTCCGTTCAAGTCCACCTTCACCGCCACGTGGAAGCCCATCGTGCTCGTCTGGGTGGCTGCCGAGATTGCCCGATGGACGCCGTTCGTGGCGGCTCACGCCATGGGCACCCAGCTGGCACCCTACGAGACGCCTCTGCCCAAGGACCACGGCAAGCAGATCATTGCTACGTTGCTGGGCGCTGTCGTCTTTGTCTTCACCTTTGTCCCCGCCAACATCATCCTCGTTCGCGTGCAGGCTTCGCTGCTCCCTCCGGATGAGGAGACTCTTGTACCCTTCGACCGCTCCTTTTCCGGCAAGCTGGCCCCTGCTATCACCGGTGGTGGCGCGGTCTCCATTAAGGATGCCTGGGCGACTTTCAGCCGCGAGTCCCTCGTGCGCTTGACGAAGCTGTATTTGAAGATCTTAGGTGTCCAGTGCGCCTACCTGCTCATCTTTTCCGTTTTCGTTGGTGCCCAGCTGGTCATCCTTGGACTTGTCGGAGACTCAAACTAGGCCACAAACCGCCTCAGCACGTTCCAACGAGTATAAAAGAGAAGGGAAAAAATACATCTCAACTCAATGATACAGGGCCTTGCGGGAAGCATTTCATACGCGTCTGATGTTTACATAGCCATAGTCCTCACAAGATTAACCCCTTGTTTATTAGTCACGCAAGCCTAATGTCAGTCCTCTGTAATGGTGATCGTGTTTCTACATCAGAAGCCCTTGTCATTCGACATGTCCCGTTCGTTTATGCTTATGGTAGATTATTCTTGCTTCAATTCTTCATAATGTCTTTATCAAGTTTCCTTCTGCCCCGTCTCTCATTCTCATGACTTGTTGAAGAACCAACTCGCCCGCTTGTTGCCCCCGTTGCTGCTGCCGCTACCACCGTTGACAGCACCCTCGTTCTGCAGTGACTGGATCGTCGGGATCGCGGCCGGCGCCGCGTCGCCGCCACCTCCCCTGAGCGGCTTTGCGATCCTGCTCCCCGCGCCGCCAAAGTTGAAGCCTCCATTGGCGCCGAGACCACGTGTGCTGCCTGCCTTTGCGCTCTCCAGCCGTTCCTTGACGGCGGCGAGCTGCACCTCGAACCTGTTGGCGGGAGAAGAAAAGAAAAAGTCAGCGTCCGGAACGTTTCTTGCAAGAACTGCACGCCGCAGTGCTGAAAAGGGTAGGGAAATACGCACTTGTGGTTCGCCGCCGCCATTTTCTCCTGGCTGTCCTGGAGGAGCGTCTCCAGGCTCTGTATCCTCTCGTTGCGCGCAATCAGCTTCCTCTCCGCGATCGCCACCTCCTTCTTGAGGGCCGAGTTCTGCTCGACCAGCTGCCTCTGCACCTGCGTGAGCTGCTCGAGGTTGCGCTCGAGGAATGCCATCTTCTTCTGCTGCGCGCGGTTGTTGGAGGACCGCAGGACGTTGTTGTACTGCTCCCGCGTCTCGTCGAGCGAGATCTCGAGCTCCACGACGCGCTCGCAGCGGTTCTGCAGGTCGCGCATCAGAGACTTTTTCATCACGTCAAATTCGGCAATCTGCTGCTGCACAGTCTTGCCGTTCGCCGCGGGCGCCGCGCCGGAACCCGACTTGACGCGCTGTTGAAGGTCCTCGATGAGGGTCTTCATGCGGGCGTTCTCCGCAGACTTTTGGCTGATCTCGGCCTTGAGGTCATCGACGAGCTCGCCAGACGTGTGCTGGCGATCCGTGTACGCCTTCTCCAGGCGGTTCTTGATCTCCTCCACATCCGCCTCCCCGAGGTTGCGTGCCAGGAGCTCCTCGTATTCTTGCTGCACCGTCTGCAGCTTTTTCTCGAGATCTTGCCTCCTCTTCGCATCCAGATCTCCTGACGCGCCTCCGTACATGGACAACTCAGCCTGACGGACAATACCTTGGGTTTCCACCATCTTGGCCCGAAGCTGCTGGAGTTCCTCCGGTGCGATGACATCGCCCACTGCGCTCTGTTCGTGGAGAGCATCAAGCTTCTGGATGGCCTCGCCAATGGAGCGCTCGTTGTCGCTGAAAACGTCGGCACCGAGATCAAAGCCCGCCATCATCTGCGCCATCTTCTCGGCCTTCTTCCTCTCCTTTTCATCCAAAGCTGCGCCGGACTCCTTGGCGTTCATCTTGACATCCAAAAGCTGCTGCTTCATCTCATCAAGCTCGGCAGTGAGCTCGCTGTTGGCCTCCTTCAAAGCGTCCATCGTGATCTGTGCCTCCTTGCCCTCGAACGAGAGGCGCTCGAGCTGCATCTTGAACTCGTTGACCTCAGACGTGAGTCGTTCATTCTCCTTCCCGACCTTGCTGTCGTGTTCCTTTAATGAAGCCATCTCCTCCTTGGTCTCGCGCAGTTGCTTCTCAGCCGCTGTTGCCGCCATGTCCCTCTCGGACAGCTGATCCTGAAGCTCATTCTCCCGACGCAGAAATTCCTCCCTCTCGTCGCGCTCGAGGGGCAAGCTGGGAGTGCCGGATCGCTCGGAAATCGCAGGTGTCTCTGCCCGACTTTCAGCCTGTAATCTTGAGGGCGTTGAGGGTCGCGGTGCGGTGGGCTTTGTGTCTGTCCTGGGGGCAGCAATGGCTGACGATTGCGAAGCCCAGTTCTCCTTGGGCACCGACTCGCCGGATCGCCAGAGCTGAATCTCGCTCTCGAGGCTGGAGATGTAACTCTCGAAATTGGTGACCTGTCCTTGCGCCTTCTTGAGAAGGGACTTGAGTTCCGCGGGGCTGAGCTCGGCGTTGACCTTGGCCTTGTTCTTGATGGATTTGGCGCGCATACCGAATCGCAAAGTACCCAGGGTTTCGACGTCGTTGTAACTACTCGGCGAGCAGTTGATGATCAGGGTTGTCCGACTGTTACCACCCAGAGATTCCTGCAGGATACGGGTCAATTTCGAGTCACGGTAGGGAACGTGCGAGGATTTGCCGTCGGTCAAGGCGTTGATAACCATGCCGAGGGCACTCAAACTCTTGTTGATTTTCTTGGCTTCCTCAAGGGTTTGGCCGCTGGCTCCGGTTTTGCCAACCTTCTCGCTACCGGCCAAATCGACCAGGAAGAGCTGTCCACTCTTGGCAGAGCCGGTCTCGACGTTCTTCTGTGTGATGGTGACGACGAAAATGGAGTGAGAACGAGAGGATTCCTGGTTCATGTTTGTCGCGGCGACTGCTCGGGCGTTGCCTCCTCTCCTCATGACCTCGTAGACCTCCTCCATGCTGGACACATAAATCTCAAGAAGACCCTTGACGTAGACACCCCGGTTCTTCTCTTCGTGGACGGGTAAATTATCGTTCTGCGGGGCGAGGAGATCGCGAATTTTCTCCATGTAGATTTCCATGTAGCTGACGCGGACGGTGTACTCGATCGTGCTGGGGCTGCTCATGATGCTGGCAAAGATCTGCTCGACAATGCGAGGAATTACACCTCTCCCTTCATCATCAATCGTGGTACAGTTGTGCACGACAGTGCGATCTGCGAGCTGGAAAAAGCCACCAGATACCTCAATAGGGCGGTACCTTCCCTCATGAGGCTCTGAGACCTCAAAAACGTGGGCGTCCGTGGTGACGCGATCTGAGAACCTGGCGGTTCCCATCTTTTTGCGAGGCATCAACAGGTGATGTTGAAACTTCTCGCAGCCCTTTGCCATAGAGAACCTATACTTCGGCTCTCCAGACGTCGTCTTAGTCTCGGTAATGGGAGTGCACTGGATGCCGCATGAAAGTGCGAGCTTGCGGGCATCCTCAACGATCTTCTTGTGCTCTTCTGTGCCTTGCGTGAACACGTACATGCCCGCATTGCCGTCCCCAACGTAAGTGCCGTCTGAGTCTATCAGACCCGCGAGAACAGCGAGGCGAGTATCCTCGTCCGATTCCATGTAGTCGTCGGGGATGCCGACACGTTTATCGTTGACCATGAAACCCAACTCGGCGAGGCCAGCACGAACAGGATTCCAACTCCTGCCACTATGCGGAGCTGCAATCCACCAGTTGTATGTAGTTACCTTGTGGGCTCCCGTTCTGCCATCGATGTTCCATGTCTCACCCGCCCTGACCTTGACCTGCTCTGTAATGCTTAACGGAGCGGCTTTGTCCGGGCGGGTTCTGTTCAGATTGTCGACCATTGCTTGGAGATATGACTTGATCTCCAAGTCCGAGCTGATGACCGAGGGACTGCCCTTGTCTCCATCGCCGAGCCAAAACCCAAGGAAGTATGGGTCGACAGGGAGGTCAACAGGGGGTCTGTTCGAGGGCACAAACCGCAGCGGCGACCGGAATAGCTTGAGGTTTCGCTTGCTCTTGGCCAGACTGCCTTGGCAACTGGCAGTAAACTCATCCACAGTCATGGTGAAAAGATCGCCGCTTTGAACAGCGTATGGGTCGACCACACGGTAATGATCCCCAGACAGTAGATCAAGGGCAAGCCTCGCTTGGGCCTCGTTGGCGAAGTTGACTGAAATGGTTTTGAAGCCCTTACAAGGTCCTTCTGCGTGAGAGCACTTTGGGTTGAGCTGTTCCCGCACTACAGCAAACTTCTGCAGATGATCATCCTTACGAACCACCTGCTCCGTGTCTGCATAGTAAGAGCTCTGTGAATCTTCGACGTCTTGAGAGGGCGGCGGAGCTGCATCGTCTTGAACGACGTCTGGATTCGCAAGCGGAGAAGATGGCAGGGCGGTGGACGGACGCCAGGACGGATCAGATGTGTGGACGGACGAGGGAAGTCGTGACAACTTTCTGAACTTGCGCGGAGTACCAGATTCAGACCTTGGCCCTCTGGTAACCGCCTCGTGAGCCTTGACAAAATCGAGATCGACAGTCAAGTCAGGTTCGTCGTTGTCAGGAATCTCGTCTTGCTCAGGGACGAGGTGCTCGAGGTGCTCATCCATACCGAGATGGAGACGGGCGCGGAAGAGGTGGACGATTTCCTCGTCATCAAGGGCTTATTGCGTTAGCAGGTTCGGTAAGGCAGTTTATAGCTGAAGGTATAACGTACTTTCCATTTCATCGAGCGGGATCGAGCTCTTGAACAGGTTGAAGGCAGTGCGATAAGAGAATCCTGAGCCCGAGCCGACAGAAGAGGGTGAATCGATGGCGTGAGAGTCATCCAAATCTGAATCGATATACTCATGAGCTTCAGAGTCAGTTGGACGACGTCCAAGCTTCTGGTAAACCTCCTCATAAAGCTGGTGAAGAATATTGTCCCACTGAAGGGAGCTGGCCTCTTGGACAAGCTCAGTACGATCACATCGCGTGAACCATATGAGTCTGCGCTTCTCTGTCTCTTTTTTGTGGGCACGAAGGTAGGGTTTGACACCGATAGCCCGAAGAGCCAAGATGTGGTCTGAAGTACACTCAAAAGAGGCCTCCGTACGCAAGGAGTTCCACGCTCGATGCTTGATGGTTCTCATACTCGAGCTGTCCTCAATCTCGCCTGTTCTGATACAAACGACGGGGAGATCATCGATACCAAGCAGCTTTGTGCCCACGGTGATGGCCTCGATAGGCTTATCGCCCTCGGTGGTGCGAACCATGGTATCCGGGCTGAGGCACTTGAAAGCTGAATCTAGCCCCCACATTGTATACGATTTTCCAGCGCCAGTTTGTCCATACGCAAAAACTGTTCCATTGTAACCGTTGAGGATGTCGTCGACGGTGGGCCGGATCGAGTAGTCGAAGATGTCCTGCTGCTTTGAGTCCATGCCAAAGACGCGATCGTAGGTAAAGGTGCCCTGTGCCTCTTTCGACTGGCAACAAAGTCAGCATAGATTAATTTACTTGTTCTTGCCCAGCCGAGTAAACATACGTCAAGTCTGCAAGTGTCGTCTGACTCGAAGCTCACGATCGGCTTACCGCCCGATTCCAGCTCGACCCTGTTCTGGGGCCGGAATCGGGCCACAACTTTGATGCTGTTGGCGGCAGACATGATGGCGGATGCAGCAGCGATATTACAGGAACAGATGGCACTGCGCGCTCCGTCCTCGCATCAGGAGAGCTCGTATGCGAGTCGCGGGTAGTGGGCAGCCGTCGGCGCTGTATTGAGGTTAACCCTGACGGCAGGGTGGTACCGGGGGGGGGGGGGACCGTGGACTGGCGAGGGGTTTCGGCCGAGCTAGATACTGCAAGCCCGCACAGCGGAGCAGCAAGCGAGAAAAGATGGTATAGCGAGAGTCTGGACGAAGAAGGAAGGGTGAAGCAGGGGGGAATGACGCCAGAAATGTGTCGCGACGGATGGCTGCAGAGCAACAGAAGGAATGTGTTCCTGATTGTGAGGCTCGCCCTCCGGCCCCCCCTGTGATTGTGAGGCGGTGGAGATGGAAGCGCGCTGGCCAGCGAGGAAGATGCCCTGAAACTGCCGACTGTAGCGTAGTGCTCAGGGGAGCTGCTGCGGGGTGTTTTGTTCGCGTGGGCCCGACTCCCGTCTTGTCACGTTCGCATGGCTGACAGGTACTTTGCACGTGGTGTAGTCGTCACCAAATTACAGGTATCTTATCGGTTGCTATGCGTATGTATACAAATACATACAAATAGAAATGTGCAGCTAGTCGACGAAAGTAGCAACACATGCCAAACTAGATAGGAACTTGTAGATACGCGTTGAAACAAAACAGTGTAGAATAGCACTATTGACATCTATAGTATTAGTTTACTATTCTGTAGATGCCTAGATACTATAGTTTATAGAAAAATGCGGCATGTGTTACTGCTTTTAGTCACTATCGTGTGTGCTCAAGGGAGATGCAAGCTTCATGAACACGCTTGCTCACATTATGCTTTGATTGCGATGGATATTCTGCTCACAAGTTGCTTTCAAAACCATGCTTGCATCTTCTAGGTTGCCGGACCGTTCGGTGCGCGTGACCACGAGGAGTTCGTCGGCGCGTCGGGCTGGATCAAAGCTTGTTTCCTCCTCCAAGCCCAGCATGACGTGGACTTTTGGTCACAATCCACCCCCGAGCGCGTGTCGGCATTTGAGACTGCATGTTTTACAGTACTTGTATTCTTATTCATGTCCTGATCTTTTCCGTCTCCTGTGCTCCGCTGCAAATGCTTGCCATTGGGTAGAATAAAGCCAGACCGTAACCCTGCACCAGAACGCCCGATGATGCACCGCTGCCTCTCGCTGTCGCTCGAATCTCTGTGTGTGTGTGTGTGTGTTGTGTTTGTGTTCGTTTATACCTGTACACCGACATCGCTAGTCCTCCCAGCTCTTCTCGACCGTTTCCCGTACCCTCTTGGTGTACTCTTTGCGGTTGTCCTTGTACAGGTTGGAGGCCTCGACGTTCGCTGGTGATCCAGTGTTGGGGTCGTTAAGCAGACTGCCCATCAATTGTTGTCAGCATCCTCTCGCTCCGTCTTGGTAGCATCTCCCTTTTTTAAAAAGGGCGGAAAAGGGTGGGGGAGCACCGACCTCTGGATACTTGTGAGCACCGCAGCCACGTCGTACGTAGGACTCCACCGATTTTGGAGAATATCTAGACACAGCTCGCCTGTTGCGTACACGTTCGGGTGGAACATTTGGCTGATAAACTTGACAGACGGCGGCTTGTTGGGGTACTGCTCCTCAAACTGCATCACCAACCGAAAGGTGCCGTCCTCAAAGGGCGTGTCTGCCGGGCCGATGATAACAGCGTTCCTGGGGATTACATGTCAGCACGGTGTCTTCTGACCGGCCCTGAATGCTGGCCAAGCTTGCGTGGCTCATGGACGCACCAAGTCATGACATTATCTGGTACGGGTGAGGCGGAAACACCAGCGGGAGGATCGGTCTGCATGCGCTACCAGGCTGGTCAGTACCACGTCGACCACAAGATGTGTGTTCTGACTAAAGGTGTACCTTGAAGTCGCGCATCAACCTGCGACGTGCTGCGGTAGACATGGCGTGCGCGGGGTGCTCGAGGCTGGTCCGTTATCGCAGGTCGGATGTTGAGGTGAGGGGTTCTGTCGTAGGGATCGCGGGGACTCGAGGGTCGCGTATGTACTTTTATGAAAGCGTGCGGCCAAGGTAGCGTCTATCCCTGTGCGTGAAAGAAGTAACGATTTCAGGACCGTGAGACTGAGAAGGGGAGGGGTGTCTGCGAGAAGCTGGCTGCTTGGTGTATGATCACAGTGATTCAGATGGGTCGATTACGAAGGACCAGAGACCCTCTCCTGGCTTCCGCCCGTCCACTGCCGCGAGCCGCTGACTACGCGAGATCGACCAATCATAGCGTCAATCGTCATTGGCGGGACGCGAGAGCACGTGACCTGCGCGGTCAGATGGTGCCAGGCTGCAGAATCCAGAGTAAAGGATTTACGTTCAGGTTTGGCAAAACATTCGCAGTAAACAGCTGTAGATCAGGTCAGGATGATGAGGCCCTACTTGTGCTGATCTCTGGTGCAGAAATCCTGGCATCGAGTGACCACCTACATACCTACTGACATGTGATGGGATCGACTACGACAGTAGCAATACAAGAGAACAGCCTCATCAGGCAGCACCATACCCTTTTCATCAAAGAAAGCCAACTTCAAACTTCCATACGCATTCAAAGAAAAAATCATGTCATCAGCTTCAAGCAACTTGTGCAAAACCAAACGTGATCGGCCCCCAGATTCCCCCATCTCGGTTTCCCCAGGTATTAGCCCAGCTATGCCGAGTGTCACTCCACTTTAAGCCGAGCCGAGCTCCCCTCGGCCGCAACCGATGCCCATCCCACGCCGTCCATTCATCCAGCAACCATCTCTACTCATGATCTTCGTCTTTCCGCGATATCATTCTTCTTCCTTCCAGGTTCGGTTTGCTAGGCTCTCACAGCACACATCGCAGATTCCGCGCCGTATCACTCCAACAGACCACACCATGAACGCTACACAACTCGCCGCGACAAGGCGGATAGCCTCGCTCTCGCGCCATGTGAAGCCTGCTCGCTCATTTTCCACAACCAGCCTCCGCGCCAAGGAGATTCAGGATGCCTACATTCTGAGCGCAGCCAGGACTCCGACGGCCAAGGTACGTTATTGCCCAAAAACAAATCCTGCAGTGTTGCCATGCCATGCTCACAACACCGCCACGTAGTTCAACGGCTCCTACCAATCCGTTCCCGCCTCCCAGCTCGGCGCCACCGCCATCAAGTCTGCCGTCGAAAAGTCCAAGATCCCGGCCGACAAGATCACAGACGTCTACATGGGCAACGTCCTCGCCGGCAACATGGGTCAGGCCCCCGCCCGCCAGGCCACCATCTTCGCCGGCCTCTCCCCCTCCGTCGAGGCCATCACCATCAACAAGGTCTGCGCATCGGGCCTCAAGGCCGTCGTCTTTGCCGCCCAGAACATTCAGCTCGGTCTTGCTGAGGCGCAGGTCGCCGGCGGCATGGAGAACATGTCGCGCATCCCCTACTACCTTCCGCGCGCGAGCGGCCTGCCCGCGTTCGGCCACGTGCAGATGGAGGACGGTCTCATCAAGGACGGCCTGACGGACGTGTACAACAAGTTCCACATGGGCAACTGCGCCGAGAACACGGCAAAGAAGTATGAGATTACGAGGGAGCAGCAGGACGAGTACGCCATGCAGAGCTACAAGAACGCCCAGGCCGCGTGGGAGAAGAAGGCGTTCGCGGACGAGATTGTGCCCGTGACGGTGTCGTCGAGAAAGGGCGACAAGATCATCGACACCGACGAGGGCTTCAACGACATCAAGTTCGAAAAAGTGCCGACCCTCAAGCCCGCCTTCGTCAGGGACGGCACGGGCACAGTCACGGCCGCCAACTCCTCCACCCTCAACGACGGCGCCAGCGCTCTCGTCCTCGCCAACAAGGCCCTGGCCCAGGAGTACGGTTCTCAGTCCCGCGTCCTCGCCCGCATCTGCGGCCACGCCGACGCTGCCATGGACCCCATCGACTTCCCCGTCGCGCCCGCCAAGGCCGTGCCCATCGCTCTCGAGCGCGCCGGCATCACAAAGGACCAGGTCGCCGTCTGGGAGTTCAACGAGGCTTTCGCCGGTGTCGTCCTCGCCAACCAAAAGATCCTCGGTCTCGACGACGCCAAGGTGAACCCTCTCGGAGGCGCCATCTCTCTCGGCCACGCCCTCGGCAGCTCCGGGTCCCGCATTCTCACCACCCTTCTCCACCAGCTCAAGCCTGGTGAGTATGGTGTGGCTGCCATCTGCAACGGTGGAGGTGCCGCGACGGCTGTTGTGGTGCAGAGGATTGAGTCTGTCTAGATTAGATAGTGAGCTTGAAAATGTACATAATGAACATCATGCATCGTCTGAACAAGTCGCCAAATCTCTAGCCCTATCCAAGTTTAGATAGATCCAGTAAACGTTCCACTGACACGTAGCGTTCAGAGCCTTGTAAGTCCGGACGCTGGCCGTGTTACCCTCTTCAATGCAGCTGGTCGCCAAGGGCGCGGGATCCTCATACGCCCTGTAGGCCTCTTCATCAGCAGCGAACGGGCCCTCCGTTGGCGGATGCAGGACGCCCATATCTATCAATCTCCGAGCCACGCGACTTGCCAGTCCCTTCCGTCGATACCTCTCGTCCACATGCAGGGTCCGCATTGATCCGTCTCCGGCCGCAAAGACGAAAGCAATGGCCTTGCCCGGCCTTCCATCCTCCCTCAATCCAGTCTCTCGAATCGCTACGCTGGGCAGCTTCGCGATCGTAGCAGCGCTGCGGACGATCTTGTTGACGGCCATGACGTCTCCATAGTCATGCGGTCCAATCTTTGACCAGACGAGCCCATCAGGCAGGCCTACAGATGATCCATCTGGTGGCTCAAGTCTTTCTTGAGCAGGAGATAGGGGATATGTGTACAGCCCATATGAA
This sequence comes from Parasarocladium wereldwijsianum, assembly GCA_036250105.1. Classification (NCBI taxonomy): domain Eukaryota; kingdom Fungi; phylum Ascomycota; class Sordariomycetes; order Hypocreales; family Sarocladiaceae; genus Parasarocladium; species Parasarocladium wereldwijsianum. Next base: position 67,926 of record JAXOUE010000069.1, read on the forward strand.
GGACTCTGCCAGATGATCAAACCTGCCTGCTCAAGCAAGGCGGCAGTGGTCTCATGAACATTTCCTGCCAAGCATCCGGGACTCTGAGGCGTCCCGGTCTGCTTGAGGGTGTCCACGCCGGGCGGTCGAGACCCGATAGGTACATGTGAGAGGACCTGTGCCAGCTGACGTCTTGCCATGTTGCAGACCTCCTCGCCAAAGGGCAGTTCCAGATTCTTGGGTTTCACCCTATCTTTCTGTGTCTCTTGCTCTTCAGAAGCGCTTCCGTGACGCAAGTCGAGGGACGAGAACCACCAGATCTCCGTGGCAGGGTGGCCATCACGGTGAACAAAGGCGATCGTCCAGACATCAGAGGGGTTCACGGCCGATGACTTATCGATGAGCTCTCTGACTTGACGAGCTACTGCACTGGGAGATTCAGAAACCTTTTCTTGGTCCAGGCCAGAGGTAACCAGGAACGAAGATTCAGTGAATATCCCGAGTTGGAGTCTTCGAAGGAGGGGTAAGCTGTACGGGAGAAGGTGCGTCAAGAAAGTGACCAATTGCTTCGAGGTCAGACCTGATTCTGCCTTCGCAGATGCATCCTTGATCCTCAGGCCCCTTTCGGAGTCGAAACTGTCCTTGGCTGTACCAGAGCACATACTGAAAGAGAGTAATGTTGAAGTGAAGTTGACTCATCGAGGCTGGTCCCCAGCAAGAGGCCCATATTTCAACTTCAAGGGTTAGGGTCTCTGCCACATTCTCCGGACGTCACGAGTTGAAGCTCAGACTCGAAAGTTGATGCATTCGAGACTCATGTTCTTTGTTCATTTATTCGCGTAAATCCCTTTCATTCGTCGTTATTACAAATCAATCGCATTCACCTATAATGATGAAGCATTGACACTTCACAAAGCCATTACTTAGACGCGCAAACCTATCCTCTTCATCCCCAGGCTCAACTCTCACCCTCCCTCTCTCTCTGTTGTCGCATTCCTCATCTCACCACACCGCGAACCGTCCTCATCGCGCAATTCATCACACACAAAATGCCTCTGGTCAACCATTTCCTGGTGCAAATACGTCAATACGTCCGCTCGGCCAACGGTGACGCCCTCAAAGACTGGCTACGCGTCGAGCCCAACTCATCACAGCAATACCACGAGCTCGCGCGCGAGCTGCGCACCCACTACCAAAACAAAAAGAAGCTCGATCAAGACATTGAGGATGCGCTGCCAGAAGACGACGACGTGCCAGAGGGGCAGGCGACTATCTGGCAGGGCTTTATTGCCTTTATGAAGGACTACTTCTTGTTTTGGCGTGATGTGGACTATGATGATCTGTTAGGAGCGCATCAGCTGCTGAGTGGCCTGCTCAAGTGAGTTTCTATAAATCAGTGATCTTTGAGCTCTCTGCTGACATGATTTCCCCTAGTTCTTGCGCAACGGCCTTCAGCAATCCCACCTACGGCGCCATGCTTTTGGGAACGAGCATGTCTCTCTCAGAAACCCTCGCGCGGCTCACAATGTCACTGTCGCGACGTCCGGATCTCACACGCAAACTCAGAGGGAAGGGTGACGACGACAAGTCCATCACCGAGACGTCGGCCGACATTATCCAGAAGATCTTTGCCACCTGCCTAGCGGATCGGACGACGGCGCGCTTTGCGAAACCGGGTGGGAAGAAGATTGGCGTGTACATGTTTGCCAATCTCGTGCTCAAGCTTCTATTTGCAGTTCGTCTCTCCCCTCCTCCCCTCTACCACATTTTCATGACGCCGCAAGAGATACCCAAGATGCTGACCCTGAAAACAGTGCCGGAGAACCAACCTCGCCAAAATGATGTTCACTCAGATCGGCAGCAACTCTCCCCCGCTGTCCGTCTACCCGGCCGCCCAGCGCGTCACCTTCCTCTACTACCTCGGCCGCTTCCACCTCGCCAACAACCACTTTCTCCGCGCCTCCCTCGCCCTCGAAGAAGCCTACCTCCAAACACCACCCAGCTTCGCCGCCCACCGCACCAGCATCCTCACGTACCTCATCCCCTGCAACATAATGCTCGGCCGCTTCCCCTCGCAGACCCTGCTCGCCCGCCCCGAGGCGCAGTCGCTCGCCCCCGTCTTCGTGCCCCTCGGCCAGGCCGTGCGCAGCGGCAACTTTATCGCCTTTCAGGAGCACCTCGCCGCGCACGAGGACTGGCTGTTTGAGAAGGGCCTGCTCCTCCCGCTCACGTACCGCCTCCGTCCGCTCCTCTGGCGGTGCCTGAGCCGCAAGGTCTTCCTCCTCACCTACGTCGCCCCCACGGACGCCAACTCGCGGAAAGCCGCCACCCTCGACCTCGCAGATCTGCACGCCGTCGCGACGTACCTCCAGCGCCGGCTCGAGGGCTGGCAACCTCACTCCTCCTTCGCCACGGAATCAACACTGTCGCCACCGCCGCAAGGGCCCAAGTCACTCCGACCAAACGAGGGCCTCGTGTGGGGGAACGCGGCCGTCACGGCTGACGATGTGGAGATGGCAGTCGCAACGCTGGTGCAACAGGGCCTGATGCACGGGTTCATCGCACACGGGCAGGGGCGGTTCGCGATCATCGGCGCAAAGGCCAAGGGACCGGTGATGGCGGGCTGGCCGGCTGTGTGGGACGTGGTCAAAGAGCGGAGGTATGATGAGGAGTTTGATCCGGATGAGGTGCCGGGGTGGGTAAAAGGGTAGAGAGATCTTCTGTCGCGAATGAATCAGGGGGCGACACGGTATATACTCGGTTTTGGATGTGATGATGCCGTGCAATCTTATACAGAATATCCTGTTCATACCACACAATCCAGCATGACTATAGGACTCAAAGCACTGAATCTTCTTCCAAGTTTTTGATTTTTAATTTTCTGATGCCACCAACCATTTCTCCCTCTTAACCACCATGACTTCGTAATGCAATAATCTCCTCGCCATCATCAACCCTAAAACATAAGTATTTCCCGTCAACCCTCCAAGGCCCGTCAAATGTCCAAATGAGACATTCGAGGAGGAAGAAGAGGAGGAAGGAGAAGTTTACTTATCCGACGAGATTGCTCCGGCCAGAAAATGTCGTTCGCCCTCTCGGCCTCGCTCAGAAAAGATAAATAGATTCCATCACCAAAAGCTTTTCTAACAAAGAACAAACAAAGATAGAAAAGTAGAAACTCGGGTGAGGAACAAGACAATCGAGAAAGCGAGAATGCCACTCTTGCCTCCAAAAGGGTATCGAACAAGGTTTAGAAAAGAAAGCAAAAGATCAAGGAACAGTATGCCGACAAAGGCAGATATCCTATAGAGAAACACGAAAAGCAGACCTTTTCGGTAATGAATTCGCTGGCGAACAGCGATAGAATTGTGTACCCCTCAAGCGAGAAAGGAGGATAATAGACAATATACCCGAAAACGGGCGAGTAGAATATGTAAGTTGCGCAAAATGTGCATGTTGGACATGAGAAAAAATAAAAAGAAAATGATGAAGATGATGAAGAAACTCCAAGCTGAAGGCTAGAATATGGAAGAATGGGGGGATACGTTTCGCGTCAGATATGCGGAGATTGCGACTCGCAGCAGGGAAAAGCCCACAGAGGGACTTAGAGAAAGTAGAAAGCGGCGGCAAAGGCAATGATCAGGCCGAGGGCGCCACCGTTCTGGCGAGGGGCTTTGTTGTCTTCATCTTCCTTCTTTGGCGGAGGCTGGTCCGCTGGTGAGTTGCTTGAGCTGGCGCCGGAGGATGAGCTGGGGCTCATGCTGGTACTTGTCTCGAAAGAGGGCGTGCTGGTCTCCTCGGTGGTGTTCTCACGGAAGATACCGGGCTTGTAGGTGGGCATGAATTTCTCGGTGGACGAGGTGCTGGTAGATGTCTCGGAGGTAGTAGTGGTCTCTTCTTCCGTGGTTGTCTCAGGTTCGGGTTCATAGGTGGAAGTGGGGGCCTCGCTGGTGGTCTCCGGTGGCGGCTCAGAAGAGGTGGTAAGCTCAGGCTCGGAGCTGGTGGAAGTCTCGGGCTCGGGAGAAGGCTCCGGCTTAGGAGAGGGCTTGGGAGACGGCTTGGGGGCAGGCTTTTCCTCCACCTCCTCCTCCTCCTCCACCTCCTCATCGTCCCCACCAGAACCACCACCGCCGTTGTCAAAGGCAACAATTTGCGCAGAAGCGCCCTCGGCAACAGTGACGACACACCAATCACCACCGTTCTGGCCCTTGACCTTTCCATCAAGGTCGATCTTGCAGGGAAGGCCAGAGCATCCACCATTGGGGCACTTGATCTCGAGACCATAGTTGGGCTTTTGGCTGGAGAGACTTGAAATTTTTTGCCACTCGGGGTTGAGGCCAAGCTTGACGTAGGTGTTGCCGGTGTTGTCCGTGTTGGTGCCAGCGACATACGGAGTCCAGTTACCAATGGCCTCGGATGTGGAGCCCCAGATACACTGTTTCTCATCCGTTCCCGGGGGGTTGACATAGAAACTACATCGGTCAATTGACTGCATCTTCTACCTTGCGCTCAGCTTTGACAAGGGTCGACTTACTGAGCAGACGTGCCCTGCCAGTACTTAGGGCCGGGCACAGCAAGCGTAAGTGTGTCCTTGACGACGCTGGGAGATATCATCTCTTCGTATCCGGGCAGGATAGTTTGGCAGAAAGAGAGAACCTTGCCGCACTTGTTGACAGCCTCAACGTTCCCAGTGCCAGGTACGCAGTTGGGTTCGCCTTTGAAAGGCTGTTCAATCTCGCCATCGTCATTGCAGTACAGACCGCCCTCCTATATCTTTTGTTAGATCCAAATATATCTCATGATCCAGTGCTGTGAGCAACTCACAGTCGACGAGCCAATGCTGAAAGTCGATGACTTCTTCCACTGGTTCATAACCATACCCGGTTTGCAAGCAATCGGGCAGTACATTCCGGGCTCGCAGGCTCTGTCCGGACTCAGAGCCCATCCTCCATTCTTCTGGCCAGGCACTCGGACAATGTTGGGGTCGTTTGGCAGCTGGCACTGGCCGCCCCTCTTCACGACAGGCTCGGCCTCCTCTGTGGCGCGGACATGAAGCTCCGTGTGCTTCTTCTCGAGAGCGTGCAGATGGTTGTGGGAATGGTGGTGACGGTGAGCGTTGGCGCCAAGCACGAGGGCCGAGGCGCCCAAGATGCTGGAGATCTTCATGTTGTCGTTGCGATATCTGAATATCCAAGTTGAGGATGTTCTCTGGTATCAAGCGTAGGGATCGTGTTTCGCGGCGAGCGAGAAAAAAAAAATACTGCTGCTAAGGATGTGGGCGTCTTTGGGGATCTTCCCAGTTGTTGTCGTCGCTAGCCGTCGTCGGGAATCGGTCGGTCGCAGGTCGCAAAGCGCAACAGTCGAGCAGAATGAGCGTCGTGACGAAGTACTCAAGGCGTGTTCGTGGAAGTTCGTCGAGCAAGCAAAAGAGCGTGAGCGCCGTTGCGACCGCAGATGCGAGCGACAGCGAGAGAGGAAGCACAGGTCGTGAGGCGAAAGCAAGGTGAGGTCGAAGTAGAAAGGAGGGCAGCAAGGGCGAGTCTTGAGCACAAGAGGAGAGGTACAGTACAGTGCAGTACAGTACAGTACGGTCGACCGAGACAGCGACGATCTCTCCTGTGAATCTGGCGGACCCGGGGGTGGCTGGCGGGAACCGCAGTGCGGATGGAAGAGGGCACAAGAAGGGATTGATGGGCCCTTTGTTTTGGGGTGGGTCAGGCAGTCCATCAGGGCGCTCCAGTCCAGGCCAGGCGCACTATTGCCCGGCTATATGCGCAGCGCCAGTCAATGGATGGTTCGCGATCCATGCCTCATTTCCTTGGGTGCTGGCTCGAGGCCCGATGGAGGGTAGTGGCCTCGGCCAGCCAGGGAGAAGAGAAAGCTTGTTGAGTGAGTGAGTGTGTCTGTCTGATTGTCTGATTACCTGATTACCTGACTACCTGATCGTCTGTAATATCACAGTGCATGCAGCAATATGTCTGTGATATTACAGCACACCCACACAGTGCCTCGTGCCTGGTACCTGAATAGCCCCCCTGATGGGCGCCCCCCCTCGTGCCAGCGGTGGGTCGTGGTTTGTCAATGGTGCCTGGTGGGCGCGACGTCCAGAATCCACATTCTAAATTTCCCCGGCCATCTCGTCCTGGCTGGGCTTAGCGTCCCGGTACCTTGCATATCATGAAATTGAGCTTCCCTCTGTCTTGCTCTCTCGCTGGCCAACGAGAGGACGGGCAATTGGTGGCTGCCCGCGAGTTGTCCTTGCATCGTGTCTCTATCTAAGCGCACTGGGAATTCGGGGGCGACGATCGACTGAGGTCCAGACCATGCTTGGATCAAATCAAGATTTGGTTGTGTTGGGATACTGCTCACACAGAGGACTGGACTTTCATCGGTCACAGGTGCTGGTGGTTGCCCCGCGCACGAGCCTGGCCTGGTGTGCCCAGCAACGCGCCACCCTCTGTCTCACTGAGCACAATAGGCCAATCTACTGTGGCTTGCTGCCAGCACCCTAACGGAATAAGCCGTGTCTCGTGCGGTAAACTTTTGTCAATGCATGGTCTCGACATACCTACCCTGGAGCACGACTCCCTGCTCAAGACAAGATTCATCAACATCTTTGGCGCGAAATCGCTGTTTCCAAAGGCTTGTTTCTTTGAGTATTGAATGGGTGTGGAGTATCACATTCTCCTCGAGTGGCTTACACGAAAATTGTTGTCTTCTCTTCCATTCTCTACCAGCTTCACACCCAGTTCAGAATTCCACACCAGTTTGGAACACGCAGCACATTATGCGTCATGATCGCTCGGTGACTAAAGCTCAACACACAGCTCTATCGATTCTGCATTCCAGTGCACCATGTAGATGATACCATCGCATTTCGCACGAGCTGCCACGTTCCCTGCTCACATTCCCAGCACGCATTGTTCAACCTCGGATCGTTCCCTCGGAAACATTGCTTGCGTTGGATGACGTCTCTCAGCGCGCGTGCTGCCGTCCAGCCACCGCGCCTTGAAGCTTCTGCCGGACGGCATTTGCGCTGTGGACAGCCACATCTGTCAATGACGCAGCCAGGCTTTGTGTACAGGCACCCGATGGTATCACCAAGTATGTAGCTCGATGCCAAACCACGATCGGGCACGCGAACAGCTACTAGACTCCTCGCTACGTACAGGCTGGGAATCCGTCGGCGTACTTTGCTCATCTCGATAGTTTCGGCTTCAACATCGACACATTATAGGCGCGTCAAGCGGAATGCATTGATTATGACTTTCCAGGTTATCGGCGCGTACGCGCACTGCAACAATAGCACGTGACATGCCAGGATCTCACGCGTATCCTCCGTGTCGGCGAAATCGGTGAATGCAATTGGAATTTCAACGAGGCTATTTGGCTGCCCTGGTGTCGACGCGTATTCAGTCTGCTCTGACAAACAGGCGCAAGTGGATATAAGGAGCCATAACATCTCAATAATAACGCCTTTTGGGTCGAATGAGCGAGGAACCACCCTCGAGTGTCCGAAACTCGCAGTCACCTCCGATCCTCGATCCTGGAGGAATTTTCCCAGGTCCTTGCGAATAACTATAATGGGAGGACACCTTGCCAGCGGGCGGCTTACCATGCAGGTGAGGCAGAGTCCTCGTCCGGCTATTTTTAGGCGCAGAGTGAGAGTGGCCGCTCAATCGTGAGGTCCCCAAGCGCGACAAGCGCACTGCCACACTGATCTTAGGCTGACAAAATCCAGCCAGATATTGTCATGAGCAAGTTCGCGAACAACGCTACCAAATTCTTTTGTTACCTTCAACTAGCGCGCCTCATTGTCATCCTCATGAGTGCTTCTGCCTGCTCTCCTTGCTATCTTGCCTGCGGCTTAGCATGTCATCCCATTAGGCCATTCTTACGCGGCCCAGTGATTTTCTCCATCAGACTACGACTTGTCATCCAAAAGGACCTACATGTCAGCACATGATTGGCTTGTACCATTCGTTTTGCTTCTCTGGTCACTGCCATCGGATCTGCGCCGTTCCGATGGCTTGGGCACGCAGGTGACACCTTTTGCTGCGGAACGAGACCAGAATAGATGGGCATGAGCGAGCTACGAAGCAAAATATCGGGATCTCGACTGTTTCCCATATTTTCGGATCTGATATGCATGCAAGTTATGCAGTTGAAACAGAAAGTAATGAAGAGGATTACGGCTCGGGGGCCGTTTGATTCCCTGAATACAGTGTTGTTATGGAGTGCAAAGTACATCGATAAGACCGGTTTTTGGTGTATTTGAGCTGAATTGCTTGATATTCTGGAAGTAGCAACTGGTGACCCCCAAGATTGATCAAGAGAAATATTTGAGAATCATAGGCGGTCGCTTTGAGGGTTGTTGAGAGCCCGAGTCGCCTGCACGAGGTCCATCAGCAATGGGCCTCAAGGCCGGGCCGGGTCCATGAGCCATGCGTATTATGAGCGGTCCTAATTTTGGACCGCCTCATCCTGCGTGTAAGTGCAGCTGGACCTTGTTGGCAGCCACTCAGAATATCGAGACCAGCGGCTGGTTTTGCTCTCGTACTCACCATTTGTGTTCAAGGCATCGTGTGTATATAAGCCCCTTCATCGTCTGCTTCTTGCCAAATCTCCTGTTCACCATCATCATCCTCATCACCAACACCGACAATCTTCACATTATCTTTCAAATTTAAACATTTTCCTTGAATTATTTTCCAGCGCGTTTTCTTGAGCCCAGCCCTTCTATTCATACAAGTACTCGACAGCCAGATACCCACCGACCTTGTCCGAGATGCGTTTCACCACGGCCTTCCAAGTTGCGGCCGTCCTGGCTTTCACAGACGCGGTATTTGCTGCGCCGGCCGATCCCACCCTGATCTCTCGCAAAGAGGCCGTTGCCGAGAATCCTGGCGATAAAACTGGCGACCTTACACCTGCCGTTGAGTCAGATCCAGCCAAACTTGTTACGCAGCTGAGACTTGCACCTTCGTGAGTATCAGGGCACTCGCTGAAAAGAAACGGTTTGCTGACCTAGGAGACTAGGGCTGCTGACCGCTACGACCTGCTTCCCAACGACGATGATTTCGTATTCGACTTTAACACAAAACAGAAGAACCCCGGAAAGGGCGGCGAGCTCATCGCCGCGAACGCAAAGACGTTCCCTGCTCTCGTCGGCACGGGCGCCGGCATGGCTCTCGGCCGCGTTGGTCGTAAGTACTGGCATTAAGACACACAAACCCCCCCCCCCCCTTTTCCTGTCTGACAAAGGATGATTGCTGACTCTGAAACCCTTCAGCCTGCGGCATGAACACTCTTCACATTCATCCCCGATCTGCGGAGCTCCAGATCGTCACAAAAGGCAAGCTCGTCACCGAGATGATCCCCGAAAACGGTGTCATGGCCAAGGACCGCAAGACCCAGCGCATCATCAAGACCGAGCTCAAGAAGGGCGAGATGACCGTCTTCCCCCAGGGCTCCATCCACACGCAGTTCAACCCGGACTGCGAGGATGCCGAGTTCGTCGCGGCCTTTGCCAGCGAGGACTTTGGCACTGGCCAGATCGCCAACGAGATCAGCCTGCTCAGTGATGATGTCTTTGCCGCCACTTTTGGGCAGAGCATTCGAGGGGAGGATATCGATAAGGTGCGAAAGGCTATTCCCAAGAGCATTGCCGAGGGTGTCGATCAGTGCTTGCAGAGATGCAGGGACAAGGGCGTCTCAAGCCCAGAAAATGGCGATGGGAGTGAGGGATCGTATGGTTCGCCGGGAGGGAATAAGGACAAGGACAAGCCTAAGGGTGGCAAGGATGAGACTCAAACTGAAGAAGAGAAGACTCAAACTGGAGAGAACGAGATTCAGGGTGGCAAAGGCAAGCCTAAGGGTGGCAAGGACGAGACTCAAACTGAAGAAGAGGAGACTCAAACTGGAGAGAACGAGACTCAGGGTGGCAAAGGCAAGCCCAAGAACAACGAGGGCGAGACTCAAAATGAAGAGGAAGAGACAAAGGGGGGGAAAGAGAAGGAGGGTGATGGCGCTGACGGCCAGGAACAGGTGAGCAAACCCAGCTCCTCCGATACGTACTAGACTGACGGTGGTAATCCTAGTAAGGCCCCATGCGGTAATGAATAATGATTCAGGAATACACTTATACTGTTTGTTTACAAAGAGACCTTCCTCCCGAGGGGTAAAGCTCAACAACTCTCGCTATTTGAAAAAATTACCAGAATATTCGATACAATGTTTTTACAAGTCCTTGTCCCGAAGCACTCGGGCAAAACTATCAAATGCCATGGTGATAGAGTGGTGCCCCTTTGTACTCCCCCGCAGCCTCTCATCAAAGTCCAGCATCTGCCGGTACGGTACCTTGGCGACAATCTCCACAGTGCGCTGCGACGTTTGCTTGCCGCGGAGTGATGTGACCGAATCGTAAGGGTCTGGCGGCGCGTAGATCCGAGAGACGTCGATAAACTCGTCTGATGTGGACTCGGCTGAACGGTCCTTGACCTCGAGGATCGAGCCCCCCGCACCAGACGTAATGTCGTGCTGCACAGAGCCGGCGACGGCTTCGGGGCAGACAATGTTGGCGTGCATGATGGGCTCGAGAATGCCGAGCTGCTGGCGGTCGAAGGCCTCGCGCAGCGCAGACTGCACGCCGTGTCGCGAGGCGGAGCTAAAGTGCCCACCCGACGGTGTGACGAGTGCTTCTGCCGACGTGTCCAAGACAATGGAGACGTAGCAGTCATGTACGGGAGACGCACGGCGCGGCCCGCGTGCCAGACCTGCAATGGCTCCGTTCAGGAGCTGGTATTGCGCTTCCTCAAGATCAAAGGTCGCAGGGGCATCTCCCTCAATTTCGGCCATCCGGATGTTGTACACATTGCCAGCCCTGGAGAACGTCGTTTCTGGTGAGAGCTCGGCGTGGTGAGCTTCGAGGGGCTCAAGAGTGACTGTGCAAGTCACTTTGCCCAGCTTACCAGCAACTGGCTTGTCGAAGACGATGTGTTGCGGTTGCGTCTGGGCAGTGACGCACTCCTTGTAATCCACCTCGATGGGACCAAACTCGGCGTCGATCTTGTGCTTTTGCCTCATGTTGTGCAGTGACACATCCAGATGAAGTTTGCCCATGCCCTGGATCGTGAACTGCTCTGTTTTGGGGTTCCGGCTCCAACGCAGACTGGGGTCTTCTCGGGAAGCGTTCTCCAATGCCACTTCGAGCTCCTGCGCGGCCACCAGTCCGTAGGGATCGACCTGCAGGAACGCAACGGGCGGCGGAATCTCTGGTGGTCTAATCTGTACATTCCTCATGTTCTCGCTGACCGGCTTGTTGCCTGCCGTCGTGATAAGCGTGTCGCCAGTTCTGGCCTTTTTCAAACCCCTGAGTGCACCGATCTGACCTGTGGGCAAGTCCTGGATATCTCGCGTCTTGTCCGCTGCGATTTGCAATATGCCCATCGGTCTTTCACTGGCGTGAATGTGCGTGTTGTAACTGGTCGCATTGCGCATCATGTTGCCGTGGTAGACGCGAACAAAGCTGATAACACCCTCTTTCGGATGGTTCGACACCTTGAAAACGGAGGCAATGGACGTGATAGCACCTTTACTTTTTTTGCTTTCCTTTTGCAAGAGATCTTGCAGTTTGTGCTTGGCCGACCCGACGCGGACCTCAACATCAGGTCGTTCTGCTGGGTTGGGGAGGTAGTCTGTGATGGCATCCATCAGGGGCTGCACTCCAATGTGCCGGAAGCTCGACCCGGCGAACACGGGAATGATGCGCCCATCGCCGCTGTTGATAGCCCTTCTGATCGCTGGCTTGATAATTGACGCAGGAATATCATCGTTCTCGGCAAGAAACTCTTCCATGATTGCATCGTCGAAATCCGCCAGACCCTCGACAAGACGTTGGCGAGCTACATTCACTTCTTCCCAAAGCTCTTGATTACCAGATCCGCTGAGATTCTCCTTGAGCTCTTCCGCATCGTACTTTGTCATGTCGCGCTCATTCTTCCACCTGTACCCAACGCGGTTGATGATATCAATAACACCGACAAAATGCTCCTTCTCCCACCAGGGAATTTGGCAGACCAAGGGCCATCCTTTCAAGCGTGTTCCGATCTCGAGAACTGATTTTCTGAATGAAGCGCCTTCGCGATCAAGCTTGTTGCAGTAGACAATCCTCGGGATGCTAAACTCGTGGGCAGAGCTCCAAACGCGTTCCGTGTGCGCCTCCACCCCCTTAACCGAGTCAATGATGCAAACAGCACCGTCAAGGATCGGAAGACAGCGATCGACCTCAAATCGAAAGTCCTGATGGCCAGGTGTGTCGATCAGGTTGATGGTTTTCGGGTGCGTGCCGGGCTCCAAGTTTCTGGGTAAAGGCCAGTGCAGAGTAATGGCAGCAGACTGAATCGTGATACCTCGTTGCCTCTCAAGGTCCAAGAAATCCGTGACCGTGTTTCCCGAGTCAACATCACCGACTCTTTGCGTCACTCCACTGTAATAGAGCATTCGCTCTGTGGTCGTAGTTTTCCCCTGGCTCCGTCAGCGGATCATCCTCAGCACTGCCAAGCCCAGAGAGCTTACCGCATCAACATGAGCAATGATACCAATATTTCTGATGTTTTCAGTGTGCGCATCTACGTGTGCCCATCGCACACGCCCGATTTGAAACGACCGGCATCTCGGTGCAGACTGCGTCCTCGGCGCACATCTTGAGACGATTCCAGCCGCCGCACGGCCAGACGATCTGTAGCTCCGCAGCAGAGACGCAACAAGCATTTTCAAGTCATTGCTACCGGCCCGAAAAGACCGTCGACTTGAGAGAAAATTGACTTTGAAGCCTCCAAGGCGCTGATGAGGTCCTGTTCATTGAACTTTCTTACTGCGATAGTGCCATGTCGTAACCGGCAGGCGGTGAGGCGCCACACACGACCAGTGCTCCAGCCACACGTACGACACGCCCCAGCCACCAACCTCTGACGCAAAAGTGGAGACTTTCGTGCTGGCAACCGTACCCAGCCGCTGCGGCCCAGTGCGCAGAGCTTCAGATTCAGGATCATCGGCCCCCCAATTCGCACTACGACGTAATTCCTCGCAAGATACAAACGACCCCAGAACCTTGACACGCATCGCCCTTCTCTTCGCTTTCCACCAAACATCTACCTTTCTTTGTCGCCAAAAGCTTCACTCGACGCACCCTCAACCACTCTTAGAACCTCTGGAGTTATCTGCATAATACCCGATACAATGGAGCTTACTGATGGATTGTGAGTCGCCATGTCGTGTCGAAACGAACGAGAACGAGTGCTGACCCATGCGCTTCGCAGCCGCATCGTCAACTTGGCCGTCGCTGCCATCACCGTACTCGGTGGTATCGTCAGCATCTTTCCTATCGGCATGTAGGTTTTCCTGCCCCAGACGAACCCGACTCTGCGCGAAAGAGCGAGGCGACCGAGACGTGTTCGCTCCGAGAAACCACGTTGCTAACTCTACCTAGTCGCAACATCGTCATTGCTGTCTACATGATCGTGTTCGGTCTGGCAATCGCCCTCCTTGGTCAGTTTGAGAACCAGTGCTCCTCAGCCTCGATGGAGCGTCGCGCGTCGCTAACTCTTATCCCTTGCAGAGTTCCAAATCCCTCCTCAGGTTTCCCGATACGCCTCCTTCCTCTTCTCCTTTGTCGGACGTGGTGCTCGTGAGTTTCCCGCACCCTGCCTCACCACACAGAACTCGGTCGACCAAGCTGACCCATAACGCGCACAGTGTACATCTTCCTCGGTTGCCTCATTCTTGGCGACAACATCCTCCAGAACATTGCTGGTGGCATCGTCGGTGTCGTCGGTGTCGCCTACGTCGCACTCGAGTTCGTCCCCTCGATCGAGCCCCCGAGCAACATGCGTGAGGCCGATGCTGGCTGGGGCGCTGAGCAGGTTTAAAATACGCTCACCGTCTCGAGTGCCCGCCCGCGAAGTCCAACCGAATTCGGTGGGCTTCAAACCTGACGACAACCCTGCGAGGCTAATTTTCGGTGTTTATGTGCCGATTGTGCGGAACAAGTTGGTCGTATATATCGGCAGATACTGTGCCATGTCGAGGAGCGACTGGAAATTTCACAAATGCGGTAGTTTTGTGTGGGATAAATGCCTGATAGATGAGATCTGGAGTATCTGAATAATGTAAGGCTTGGTCTACTGATGCTGCGCATCACCAGCCGTCATTCAAAGCGTAACCATCTGTCCCCTCATCTGACCTCTCAACATTCAAAGTGTCCCACTCGACGCCGTTCAACGCTCTCACGTTGACTGGCGCAACCTCCAGCTGCTTCTTTACAAACGCTAGCTTCTCTGGCGGCAACCGGTCCAGCACCGCCTGTGGCGGCCCGTGGAGCTTCGCAAAGACAACGCAGCCGCATGTCGAGCAGAATGGTGCGCTGTTGAAGCCGCGGCCGTATCGGTACTCTGTGGTAGCTTCCGTGCCAGTTACACTGACTTGAGACTGATGGGGATAGATCTGCGCACAGCCAAGCTGAGGTGAGGGTCAGTCCAAGAACTACAGAATAAGAAGGAATGGTGGCCATACTCGAACGCAAATACTACAATTATCTTCCTTCACCTGCACCTCAGGCAGAGGTTTCGACCGGACCGCGATTCGGACGTTGCCGCAATGGCAGCCACCAGTGTAGACTTTGGCATCCTCGCTCGCTGGCTCTGTCGGAAGCGGTCCTTGAAAGGTGCGTGCAGGAGCCTTGTCGGGCTCACCAGAAGATCTATGGATTGCAGGGTCAGGATCAGGAGCACTCTCCATGTGGCGTTCAAGGAAACTCACTTGTCAATGTCGAGGCTCCATGGATTCACGCGCAATAGTGTCCGGACCTTTGACAGCTAGTCAGCTCCCGAGCTATACTGGTAAGCGAAAAGAGAAAGGAAAAAAAAAAAAGAAAGAAGGAAAGAAGGAAAGACACCAACATTGATAGCTCTTCTTCCCTCTAGCAGCCCTTTCAAATGAACACCCTTGACACAAGTTCCGCATTCTCTGCAAAACTGCTCGCTGGTCAGCAAAACACACGCATCGTTGGTCGCAGAAGCAAAGTACACAAACCTCTTTGCGCAACGCTTCAGATTCGTACAAGGCCAGATCAGCATCACCGCCCGCGACAACTCGCAGGCTCACGTCCTCGCCGTCGAGAAAAATCCACAGGAGCTGGTTCGCGGTGCAGAGACCGCATTCGCAACCCGTGGCGCGGGTGAGGGTGGGATGCTCCAGCTCGAAACGGTGGCGGCCGCAATGGCAGCATCCTTTATACAGCATGTTTCCCTCTTGGCTTTCTGGCTTCTTTCCTTTTCTTTTCAAGCTGCGCTCTTGAGATCTTCTAGTAAATGGTCTTGTATTTTTTATTCTGCAACACGCTCAGGCTGTGAAGGAAGCAAGAGAGTCATTAGAGAGGGGATGGCAACTTATATCCGAGTGGTTGCATGAGGCTAACCTCGTTCGGATTCAATGGATCGTCTGACGCCAGAGGATTGTAGATAAGCAGAGGGCATAGAGTCCTACTGTCCAATTGAGGTAGAAATTGGGGGACTTTTGGGTTCTTCGAAGGCTGCTTCGTGTCCTCCCGATCATCTGAAAACGTCGTCGCTCGCACAGCTATTTACGACGACATTCTGAGGACAAGTCGACCACGACGTCATCACAACCCTGCGATTCCCAAGCCGCACTACACTATACACTCAGTGCAGCATCACTGAGGCCCATCACCACCGAGCAAACAAAACTTCAACAGCACGAAACATGTCTATTCTTTCCGCCCTAACGCCGTCTAGATAAAACCACAACGTGTGGCGTCGAGGGACATCCGCTCAAAAGTCTATAGAATATGCCAAACAAAAGCCATTCTTCTCTTCTCTCTTTCCTTCCGTCTTTCTTCTCTCTTCTTTGCTTTTTGAAAATCCAGTAGGACAGGCTAACGAGCCCGCGCGCCATTTCTCCTTGTCGGATATCATCGTGTATTCGTTGAACTTTTTATCTTTGTAATTCTTTTCGCCTGAGAAACAAATATAAAAAAAAGAACTGCGATTTACGCAGTCTTCTTGTTGTCACCCCACACCATGGTGCCGGGCTGCGTGGGGTGCTCCTCGACGTACTTGAGGTTCTTGAAGCTGGACCAGAGGTGGCCGTAGAAGGAGCCCTTCTCCTCGTGGTAGAGGTCGCCGAGCATGGGCTTGATGGCCTCGGTAGCCTCGCCGGCGTAGTAGAAGGGGATCTTGGAGAAGAGGTGGTGGACGACCTTTGGGAGAAAACATGTCAGCAAACGGGTTCGAGGTCTCGGGGAAAAGTGCGCCCAGGTTCTGGTACGTCGAGACAGAAAAGTGCAAACTTACGTGGTGGCTGATGATGCAGTGGAAGAGGTGCTTGTCGATCCAGCCAAAGTCACGGTCGACGGTGGCGAGGGCGCCCTTGACGTAGTTCCAGGACTCGGCGCTGTAGTGGGGGACGTCGGCGTGGTGGTGGTGCAGGTAGGTGATGGCGATGAGGAAGTGGTGGACCCAGAACCACGGGACGGTGTGCAGCAGGAAAACGGTCTGCCAGTCGTAGACCTGGGCGGTGCGGTAGAGGGCGTAGCCCATGAGGCCGAGGCCAATGTCGGAGGCGAGAACGTAAATGGCCTCGCTGGGACGGTAGACGGCGCCGAGGGGGTCAAAGTGGCTGACACGGTACCACTTGCGCTCTTTCTGGAAGCTGTCGGAGCCGGAGGAGAAGTTGAAGAGCAGGTAGGAGGGCCAGGCGAGGAGCTGGTGGGCGACGAGCTTGAGGAGAACAAAGGCGGGGGCATCCTCGAGGAGCTCCGAGTGCCACCACTGAGTCTTGAGCTTGTGCTCGTGCTCCTCCTTGGTGGCGGGGACGAAGGCCATGTCCTTCTCCATGTGGCCGGTGTACTTGTGGTGACGGGCATGGCTGAACTTCCAGGAGAAGAAGGGAACCATGAGGTAGGAGTGGAGAGCCCAGCCGACGACGTCGTTGAGGACACGGTGCAGGGAGAAGGCACCGTGACCGCACTCGTGGGCGAGGATCCAGATGCCGGTGCCGACGAGACCTTGGGCGTAGCCGTAGGCCATCCAGGCGGCGGCGCGAGCGTAGAAGTTGGGGATCTGGTGGATGTAGGTCAGGGCGGCCCAGACGAGGGCGCCAGACATGGCCAGATCGCGGACGACATAGGCGAGGGAGCGGACGGCGGAGGGCTTGAAGCAGTGGGCGGGGATGGCCTTGCGGATGGTGTTGACGTCGGGGAAGACGGGCTCAGCAGTCTTGGAGATGTCCTGCTGCTGCTGCTGCTGCTGCTGGTTGCGGGCATTGAGGTGCACGGGCGAACCCTGCTGGGTCGCCGTGTAAGTGGTTGTGGAAATCATGCTCGCTTGCCGTTGTGAGAAAACAATGAGGATGAGGAGAGGCAGGAAGGGGAAAGAAGGAAACAGAGGGAAGAAGAGCAAAAGAGCCAAAAAAGCGGACGAGATTCAAGCCTGCTCAAGTACAAGAACGAACGAGGACGGGGGCTGCTGACCCCAAAGGCCCAAGCGGTGTCCGACATTTTATCTCGTCGCAGGGTCTGTAGGTCTGTAGGGGTCCGTTCGGGTGGATCCCAAGATTTTCTGTTGAGCTTCTTGGACCCCTGGACCGGGGGGGGACGTGTGTGCGGCAGAGGCACTGTCAGCGTCAAGTGGTGAAGCCTTGACTGGTGTGGGTGTGCTGAAAGCCAGCAGGAACAAGAAATTCAACCAAACTGTGGATTGCCAGGGTCTTTCCCCAAAAAGGCTTAGACTGCGGCTAGGCTTGTCGGATCCTGCATCGTCGGGAAGGGGCAACCACCGCGCTGTTCCTGCACTTGGCGCCTTTATCGCCTTATCCAAGGCGATTAAGCTCGGGGTGGCGAGCCGCTAACCGGCACGTGGCTGCGCGTTCCTACTCGTACAGTCGGTTGACAGTGACAACCCACCCATCATCGAGCAGTCGGGCGCGGAGCCACATACGCAGTCGAGGCAGACTGGATTGCAAGCTTTTGCATGTAGATACGGTTCAGATTTCCAACGATTCAATTTCCAGCGTCTCAGCCCTCTCGTCGCACCTGCGGGACGGTTTTTGTTCTGCTGGCATACCCTCCTCAAGTTCGGCGACCCATCGCTACGCGTACTATAGTTTACATGCCGCGAGTAGCTTGAAAATTGGACCCCAAACCCGCCTCCTCCTGAGCCCGGGCTGGGGGCATCCCACTTCGCGTCCCCTCGACAGGCGCACGATATGGAGAAAGGACACGCAGCTCTGCGATCGGCCAATGTGAGAACTAGAACTCGCCCTGCCACCCCCAATATCTGTACCAAAACATGGATTTTCCAGGCTGGATTTTCCAGGGGGCGAAAACTAGGATGCTCGGACCTCTGAGACTACGGCCGATCTCAAAATCACGAAAGCAGAATCGTCGGTCTACTCTATGTCAGACTACCACTCGTATTGCTTGTGTGACTTGCATGTATCTTTGATCTTGCTCAGAAGAGAAAGCGCCTCGCAGCCTCGAGCGCTCTTTGACGAATCAGGGGTTCCCTCATGGGCCATTCTCCATTGGCTCAATCTGGCGTCGCGAATCGTACAAATCCCAGCCTCAAGCCCGTCAGCTGACCAAAGATCTGCGTGTGATTCGCTCCAGGCAGCTATTTACCCTGACCTCTGGTCGCTCGAGAGAGATTTGCTTGTGCGCAGGACACCGCCATCAGACCATCACAAGATGAACCGAGAGATTTGTGGCTTTTTGCGTTCCGAAACAATTTCACGGTACAGGGTAGGCGAAAGCCTTGCAGACCTGCGCCGACGTGTGGGGCCGGTGCGGCTGATCCATCCGGTCATCGAGCATGCGTCCCTGTCTCGCGATCTTGATGGTTGATTGTTTACATGCATGGATGCATGCCTATATGCGTGTCTCAAGCTGTTGTCACTTTTGAGCTGTCCCGAGGAGGTTCTGAAGGTCGAGACTCGCTCATTCATTTCGAAAGCCTGGCTTGGTTCGTACTGCAATTTGAGCACTGAGGGCAGCCAACATCCCACTGCAAAGAACACACGAATGGCTGACTGAGGACCTGTGAGTTGTCAGAACGCGTAAACGCCTACTATAGAACAACAAAAGACCGCAATTGCAAAGCATAATCCCCCATTCATCTCGATCCTGCGTCACAATTGACACCTCAGGTGGGTAAAAGTCCACATAGAGCCCACTGCACGGCCAGCGCGCCCTGGGCAGCAACCCACCGAGCAACGTCACTTTCACATTTCCAGTCGCAGCCAGTCCACAGTCCACCACCCACGCTCACCACCCAAAACTCATCGTGACCTGCCTCACATCTTCCCACTCTCATTTTCTCATCCTTCCCAATTCCAACTCTCACCAGAGCTTCTCTGAGAGGACACCTGCTTTCCAAAAACATCAACTTACCCCCAGTGAAACCCCCGCAAAGCTTTCTTACACCATGGCGCTCCCCCGCATCAACGTCCTCGGCTCCCTCAACATCGACCTCGTCTCCTACGTCCCCCATCACCCCCTCCCCGGCGAAACCCTCACCTCCTCCTCCTACGCCACCTCTCCCGGCGGCAAGGGCGCCAACCAGGCCGTCGCCTGCGCGAAGCTCTCCCGCGCCGCCGACCTCTCCAACCCCTCGGCCCACATCTCCATGACGGGCGCCGTCGGCGCAGACACCTACGGCACCCAGCTCATCGACTCCCTCACCTCGTACGGCGTCGACACCTCCCCCGTCGCCGTGCGGCCCGACGGAAAGACCGGCGTCGCCATCATCATCGTCGACGAGCCCACCGGGCAGAACAGAATCGTCCTGAGCCCCGAGGCCAACCACTCGCTCCGCCCAGAGGACTTTGCCACCATCCCCGGCCCCAGGCCCGACCTGCTCATCATGCAGCTCGAGATCCCCTTTGACACCGTCATGCAGGCCCTCGAGGCCGCCAAGAAGGACGCCATCCCCGTGCTCCTCAACCCCGCCCCCGCGCAGGAACTGCCCCTCGCCGCCTACGACGGCCTCGCGCACCTCATCGTCAATGAGACAGAGGCCGCCCTCCTCGCCAACGCCTCCGAGTCAGACCTCGAGGACCCCGCGGGCCTCGAGCGCGTCGGCAAACTCTTCCTCGACCGCGGCGTCAAGAATGTCATCATCACCCTCGGCGGAAGGGGCGTATACTACGCCAACGCTGCCGGGCAGAGCGCCCTCGTCCCCGCGCTCAAGGCGCAGGTCGTCGACACCACCGCTGCCGGCGACACCTTTGTCGGCTCGTACGCCCTCGCCGCGGTGGCTGCCGGCACTGGAGCCTTCGATATTGAGACAGCAGTAAAGGTCGCAAACAGCGCGGCCGCAAAGACAGTGGCAAGAAAAGGTGCCCAAGTGTCCATCCCCTGGAAGGATGAACTCTAGACTTGACATTTCACTATACCCTTTTGACGCAAGAAACATATTTTTATATTGCACACCATCGTATCATCTGGCGCCAGTCGTGTTCAAAACCATGAAACCCAGTCCCAACGTGACGAATCCTTTTCTTCGGTATGCACAGGCGGCGTGACAAGAGATGAGAACCCTTTTTCTTCATCTCGCAACTCCCCCAGAGTGAGCCCGGCGAACCAGTTTCGCACCGGATTTGCACCGTAAGCGCGCTTCGCATTCAGTAAATTTTCCGTTGGGCTAGGCCAGAGAGGCGACGCCCGTGAAAGGCCCGAAAGGGTGCTGCTTGACCTTGTGATATTCGGCTGGCGCCTTCGTCTATGTTGCTGATCCAGCTCGACGGGGTCTCCCAATTGTCCCAATTGTGAAGCGCAGGGTACAAATGCGCTGGTCAGGCTTGAATTGGAAGCGCGTTGCCTGTTGCGAGACTGTGCTTGCACCTTCCCGATTTCCCACGACTTGAGGGACGGTAAAACAGGTCGAATTGTCAAAGTGTCGTCGACTGCCGAGGGCGGCTGATGAATCGAGGTACGTGTTTTCATTTCCTTCGCTGCTTTAAAGAGATCGATATCAGACTCAATCGTGAGCCAGGAGGCTCCATCTGCGTCTCGGACTTGGTGCCTGTTGGCTGAAATGCGTGACTCTCGCGGTATCGATTGTTCAGCCAGTATCTGACTCATCACCTCCTCCGCCTTGAGTCGACCCCAATGCTGAACAATCACTTGGAATAGTGAATCTCGGGCCATCGTAGGAGCAGGAGACCAGACAGACTTCTCATTGCAGACCTTCAAAGATGCAATGGCCCGCGTCTCCACGCTGCTCTGCAGACTCGAGATACCATCTAGATTCTCGGTTGTGACAATATTGGGAAAGAATGAATGCGAGAATGAAACGTGGATCTCTAAGTAGTTCATGTTGGTATCACCGAGTTGAAATTCGAGGTCCTCGATGAGCTCGTCCGATCGCTGCCGTTGATGCCTATCTTTGCAAGGGCTCGACCGGCACGGGGAGCAGTCAATACTGACCTCGGCCAGCAGCAGGACGCTCGAACCTGCACATATCGTTCTGCTAATGTCAGTGCTCTGAGGAACAGCCAAAGAATGAGATTTTGCGGATGACTTACGTAGGGAATTCTTGCTGTTGAAGTACTTGCACGACAGACGTCCCTTGACAGGGCAAAACTTGTACAGTCACATCGTACAGACACCCGAAATCGAAGACGCGATCTGTCAACGGTCAGTTGATCTGAGATATAAATTTCACACGCCTTACTTGTTACCTGGTCGAACCCCGACGGGCGTTCCGGTGGCTGCACGAGAGGTGGGACCTCTTTGCTGCGGGATCTGGGACAGTCCTCCGGAAACCTCGATCGCTACCCAGATTACGCTTTGCCCTTCCCCGAGAGCTGATCTGTCCGCAGTAACAGAAACACAAGGAGAGAGAACATACTAATGCTCAGGGGCACCCTCTCTCCATGGACGTGGCTCGGGACTGCTGCTTTGCTCTTTGCCCGTGTCAGACGATTGTTTCCGATCGGAGCCCAATGCGTCCCTCTTTGCAACAGATGTTGACCCTTTCCGGCCATTGCTAAGCTTCCGCCTTAGGCTGTCCAGAATAGAGGATCGTCTGCCACCCTCTGGGGGGCAACCAATGGAGTGGCTTTTCTGATGTGTCTCTGGTTGGCAGCTCGAGATTTGCCGTCCAAAGCCGACCTCTGGATCGTCGGTATTTTTAACCTTTTCACCTGTCTCCGAATACAAACAATGTTCGAACGGTGGTCTGGCGTGTTTGGTCCGTCTCTTCGTCACTGTAAGCGGTGCTGTGTCATAGAACCCGTAGCCATGGGCTGTAATTTGCTGGCGGTATTGTGTTAATGTATCGTTTGTCTCATTGCTGGTCTCTGACCTCGATATTCGTAGCGGTATTGGTAAATTGACATCGTCTCCGTCGTCGGCATGACAAAGACCAAAATTTCGGACCATGACTCCGGGGCGTAACATGTTTCTGGCTGGTCACTACTATTGGAGAATAACAAGAGAAGCACAGCAACTATTTTACAACTCATCATGCGGGAAGTGAGGAAGAAAGGGGTATCATCAAAGAGCAGAGCGGCCAGGTCATGACAGAGGTCAAGATTCGGAGAGCAGGTGCGACTCGTCCGCCATCCGAGTCGCGGTTTCCACAAACCATGCGGCCATTTCCGAATATCAATCAACTCGCTCCAAAGTTCTCTTCAGATTAGCCTTAATGTTTTCGATATCTTCCTCGTCCATTGACGAAAATCTGATCTAAGCACGATCACCATCAGCATCAACCACAATTGTGCACGGCAACTGTTACTTACAACATCATCCCCCACACCAGCAGTGGCACCGCCATACAGAGCTGCTTCCGATAGACTAGCAGCAATTCCTTTCCTAACACGAAGCTCCCATACACCGTCCCAATTCCATTCGCGATGATCGCGAGGTTGCTGGAGGGCAGGAGCTGAGTCCTTGGATGGTGTTGGAGGCGGGATGTCGGGCTTCTCTTCGCTGGGTTCTTCCGCCTTCTCCTCAGGCTTCTCTGGAGCGCTTTCAAGCGTGGTGTTGTCGTTGCCGTCCTGGTCTGTACTATCTTGCTCCTTGAGCTTGCCTTGCTTTCTTCGATATGTGCGCCACGCGTGCCAAGCACCAGGGTTGCCCGCTGCATCAAGAGGAACCTTGTCCAGGACATCCTCCTCATAAAAGGTGCTTTTCATGTATCGGAGTACATCATATAGCGGTATGGCCTTCTGTTTCGTGTCCATGTAGCTTGGTATAACGCCATCAGTAGAGGTCGCACTGCGTCCGCCGCTGCCTGGTGTGATACCAGCTATCGAAGGGCCAGGCGTGAAGGCGCCTTGATCTTTGGCTCCCGGAAGCTTGCTGCTCCTTTGCCCTCGTCCCACCCATTCCGGAAAGCCGTGCCGTAAGCTGAATCCACCTGGTGGTAACCTCTCCGCATCGGTGGCACTGACAGTTCCGTTGTCCTGAATATCAGTTGTGTACATGTAGGTTGTCAGGGGTGTGATGAGCGGATGAAACATGTCCGTGGTGAATGTGATCAACGGCGGCAGCTTTGGATACGCATCGGGAAACGAGATCTGGAAGCGCAGAACGGCTGGGGCGTAGGGCCCTTCACGGACAAAAAGCACACCAGCCCATAATGCTGTATCATCGGGCGTGAGGCTTACAAAGACACCCTCGGGGCAAGCTTGCTTGATCCCGGCACTTTTTTGTGCAGCTTCTTGTCAGTCAACGTAATCTCACAGCGAAAAGGGGTGGCACATACAACTCGGAAAGGAGGTGTTGCCTCCGGAGAGAAGGCAGACCGCCCAACGCCAGGTCTACCATTAGCGGTTAACAAGTACTTTCAAGTTGAAAAGTTTCCGTAAACAAAGAAGTAATGAATTTGTGAGATGGTATATCGAGGACTAATGTGGCATCAGAAACTTGTGGTGAGAGACGCGCCTGGATTCCAAGCTCCCGAGGAGCTCACCCAAAGGGGAAAGGCGGTGGCGTTCTGCCGAATACCGACGCTTTTGGCGGCGTTGGGCGGGAGGGACAGCTCGAACTTTGGCGCGGCACGAGTAGCCAGCTTGCCTCCTTGAAACTTGCCAGCTGGTTATGCACCTAAACCTTAAAGGCAACAAGCAACACGCCGTCATCATGCTTGCCTGCTTAAAAGCTCTTTCTTCTCCCCCCTCATCTCGCCTTTTGTCCCTTCTTTTATCATCACTTTAACTTATGCAAAACTCTGTTCATCGATCAGCCTACTCTGCTCTTAGAGCATCTCAACTATGGCGCCTCATCCCTCGCAAGAGAAGAATCCAAACCAGCTTTGGTTCTTCCGCTACGAGAGCGTGAAAGACAAGGAGTTTCAGCAGAGAGATTTCAGTCTTCATGAAGTTCAGAAGATGGAACTGACGCTCCAAAAGTGTCTTGATCTTTCTGGAGCGCAAGGTTCAGCTGAAGATTATACTTTCTGGATCTTTGCTGGCTCTATGAAGGTTGCTGTGGTGCTTCTGACTGACGAGAGCATCATGACAACATACAATCTCTACTGCTCGTCGCAGCCTGTCGTTGAGATTATTATCCGAAAGACCAGTGAGCCTTCTCCAAACTCTTCTCGCTCGCCGTCCTACGACCTCTCTTTCGCTCTTCGAAAACATAGCTCTGCTCGCCGAGGATTGTTGGCTCCTCAGCTCTTCGTTCAACCTTCAGTCAGACATGCTTCTGGGAGCACTGATGTGGTAACTCGGGATCCGATTGTACACGAGGACGAGAAGGTTTCTATTGTTCAGAACGGTGAAACATTTACGTTTACTCATGATTACTTGCAAGGTAAGTTTAAGGTTTCTTACATGCTCAGATTTCACGCAGCTAAACGGCGTTTAGGATGGATTCACAGTGAGCTGGCAAGGCTCAAGCGTACCGACTGCATCGTTGTTCACAGCATAGACTGTCATGGCCAAACCCGCTTGGTTCGACTTACAAAGGACGTTTGGCAGGCATATCTGCTTCGTGGAAACAAATGGAAGAGCGAGTTTCAAGATATGTAGGACACATCTGTTCGCGCTCACATCAAGCGTGAAGAGATTCTCGAGAAGCTTGTTTCTGAGAATCCTTCCTTTCCGCAGGCTTGTGCCTCATTCATTACCGACCTTCGACAGCTGAGCAAAGAAGCACAAGCGCGACTCGAGTCCTCTGGCCACAAACATTACCTTGGGCTACCATACTTTCAGCCTAAGGTCCGCCAGCAGATTCTGAACCTCCCAGTCTACAAAGGAACACTCGAAACAACACTTGACGCCTTGAGCGTGAAGCGTGCTGACTGGATGATCTGTTCTTCCCACGAGCTTGCGCCAATCTACGAAGCTGCTCTTAACATCACTTGGCACAAGAAGCAGAAGCAAGCTCTCGTCAAGCCGTCCTTTTGGGCGAAGGCAAAGTCGACTTTGAGGGGACGGAGTAAGGCTGGGCATTCGACAAACCTGTAAAAGTCTTCAACAGTGAGGTCGCTCACTGGCTGTGAGAATCTACTGGTGACTCCATATTTGAATGAAAGACCATATCGTACGCAACGAGTTACTCAACGACCGCTACCCAGGCGAGCGTCAATCTTGGCCTTCTCTGCGTTCTTAATACTCGACACATCCTCCCTCGTCGCGTTGTAAGCCGCAGTCACCTGGTTGAAAGGGTTCTCAGGGCTCTTTTCAAACTCCTTCCTGATCCTCTGCTTCTTCTGCTGCTCCCGCAGGCCGGCCCCGCTGCCGTCCGCCTTCATCTCTGCGAGCCTTCGCTCCTCGTACTTTGCGAGCGCCGCGGGGAAGCGCCTCTCGGGGTGCCTGTCCACCTTGGATTCGTCCGATCCGCCAGTGAGCGAGAGCGCGTCGAGGGCGTTGTCGATACCGGAGGCGTTGAGGGCCGAGGGCTTGCTGCTGTCGTCTCCGTCGAGCTGGCCGAGGTCGAGACCTCGTGACTTCTTGACTGCGCCCTTTTTGTTCTTGGGCTCTGAGCGGCCGCCGTTTTCTTCTTCTTCCATCTTCAGGAGAGCATCCTTTTCTGCCTTCTTTCGTGCTGCTTCGGCCTTCTTCTCTGCTTCAGCTTCCCTGCAGTCCAGATCGTCAGCACCAGCGCCTTCATTAACACCTCTACGCGCGCGCGCGCATCCAGCATGGTAGATTTCGGTCGTGACCTACTTCTTGGCGTTACTCTTGCTGCCCTTAGACCACTTATCTGCCTCGGCAGCCTCCTCGCGCTCGTTCTGTTGGGCAGCCTTGACAGCGGCCTGCTCGGCCTTTTTGGCGTTGCCAGCCGCCTTTTTGCTGTTCTCGCCCTTCTTGCCAGCCATGTTGTGTCTCTGCTCGTAATAGGTTCGATCGCTGATTCCGTCAGGTCGCAGGATATTTATCGTCTTGATTCGGGTCTGGAGCTGCGCTTGTAGGTTTTTATTGGGTTGGGGAACAAACACTGGTTGCAAGGTGCAAATGTGAGTCGCATTGGCCCCCCTTCCGGGTGGGCTCCGTCATGTCGCGTGAGTCACTGCCTCCAAGACGTCACACGGACAATCGTGAGCCAAGGGCGACATCTGTTATCTACAAATGCATCAAGTTCAAGTTCAGGAGTCGATTAAGCCAGGTTATCTTTGAACTTCTCGTCGAAAAGAAGAGTTCATGACCTCGCAGGTGCCCCGATTTCAGCGCATCAATGATAGCGAGCCTTCCTCTAGCAATCATCCTACCCTAGACCCGATCGACGAGTTCGATGATCTGCTTACAGAGTCTCTGGGTATTCGCGGGACACAGGTGAAACTAAAATTTAATTGTGTAAAGAAAGAGAACTATGTAACCCTCGTATTGATTCAAGACTATCGCTATTCATCAATAGGCCACTTTGATAGCATCTATAGAACAATAGTAAACGAAATTGTTCGGTTTTTACAACGGCACTCAACCATGGATTATGTGTGGTGTATCGCACCAGTCACGATCAGATGACTTCTTTTGGACATGATTCTACGACGTTAGAGACGCGATCGATTTTCGGCATCGCATTAAGTGTTTTTCAAGCGAGAATAGTGAGGTTGGTTAAGTACTGACAGTCATGTGGTCTCACCACCGATGATGAGCTCAAGTCGGCCCAGTACTCGGCTCCTCCACAGAACTTCCCATCATCAAACCTCGGAGATCATGGCTCAGGAAGTTGCGGTCAGGCTGTACGATATTGACAGCATAGCGGTCTTGCCCACCATCGACGATGCCTTTGCATCGTAGGGCATTGTCTCAGCAAATGAAAGCCACACTGCAAAGCCCGATTAGGCAATTTTATCGAATATTTTGCATTCCTCGCTGGAGATGGCCTCATTACGCACAATACGGGACAAGTCTTCAACAGGCACCGATTGTCTTCATCACAGGGGTACCGCAAAACAACACCCCCTGGTCCGGGGAAAGCCAGCTCTCGATTTGCTAAGCATGGACTCTCTTGTTACTTTCGTGTTGGACTCAAAACATCAACGAGATCGTCCGCGTCGCTTGCGGACCTGCTTTGTCGTATGAGGCAACGCGTATGCTTACAGACCGTTCTTCGTCATGGCACCATCTGGCGAGCCGTAATACGGCAGTAATATGCCGTGCCCGCAGAGTCAAAGCTTGTTGCCCATCAAAGCTGTCACAAACCTGGTCGCATGCAAGGTTAGGCAAGGGTATCTGAGTGACTGCCGCGCGGTCAAGGGTTGGCACACCCAAAGATCAGCGGTGATGTGAGGCCATAATTACACAGTAGTAGCCTTGATTACCTAGCAAATCATGCAGCGCTCACCTCAAAAATAATAGGAAAGAATTGACATACCTCTCAGGCATCCGCAGCTGCAGACCGGAAGTGTCAAGAAATTGTGCCAGCAGAAGGGTGTAGTTTGATTGCGAAGAGGCTGTCATGCAGGCCGCCGAAATAGCCACCTTTCCTACATTAGCACAATCACAGTGACACAAATGTAAAGATGTGTGTTATATGTCATGACATCAACTGGGGGATCGGAAAGGTGACATTCAAGATCTCCCAGGTTCTCGACCTCACGGATCATTTCAGAAGCTGAGGTTGCAATATGCATACCGTCAGCTCATCTGCACACACATCTCGGCTGCAGCATCCATCACAGCAATGCGTTCGCCGTAATCTGCCGTGGCGACCACGTGGGCGTTCTTGCTGCTTCAGTCAGAATGTGATCAGTCACATATCTAGCAAGGCCAAGACATCGCCGGGGACCCAGGACACTTGACAAAGCACAGTAACTATCAGGCCACAATCTATCGTGTCCTTGTCGACACTTGGTACGCAGTGACCATCCCTTCCCATGGGCGATGAACTACGCGAGCTCGCGGCAGTTGCCTGCAAATGCGGCTGCCTTAGGGCGAACATCTTGTGCGTCGTACCGTGGTACGCGTCTGTGTGTTGGTAAGCTCAGGGCGCCAGATGTGGCCGGGAATAGGTCCGCGGCACTCCGTCTCATCGCCAAGCTGGATCTGTGGGATTCGGGGCATTTGGCTTTGGATGTATGTACTATCGTGCAACTTGCAGCCGGAGACTGACATCCATTCATCATGGTCACAGCAATTGTTCGTTGCGAGCAAGCAAGCCACCGCTGGTCTAGAAGCCAGCCAGGCACCTGAGTGCTCGCTAGACTGAACCTTGGGCCAGCCAGAATTGCGGTATGAGGCGTGAAGAATAGAAACATTCAGTCGTAATATTGCCTCGACCGCTCGGTAAGGAGAAAAGAGGCTTCGAGACCCACGTCAAAGTGGTTGCATGGGTGCTGTTTCGAGATGATTGCCGGCGATATCGCTGGACAAAAGCAGCTCCGCGTCGGGGTCAGCCTGACCAGGGGCAGCATCGGTAATCACAGGGGGCGAGTCCAGGTTGCAGTTGAAGAAAATTATGGTTCGATGCCTCTCGCAAGTCTGGGGTGGTCGGTGACGAGTTTTGTCTAGCTAGGACATGATTCTAGATCAAGCAACAGCAGGCACAAGTGTTATTGGGGAAGCACCACGAACTGAATCACGAAGACCATAATGTCTCGCGCGATGGAGCGAGCTGGGAAATCCGGTAGACTGGCACCCTAGCAGGGTGGCAGGGCTGGCGAAGGGCGAAGCAAAAATGGAAATTCGAGCACAGGGACTCGACTCGAATGTCAGGTAATACGTCCACAGGAGGAGACCATGCTGGACGCGCAAGTCATGTGACCTCGAGTGAGGTGCCAGCACAGCAATCTCGCGAGCGACTACTCACTATGGCACATTGGAGCAGGACTATATACAGACGTTCAACACATTCTTTCGACAAGACAAACCCGAGCAGCGGCCTTGAGGTTGCACCATAGCCAGGATGAGCCAGCTGATAGGTGCTGACATGTGTAACAATTGGCGATGATCTTTTCGATGGCGCCCCATCAACCCCTAATAGTTGCGTACCATCGGAAGTTGAGAGAGCTCTCCCCGAGAATCTGGAAGACCCACCCAAGCACCAGCAGGCAACCATGCGAGGGCTGCGCGGCCCCCTCTCCATTGCCCACTAAAAACCCCCCGGCCCCTGGCGCTATCACGAGGCTCCAAGCAGCGTTTTTGGCGTGCAGGCCCCGGAACCACAGTGACGACACCACTCGGCGGGGGCGCTATAGGGTAAGGCCTGTGGTCCCGGCGGGGGTTGATTGGCTGTTGACCGCCTTCTTGCTTCTGCCCCCCCCCCTTTTCCTTCTCTCTCCCTTCCCCTGGCACATGGGGGGAGTCACGGGGTCGCTGATGAGCTGTTCGGATCAGTCATTCCAGCGGTGAAGCCCCCTCATCTCGTCACCGTGATTTTCTTTTCTTGGGCAATCTACTTATCATCGCCAAAATTTACGTGCCTCACCTTGCCTTGCTTTTCCTGCCCTGCTTGCGCTCCCTACCAAATCCACCGGTGAATTCGCTCGCTGCCCACCCTTGCACGACTTGATGGTTTTCGTGTTGCACGTCGGAAACGAACTCTCAGGTTCACCTTGCACCACTGTCATACTGGCATCTGGTCAACATGTGACGCGCCAAAAACGGTACTTCGCGCCTGGAAATGCAATCGTACTTGTATGAGCTCTGAAGGCTTCCATGAATATTCGCTGCCTCACCTATCTACCTTGTCGCCCTGATGGCATGATCCAACTTGTCGGGTTCTCGTAGAGAGAGAGCCTGCAGCCTGCATGGTTGACATGCATGCTCCCCATCTGGTTTCGACTTTTCGCTCCGCTCTCATGCACTAGTACGACGGGGATGCGATACCGACAGCCCAGAGGCGACTCGGGACACACCCTCTTTCCTCCCCCTGATCCTCGCTCCATCCGATGAAGAGGCCCTCCACGCTTGGCCTCAAACTCTGACTAGCCGCGACAGGATCCCCGAGATTGGATCGATGGGGGCGTGAGACGCCAAGTCAGGAACCAACAGGCCGGTCCCAGCAGCGTCAACGAGGTCGCCTCACATCAGCGCCGTCTGGACGTGCGCCTCGCCCTTGTTAGTCTTGTCTCAAGATGGACCCGTGCTTTCGTCACACTTGCTCGCTCGGGAGGATCTCCTATTGATCCGGATCCATTTCCGACCCAGACAAGCTAGGCACAACAATAGACGCGCTTCTGGCACCGGTCAAGGTTTACCGGTCACTGAGAAGGAGTTTGTGCTGTCGTTCAAGGCCACTTCGGTCAGTTTCCCGGCTCTTGGAAGCTTCTGCAGAACTATTCTAACCGGAATTGATTAGAGTTGCACGTACTGCTGCTGACCGACTTGAACCTTTCTAGATGGCACATCTCTCGAGTGAAGACCCCCTTTTGACTTTGCGACCATGACATTCCCCCTGTCCCGGAACCCGAAAAAAAAACACTCTCGATCAGCGACGCCTCGCGCCCTCGGCCCACTCCAGTCGCAAGGGAGTCCAGTTCAGTCGGGTGGGCTGGATGGCGCAAGCTCTTCCATACCCTGGCAAAACACGACGCAAATTTCCTTCTAGAAGTTCGACGGATCATTTGGGGGAGCTCAAACGATCTACCCACGCCCGACCCCACGCTGGCAGAACCTCCTTCATTTGACACCGCATCCACAGTCGTGCGCTCTGACTCAACACGCGCCGCTCTCCGTGTCCATCTTTGACCGCTTATTTCGGACAAGAGCTGGTAGCTTCCCCGGTGTCTAAGCGGAGCTATATCGTCGATCGTTGCCCGCCTGGCTAGAAGACATGCCACGGGATTCGCATTCAAGCAAAACGAAGCTGGTGACGACAACGCAGTTTTCAGCAAGAAGCCGTCGCAATCAGCATGTGAAATGGCTCACCAATACTTTTTAGTCCAGTATCTCATCGACCATTGCTATTTGACATGGTCGTATCACCTCCAAGCACGGGTCGCAGAGCTCGTGCCCACCAAGTTGTGGGGTTGCAATTTGGAACGACGCATAGTAAGGCCTCACCACGTGGCTGTTGGGAATACATACGCGTTCCGGGCATCACTCCGCGGACACTGTAGCCAGCCGAGTCTTGAGTGCAATTTTCGTCCATGGCTACGCTCGTCCTGGCAGCCTGGGTCGCCGCGTCTGCCTCGCGATGGATGCATGATTCGCATACAATATCTGGATGATCTTGCTACCTGACGGCAAAAGGCGCGTGAGCGATCGCCATGCCAGCGGGAATTCGATGCCAGGATCGGGCAGCTACAAGTGCAGCCTTGGACTCGGCTTCGAAACGAATGCTCACCCGACTTGTCGTAGGCGACGTGTTCCTCTCGGATACGTCTGTTTGACACACCATCTGGACGGCGAGGACAGTCAGCTGCGCATTTTTCTCTTACAGACAGAACAACAGTCGTCCAACGTCAGCTGCATTCTGTTTGAGCAATTTGATTCGCATGGCATCGTTGTGCACCAACCAGAGGTCTGTTCCCTCACACCCGAGGCGGGGAGCCGATGCGACGTCACTCTCCCGAGGCAGCAGCTGCGGGGATCTCGCGCTTGCACAGCCTTATGTGTTGTTGTACATACACATATGTCTGATCGGGTTCCGAGAAACCGACCTATTACATTATGACCGTTGCTGAGAATATCTCCCGAACAACACAGCCTCATTGACACCGCAAGATTCGACTCTGGTTGCCCAGGTGCAACGTCCTCACCGCTCTTGTGCACTCTGCACTGCACTAGACAAATTGGCAGCGGTGCGTCGATTGTCAGCATCATCATGCAGATATCCTATGTATGTACTATCGTAAATCATTGTCGACTTTCTTTTTTTCCCGCTTGGTGCTCGGTCAGTGGACCGCACGCCAAGATTCTGGCACCGGAAAAGGGAGTCTGAATACAGCCTCCCTTGCTTTCGACCGTCGATACGCAGGCAGTATGTGTTACACGCACACACACAAACACACCAGGCAAACACTTTGCAAGACGGCCGGGTCACGACAAAGCAAGTCGCCCCACCTAGGTCGGCATGCAGCAGACCCTCGGCCGTGAAAGCGGCGTCGACTGCCCGCTCTTTCTCACTGCTGTCGTTTGACACGGAACGGGCACGAGGATACGACTCGAAATAGCAGCTTTTTTTTGGGTTCAAGTCGACATGGCGGAATTCAGGCTAGTTTGTCCTAGCACAAACACACACACACACACAGGAGGAGCCTCGCGGGGCTCGCCTTGAGAACATCCGTTCCCCGATGATCGAAGGTGGCGCCCGCGGAAGAAAAAGAAAAGTGTGAATGCGGACACCCTCCCGGAACCACATCGCGCGCGCACCCCTCCCCTGGTGAGCTCACGAGCTCTGCCCAACGCGCCGGGAGCAGCACCGCAACATGTCGGTGGATCCTGCGCCAGCGATCCCTGGTGGCTCGTGGACCGCCGCAACAAGGAAGCCTCCCTCACCTCACGGTTGACCATCGCCAGCGTCCCTGTCACCAACACAGAGCAGCACAGCATCCCACACCACACCCCCTGACTAGGACTTGCTGGCTTCTCGGTAGCCGCTTGCCCGGCCAGGACTAGGGTATCCCGGTCGCTACTGGTTTGCGGATGCAATGTGGTGTGCGCCGCCCTTGTCAGCCCAAAAGCATGGGCGTCTTCTCCTGCTCGCTGGACCGCTTTTGATCTCTAGTCGAACAGATCAACTCCTCCGCCCCACGTCGTGGCTTCAGCACAAGTCACCGCCCGTTTGACGTCCCTGTGCGAGCAGGTCCCTTGCGTTACATTCCTGCCTTTGGGTCTCTGATGGCGGTGTCGAGTCGAAGCCTACACCCTGTACGAAAAGTACGTGATTACTCTTGCACTCCAGGGGCGTGCGCGGGCGTCTCCCTCTGTTTCTGTTAGACTTGGTCCATATAATAATAATCATCGTCACCCGTTTGTCTGGCCCTCAAGATCTGAGCTCCTTTCCTCTCTCTCCCTATTTACATCACAGCATCGCTACTACCACCAGCTTCCATCTCATACCGACGGATGCTCTACTATCAGGGCAGCACCCAACTCAGACATTGCGATACCGCACACACTACAGGCCCGCCTCGCTCTTACACGATATTTCTACAGCGCCCGCTACCCACCGACGACTGCTCGCGTATCTCTCCCCGCGCAATTGCAAGACGAGCAAACGGCTTCAGACTGCCTTAGTCTAGCTTCAATTTCGTGACCCCCAACAGCCGACGATTGCGACAAACATGAGGAGACCAGCGTTCATGCGGTCATCTCGCCGCGATGCCTCTCAACAACACAACGGCAAGGCTTTGCCGCCATTTCCAGCTCAGCAGCTGTTCATTCTGGGTACGTCTGCCCGGTTGTCGCATGGCATGATCGAGTTAGCCATACTGATGTCTCCGTAGCTTGCTGCCGAATCTGCGAACCTATCGCTTTCATGTCCATTTTCCCCTACATCTACTACATGATTGAGGATTTCCACATCACACAAGATGCCAGCAAAATCTCGGTCTACGCCGGCATGGTCACGTCAGCCTTCACCCTCGCAGAATTCGCAACTGGTGTCATGTGGGGACGACTCAGTGACAAGATTGGCCGCAAACCAGTCCTTCTGACCGGCCTGGCGGGAACCGCTCTGAGTGTGCTCATCTTCGGGTTCGCTCCCAGCCTTCCTGTTGCACTCTTTGCGCGCGCCCTCGGAGGTCTGCTAAATGGCAACATTGGCGTGCTGCAGACTACAGTTGCTGAGCTCGTCACTGTCAAGGAGCATCAACCTCGCGCGTATACCATCATGCCCATGGTATGGTGCATTGGATCAATCATTGGTCCGATGATCGGTGGCGCGCTAGCACGCCCCTGCATTAGCTACCCCGAGATTTTTGCCAAGGGCACGATCTTGGACCGCTACCCCTACCTGCTCCCTAACTTGTTCAGCGCCGTCATGGTCTTTATCGGCGTTGTCGTGGGCATCCTGTTCCTGGAGGAGACACATGCTGAGAAGAAGATGCAGCGTGACCGTGGCAGGGAACTGGGCGATTGGATCGTGGCCAAGGTGTATGGCACTCGCTCAGTACCGAAGACTCAAGATAACCCCGAGAAGCAGACGCTTCTCGACCACAGCCAGCACAAGGTCTACAAGACTGTCGATAGTTCGGATGAGACCCTTAGTGATGATGAGCAGCTGCCTGCTTACCGCAGTACCGCCAGCTCGCCCAAGCTGGCGCCCAGGAACATGAGCACTCATGTGGAAGCACCTATCCGCGACTCGAAGCCGCCCACCAAGATCTTTACTAGGGCCGTGATCATGAACATTGTGTCTTATGGTATTCTCGCTTTGTAAGACCCCCTTGCCTCTGATTGGTTTGAAACCAGGAACATTTTGCTTACGCCATTCGTCTCATAGCCACACTATGACGTTCGATCAGCTCTTGCCAGTGTTCCTCAGCACCGCACCGCCAAAGCACCCTATTCACGATCTCCCCTTTCGATTCGTCGACGGATTCGGTCTGGACACCAAGACTATCGGCGTGATCATGTCCGTCCAGGGCATTTACTCTCTCCTGTCCAACTACTTTATCGTGGCGCCCGTGACCAGACGACTGGGTTCCCTGCGCCTTTTCCGCATGCTCGCCTTCTCGTACTTTGCCCTTTACCTGGTCACGCCCTACCTCGTGCTGCTGCCCGAGCAGTTCAGGATGATCGCCATCTACATGCTGGTCGTGTGGAAGTGCACGTTCGCCACGATGGCATACCCTAGCAACGCGATCCTCCTGGCCAACGCCGCGCCATCCAAGCAGGTCCTCGGCACCATTAACGGCATCGCCGCCTCGACAGCCAGCCTCTGCCGCGCGCTAGGCCCCGCGGTCTCCGGCCTCCTCTACGCATGGGGCCTGCAGACTGGCTACTCGGGTCTCGCTTGGTGGTTCAGCGGCTTGGTCAGCATCGCTGGAGCATTCCTCAGCTCGCAGATCACAGAGGGTGGTGGTCACCTCGACACTCCGCAGGAGGACAGCGAGGTTAGCGAGGAGGCTTTGCTCGCCGCCGAGGACGGCGACGAACGGGTCTAGACGCTTGGCTGGGCCAAAACTTTTATGTCTGGACTTTTGCTTCTTGTTCTTGTTTTTCTCTTGTTGGCGAGCAACGAACATACCCCCGGACACTGATTTTATTTTTTCATCTTTTTGTTTATGGCTACTTGGCGCACGGAAGACATGGTATCTTTGGGTATTTCATTTGGGCACATGGAATGTTCTTCACGATGCAGGGAAAGAATCGTTTGGCATAAGATCAGAGACCCTACTAGACCTCACACCAGCTTCATTGCTACCGCATTCACGATGATCATGGCGATTGGGAATTTCTTCTTTATTATTCTTATTATTAAGCAAGCAGAAGCCAGCATTGGCAAGGAATAGACAGATAGAGGGGATCATTTACAACCATTACTCAACCTTTTCTCGTGCTTTATCTGCGACCATTGATCACAAAACGTGCTTAATTCGATGACGTGATGGCGATAAGATTTGGCGCGTTGGGAGAGTGGGTGCAGCTCGATTGGCGCGTCGTCGGCTTATCGTCGGAAAGGCCCCAGAGGGACCCAGATCTTAACGACCTCAACTCGCCTCCTCCCTCGCCTCTCCAGTCAAAGAAGCAATTTCTGAACGCCTTCTCCTCATCCATGCGCCGTTTCTGATACCGACCGACCCTCACGACTTCTGCCGTCAACCACCACAACCCCCGAAAGCCGCCGTCGATAGCTGCCTCTTTTCGACAAACGACGTCCCAGGAGACATCCAATTGCTTCTCTTCAACGCGTATTCGCAGTGAAGACCCGCGACTTCTTATCCTCGCCGACAAGTCAGGAGGCGTTTTTTGACTGTGCAAGACCTTCCGCACAGTCCTCCGTTTCTTTTTCTCATCTTGCCCCCCAAAGGCTCTATGCAGACAGAGCCTCCTTCGAATTCTGAAAAGCGTTTCGATCCTGATTCACAACCTCTCGTTTCTCATCTCCCCAATCATGGCTTTGCTTTCCGCGACGCAGGCCTCGCAGGCCAAGACGTTCAGCCTCGAGAATTCGCCAACGGAGCTCCTGTGCAGCATGGCGATGCTGGCGACGGCAACCCAGACAATGTGGAAGGACTGAGTCAGGAACCCTCGCCCGCTGTCGAGAGACCGGGCCAACGCATTATTGAATACGAGCAAGCTCTCGCTCGCCTTTCGCAAACTCCGTCGAGACCGTTCGGCTTCAAGGTCACCAAGGGCCGCAACTCTGCCTCTGATGGGGTGCAGCTACTTGACCTGCCATTAGGTATGCCAGGACACTCACAGTCTTGCCGTGCAGCCTTGCTGATTGTTCGTCTACAGAAATTCTGGCTCAGGTCGTCTCTTACCTGCCTCACGATGCGCAGAACGCTGTTTCTCTCGTCAACAAGCATCTCCGCGACGTGGTCACCACGCCTCACGTGTGGTTCCTGGCCTTTGCCCGGCAGTTCCCGGGTACAATCGCTCGTCACTTCCAAGACGCTCCGTCTACGGATATCTGGGACAAGCGGATGGATTCCCAGATCATCTATCAGCGCCGCTTCTTCCCACGTCTTACTCTCTCTGCCAGCTGGAGGAGCGAATACGTCTTCCGTACCCGACTTTTGAAGGATTTGGCGCAGGGCAGGCCGTCCAACGGCCTAAACGAGCTTTCCGCACAACCAGATGCCGCAAAGAAGACGGCAGCGATCATCACGTACTGGCCGGAGGTGGATCAACCGTTGACGAACTTGCAGGTTGTCTATCCTGCCAATAAACCTGCCCGTGCTATTCACGGGACTGCGAGATCAGGACGTGTCACAGTGAGCGATCCAACGACCGGGCGGATTGAGAAGTGGGGGAGGCGAGATCTGATCACGCCCGCCAACGCCGAGCGCAACCCTCTGGCAACTTTCTATGGCCTTTCCCCTGGGCCGACTGACTCTGTTTATGCACCGAACAGCATGGACGTCAGCGTGGTGTATGGGCGCGTGGGTGGCGAATGTCTCCCTGGCGGCGGCGTCTTCTACATTGGCGCAAATCAGCAGTCCTACTATCTGGCTCATGAAATCGCGAGGGATCCGGCTCCTGGAAACCCAAACATTCTCGATCACGATCATGGGATTTCCAGCGTATGGATCGCCAAGTCATCCGAGGTGCCCATCATCACGCAGTCAACAGTTGGAATCCTGTCCGGCTCAACCTGCGGTGTGATCAGGGCATATTCTTTGGCTCCTGAGAACAGCAAGTCGTGGGCATTCGACGGCGTGCTGACAGCTCAATGGGTTCTCTGTCCAGGGGTTCCCATCATCTCCATCAAGGTTGACGAGAAGTACAACGCTAAGCGTAAGAATACTTCGCGTGTCTGGGCGGTTGCTCTCAACGCACTTGGCGAAGTCTTCTATCTGACCAACGCCCTTGTTAATCCATTGGTCGACTCCAGAAATAGAACCGTCAACCAGGTTCATGAGCAAGCCTGGGATGCTGGGCGTTCAGTACACTGGCACGCATTGGAGCAGACACGCCGCAAGCCGAAGACGGATGCCACTGAGCCTGACATGGCTGATACACGAACATCATCGCTCAGAATGGGCCTGTCAAACGAGCAGCTCATCGAGGAAGCGAACAAAATTTCCGAACTCTGCACAAAGAAGCCATATTACTTTCGTAAACGTTTTGAAGGGTGGGACATGCAGCGTCAGTTGGAAGTTGATTTTGCTGCCGACGACGGCGAGGATTGTGGAGAGTCGATCTTCGTGCACGACCACACGAGCAATAACGGATCTCGCATTCAGCGATTCACCAGAATACCCTCTGAGAAATCTACGCCTTCAGCTCCTCAATCCGTTGCGACATCAATCTTTGGGCCGACACCAGTTGAAGTTTCGGCGCTTCTGAACACCGGACGCGGCCCTCCGACGGATGCTCCCCACGCTTGGAGGGCGCAGCTGATGGATTTCGACTGCCACGCCCATGGGTCCATTACAGCCTTGGCCCTCGATAATTCAGAGCCGTCATTGCGCACCCTGCGAGAGGATGCCCTTTGTCCGGATCTGGCTCAGAAAGTGCTGGACACGCCGACCGATGCGCCCAAGTCTCTGGATGAGCGACTTGATAATATCCCTGGTCGCCGAGCCCGCTTGCTTGTAGCTGGTACGTCCATCGGGGCCGTTCTCGTATGGAATGCTCGAAGTGAGACCAAGAAGCTTGAGAGCATTGCGCCCGCACGCGTGATCCAGACCACCTCGCCCAGCATCACAGCTGTGGCAGCTACTGCTCTGTACGTCATTCACGGAGGGTCTGATGGTACTGCTCAGATGTGGGATCCGCTCGCGTCGACGCTCGATCCGGTCAAGACCATTAACACAAAACACCATCATAAGATTCCTCGGCGACTCATGGCACTGGTTGCTGGTCTCCCTCAGCATGATCTGCACGCTGTGCAGGCGATCTCTGTTGACTCTGACCCCTTGATGCTTAGAGGCTGCTTGACCACTGGGCTCTTTGTCCGCTCTTGGTCTTTTGGTGCCGTCAGGAAGCCTGTAAAGAAACGTCGCTCAAGAATCGCAGCCAAGAACCCATCCCGTCGTACGGCCACTGCTTTCACGGGCTTTATCGCGAAGGAAGCCGCCGCGGCTCAGAAGGAGCGCCAAGAGCGAGAAGCCGAGCTTAAGCGGATGCGGACCCGTTTCGGTCTGGGCGAGTTGAGTGAAGCAGAGGCAATGCAGTACGCGCAGATGCTGTCGCAGGAACACGAGCAGCAGATGGCTTCTGGGCTCAATGATTATGAGCGGGACCAGTTGGAGAGACTGGTAGCTCAAGACAATCAATCTGTTTCGCACTCGGATGATGGTCACAGCTCGTCT
Organism: Parasarocladium wereldwijsianum; assembly: GCA_036250105.1. Taxonomy (NCBI): domain Eukaryota; kingdom Fungi; phylum Ascomycota; class Sordariomycetes; order Hypocreales; family Sarocladiaceae; genus Parasarocladium; species Parasarocladium wereldwijsianum. The sequence continues at coordinate 107,252 of JAXOUE010000069.1, forward strand.
TCCAGTGCTGGCCACGGCACAATCATCACAGGCTCCTCTGTAACGGCTGATGGGCCCACCTCTTCAACTCCTGAGCGGTCATATGATGACGACTTAGAGGTAGACATGCAGCGAGCACTGAGACTTTCCTTGATGGAAAGCACTGAATTCGACACCAAGTCTCCGCAAGCTGCTATGGAGAACGATTACCCCATCACGTACAAAGCGAAGCCAAGCAAGAAGAGCAAGCGAACAGGCTCAAGTTCCGACTCTTCTGCGAAAGGCGAGTCATCAAAACGTATCGCTGAGGATGAAGATTTGGCCATCGCGCTGAGTCTCAGTATGAGGGATGCGGAAGACCCTACGTCGGGCGCAAGCACTCCTGGCCCTGCCCGGCGATCGGCGCAGCGGTCGAGAAACATCGCGTCCGACTTGTCCGGTGCGAGCGACGACGACTTGGCTCTAGCGTTGAAGCTCAGCCTTCAAGAACAACAGGGGCAACCGCACGGACCCGACTTCTCAGCACCTGCAGACGAAGGCGCATTCCCTCCTTTGGGCAGTACCAATGCCTCACCTCAGGGCAAGGGGAAGGGTGTTGCGAGGCGTTGAGTCCCATCATACGGGGCCGAACTTGGTATCTAGAGGGATCTGCCTTCGGCTACCTCGGAAGCATTCGTGCCATTGCCACGGCGCACTGTGAGCTGCCATCCATGTTATTTCTTTCCCATTGCGGCAGCTTGGTATTAGTAGACACTGCTCGCACCGTTGAACATTGCTTTTTCTTCACCCTAATTCAGTTTATACAGCAGGCATGGGGGCCCCTCGTTTGAGACCTCCTACCTGAAAAATGAAGACAAACTTTTCTGGACATACGTACTTTACCCGAATCTGTGTGAACCTCGCGTAATTGGAATGTCTTATGTCGAATATTGAGAATGGTGCCCGGTGAAATCACCTCATCTCGCAAGATGATATCTAGTCCCTCCTTTTTTTTCTCTCCGACTCCCTCACCCGGGACACTTACCCGGCCTGCCCCTTTTGTCTCCGTCAGCCCTACCAGTTTCGAGCTGACTTGTCTCACCCACCGAGACCACGTCCAATATCGCATCGAAAATGATCTTATTATGTAATGTCTGATTCCCCCAGCTTAGTGCTTACTTCCGGGAAAGGGGCCGCGGGGACTAACAGCGCGCGAAAAGCTGGAGTCGGTGAAAAGACAAGACGGGGTTTCGGCAGGGTCAAGAATCAGGCGGAACCATAGGGTTGGAACCCCGTAGAGCCAGGCTGTGAGGAGGAAAGGGCGATAAGTTTCGACAAGCAGTTTCTGAGCCGGCAACGTAAAACCATTGTCGATTGCGCACTGACCGAGCCGGGGGGGGGGGGGGAGGGTTCGCTTTTTGGGTCTGAACACGGACGAGGCAGGCTGGAGGTTACGGCTCGTAGATCATAATCATCCACCTGCAGCCTGATGAGATCGCATGCAGGGACGTGCGAAAACAGTTGATCGGCTGCAAGTGAATATCGAGCTTGCATAATGTGTATGTATTATTACATGAAATCATTGCGTAAATGCCTGCAGGCCCTCCGACTCGGCGAGGACTGCTCCTCGAAAATACTGCGACACACACCAAACATGACCGCCGAAAAGACGAGGGGAAAAAAAAGGGGAAAAAAAAAAAGAGGCATTGGCAGGATGCTGCTGCGTGGTAGCAAGCCACTGCCTCTTGAATCCGTTTTGACAAAGTAAGAACGCCTCTGTATGTATGCAATACCCGAACTTGACACTTTTGAAACCCGCAAACGCCACGTCTGATGCTGTGCATCCCTCTGGTGTACATCTTTCCCCCTTCAAATCAAAAGCCAAACGCCGGTTGCTATGCCAAGTGTAGTCAAAAGAATTCTGAGATCCGGTCGTCCAATGGACCCGGTATCTGCATCGTCGTCGTCTTCACCGCCAGTGTCATCCTGGCCACCCTGATCTCGCCCCTTGCCCGTTTCTTCTGGGAAGTCAGAACCCCATGTACCGTCAGGCTGAAAGGTCGTTGTGACGGCCGCATTAGAAGCCGCAGCAATAGTCAAACTGCTGTGCAGCACACCCTGGGGGCCAACAGTCAACGTCTCACCGCCAACTACCGTGGTCGTTGGCTCCATCTCCGCGCGGATGGTGATGGTGTGCCCGTCGATGGCCACTACACCTGGCTTGAGCTTACTTACGACGGCACCACCAATAATCTCGTACGTTGTGGCTTTGGCAGCGGCGTTGAGGCCTCCCAATGTCCTGTCATGAACCGTAATGCCGGAATCATCCATTCGGATCTTGTCATCGCCCACCTCCACGATGGTCTCGCTGATGCCGGGTCCGTAAGTGTATGTGGTCGACCGCAGCACCATAATTGTTGAGCCGATAGCCGTCAGCAGCTCACCACCCGCCATGGCGCGATTGGTAGGGGCGACGTCTAGCGCAGAAGCCGGCTGATCACCCTGTGGTTGAGATAACACAGGTACAGGCATGACGGGGTTCGGAATCGCGATTGTGTGGCCATGACCTACAACCTCCGTTGGAGCGATTGTGAATACGCCACGATCCACTGTCACGGTGATGCGCTGGTCTGCTGGAACTGTAACTGTCTCTCCGTTGATCGTGACAGCATCTCTTTGAGCAGTAATGGTAAAATTTGGAGGCTCCTTCTGAATCGGCGGCTTATGGTTGGTATCACCTCCTGCTATGATGCGATTCGCGTTTGCAGTCGGTACGAACTGGGGCGCACGAGTTGGTTGAAGCACCGTTCGGGTTCTCGCGATCCGCGTGGTAAATGTAACGGTTTCTTTCGGCATAGGAAGCCTGGGGAGATCCTTGATCGGGGGTTCCCTTGTGACCGTCACGAAACCAGCTTCATCCGTCGGCTTAGCCCGTGTTGGACTTGTTGTAGATGCCGGAGGTTGGTCAGGCGAGGTAAATGACCGTCCGTCTGATGGTCCTGGTGCCTGCAGAGTCTCGGTCTGATCGACCAAAGTTACGGTGCTAGTGCGAGTCGACTTTGCCGGCTTCGACATGGTCCATGTTCCAGGCAGGGTTTCCTCACCATCACAGTATGTAGGAACGATAATATCGTCATCAGAAGTCCGGGTGGAATTCCGCATGTCAATGACTGTGACGGTTGCGTCCCAAATGAACGAGAAGACAGTCATGATCTGGTTTTGCTCCAGTGGTGTACATTCTTCCAACGTTGTGGGTGTAGGAGCTCCGATAACCACTGCTGTACTAGATGGTGTTGTGGTATCCGAGTGTCCTATGGTTACTACCCTGCTCGATTTCGTTGCAGTCGGGGTGCTAGAGGCGGCGTCATTGCCTTGATCCGTACTTGATGGTGAAGCGGGCGGCCCGGGTGTGTAGGTCCATGATTGTGGCAGCCCCGGCGGTAATGTGCCGCCGAGTGAAGGATCGGTGGCCCTGCTGGTTGACAAAGTAAACGTCGAGACGACCGGAGGAACGCTGGTGCCTGGTATCGTTGGACTGTTCTTCACGTCTGCGTCGCTCTCGAGACTACCGCCACTTGGCTGTGACTGCTCAGTCGAACGTTGCTGGTAGGGGTTTGACTCGATGGGTGAGTGCACATCTGCGGGAACTCGTGTGATACTATCGGTGCCATTTGGCGTAGGGACATTGCGAGGATTTTGGATTTCGACTGTATCGAGTAGTGTCAGCTCCACGCAGATGCAGTCCGGATCGAAAGACGGAATTTAGCTGGGACATACAACGAGCCACTGCTGCTGATGAGACATTGCCAACGAGTGCTAGAAAAAAGACAGATATGGCCCTCGATCGCATGCTGAACTGTGCTCTCTTTACGCCGTTCAGGTAAGATGTGTATGAAAAAGCGTCAGAGTTCACCGAAATTGTTCAGAAAGACACAAGGTGCGAGTAGGCGAAAAGTCGGCTTGGTCGATGGAGCCATGGGTGATATCGGCCACGAGAGGCTTTGGGGCACGCAATTGCTCAGGGCAAGAGAGATACAGAATGATTGAAGGCAGGGAAGCAAGGACAAAAGTGAGTATGATATGAAAGATCATAGACTGCTGTAAGCAAATGCGGTGCGACCATCCATGGGCACGACGGATTGGCGAGTAGCCGGCGGGCACCCCTGTCTCTGAGCGGGCTTGGAAAGTGGATTTTTCTTGGTGGTGCTGGGACATGATTGATTAGCCTTAGATGAAGGAGGGTCACATGGAGAAGGTCCTCTCCTCGCGGTCAAATTCATGCATCACCCAGCCTTTTGGCCGCAAAGGGAAAGTAGTTATGTATGTGCAGAAATGAGCTGGGCAGTGACCCAACTCACAATTCGGGCAACTTCCCGGGCCCATCGACTGCTTGATGTTCAGGCCCAGTATCGTCTAGGTCTGGATAGTTCAAGCTTGTTTCTATGAGAGAGCCTCGGTCCCCGTTGCCTGCACGCGGTGAGGCCCTCAATGTCGTAGATTTTCTTCATCTTCAAGCGTCGCTGATCTGGCTCATGTCGCGCTTGTGATGCGAGGTCGCTCTGGTGGATGTGGATGTCCAAGTAATTAGGTCGGGGCTACTGACAGCCTAACTTGTCACTCTTGGAGCACAGACGACGGGCTGCGCGAGATGCAGAAGCTAAGGAATCAACGAAAGACACGCATATGCTATGCAATGCAATGTAGCAACGCAGGGACGATGCTAATATGCACCCTCCGTGTTGACAGCTTGGATAGTCACGTCGATGGAACCTTTGCAGACCTGGTCGGATGGTTTCCCGTTGGCATCAGGTCACATGACAGTGATTCATGTGACCACTCCTGCCTTGGAATAGCTAGATGACAGAGAGGAAAGAAAGCTCGCACCGGTACTGGTCGCTCCTGCACTTTCAGTCCTGAGTCTGCAAAGGAGAAACCAAGGCAGTCACGCCGGGCCCCCAAGGGGTTCTGTGCTGCCTTCCTGGGTGGGTCGCGCTAGCCCCCTGGTCTAAGAAGATGGGCAGGGATGACCGACCCCAAGTTTCCCGTTGATCGAGCCAAACCACCAAACTTTCATTCTCTCGGCCGACTTTATTGTTGTTGTCCTTCGCTCAGATAAGCCAACCTTCCCTCATTTGAACCCGGCTTGGTGCTTGCGGCGTGCAATTGGAAGTTTTATTCTTCTCCGCCCTTGCCTCTCAATCTGTCTGTCATTTCTTCACTACTGCTGGCCACCCACCTATCGCGCACTGCACTTCAGCCCTGCCCACTGCCACCGACCTGTCTGTGCAGCGACGTCGACCTGACGAGGATTGATTCTCGACTCTGTTATCCGAAGGCGCTCTCTCGCTGCGGCGGAAGGGCCCTTTTGCACTCTCCTCCTTCTGACTATGACTGTCAGTCCGTGATTGATAGATCGTAGTCGTCGGCTGGCTGTAGACGCAAATTCGTATCGTTGCTGATCCGGCGCTTGTTATTCTCGTTCTTTTCAGCTATGCTACGAGGGCTCACTCATGTCTGGGTCTTTGCATCTACGGTCGCCTGGAGTCTGGCGGCGGACCTTGACCCTCTGCACATGACAGGTTCCAAATGGTTCGTTGTACCCATCCTCGAGCCCGAGACCTTCTCCTATTGACCGCAAGACTTATAGGCTAGGCGTGGATGGCAATTGGTCCGCGATCGAATTTCAAATCGGCGAGCCGGCACAAGATGTCAGCGTCTTGGTGAGCACCACTTCGTCTGAATTCTGGGTCGTTGGTACAGGAGGGTGCCCTCCAAGTAAGTCTCATCACCACCCCGGACGCTTGCAAACATCTGTCTCATTCAGGTGACAGATCTGCCGACATGTTCAAGAGCTCGAGGCGGTCTCTTCAGCCCCTCCTCTTCGCGCGATTGGGCTTCGCTCGATACTTGGGAGCTCGGGCAAGACTATCCGGGATACGAGGCAAATGGTGACTATGGCCGTGAGAGGGTCAGCGCTCACTCTTCCGTGTCCGGTGCGGCGTTGGCAGTGGATCAAGTGCTAATGGCAGCCATCAATACGACCAATTACTTCAATGGTCTGATGGGCCTGGGCCTGATCTCCAGCAACTTCAGCGACAAGATCGCGCATCCGTTCTTGCGGCGAGCCGTTGACATGCAGCGTCTCATACCCAGTTATACATATGGCTTCACGGCTGGAGCTCATTACAGGAACTCCCCAGCCTCTTTGACTCTTGGTGGATTCGACAAAGCCCGCTTTAGCGACCATTCCACGGAGTTCGTTGTCAGTCCAGATGATGAGAGACCTCGTGCTATGCTGCGTGGCATCGAGCTTGGCGACGGAAGCTCAGAAGACGAAATTGGCAGCAACCAGACCTCTACCATTCTCGACTGGAACGATGCCTTCACCGCGACTATTGACAGCACCACACCGTATCTTTGGTTCCCGGAGAAAGTATGTGACTCGCTCGCAGAGAGACTCAATCTCACCTACAACGACACCTTTGATCTGTACACGTTGTCGGACGACCTCTACGAGAAATACGCTTCACAGACAAACCTGTCTTTGATCTTCACTGTATCAAGCATCGACAACGGAGACACGCTGGGCGGACCGCTTCAAGCGTCTGGTGTTCTCAACATAACTCTGCCCCTTCGAGCTCTTCTGGGCCAGCTCAGTTACCCATTCATGGGTGGGGAAGTAATACAGTACGGTGATTCAAGTGTACCTTATTTCAGTCTCCGCAAGTCCTCGGACGAGTCGCTGTACACAATCGGCCGCTCTTTCTTGCAAGAGTCTTACATCGTTTTCAGTTACGACGAACTCAGTTTTTCGCTTCATCAAGTTCAGTTTACCGATGAGACCAACATTCAAAAGGTTGAACAGAGTGCCGACAGCCGGTACTTGGTCAAAGACGAGCAGACGAATAACCATCTCAGTACTTCGGCAATCGTAGGTATCGTGGTAGGAATCGTTGCGGCTATTCTACTTGCGATTTCACTGTGGCTCTGCTATCGTCGCCGGAACAAGGTTCGCTGCAATACGCCTGCAGATTCGATTGACGAGGCCAAAGACACAAACACGCAGTTTGACTCAACAACCGGCAAACAGCCCTTTCTCACATCTTGGAACAAATTTCGGAACAAGTTCACCGTGCCGAGCAACATTGAAGACGAGAAGCCTATTCAACCCCCAGCAGAAGCACCTGATGGCGAAATTTATGAGCTTCCTGTACCGATCACTCCCGCCGAGCTCAGCGGAGTACATGACGACGACGACGACGTTATTACGGAAGGAACAGAGCTAGGAACCGATACTCTCGGTCACCTAAGCCCTTACGAACAAAGTAGGAGAAAGTTGGAGCGGCAGCTGCGAGGGCCGGTTCCTGCTTACGAGCCACCAAAAAGTGGGATCTTGCCACCACCTGAGAAGGACTACAGCGCAATGCACCCGGACAGGGACGGCACTGAGACACGGCATCTAGCCCCCGACCCGTTATCCAGGAGTCGTCCGGGCATCGTTGCGTGTGAGAGTCCGCTGCCGTCGCCTGTCACGCCTGGTCACTTCCGAAACGACCACTATGCCGGTGTGGTTTCACCAATTGATGCCGATTCGCCGGGATTCCCCCGTTTTGGTGCGGAGGATGATCACTCGGATCACATCAGCTCACTTGATACCTCGTCCGGGGGTCAAAGCGGTGTTGCAGGTGGAGGCTCCCAGGCCGATTCGATTGATGGCAGACCTTTGGGTTCACATAGCCTGAGCCACGGCAGATCAGAACCTGCCGTCCAGCGAACGCCAATTGATGCATCGAAGGTGGTTTTCTTGGGAGCTCTGCCTGAGCAAGCAACATTCCCTCGTCGCCAGTCGCTGCCCAGGATTCATCTCACGCAATCACCGCCGGGGACAATTAACGGGCCGCCAAAGCCCAGCACACCACAAAGCAATCACGACGAAGAGAAGGAACGACTCGGGGACCCGGCGCGTGAGACTGACGCCATCGGTCTGAATCATCACGATCAATCCCCGAGATCTACAGATGGACGGCAAGTCGAGAACATGGTCAATGATTCTTCGAGTGATCAAAGAAGGTTCGATCCTTGGGGTGATCTAGTACACATCCCACAATTAGCGGCGAGACGGTACAGTTGGGAGGATACACTTTGATTTCTCAGGGGATCTTGGACAACAGCATGGCTTCCAGGGCGTGGAGTTTCCAGGCGTTATTGGTCAAGGGGTTCAGTGACGCACATTATACGCAATGCGTTTCGATCTTGATGGGTCTGGCGTTTAGGATGAGGGTTTTGATAATCCGGCGTCAACCTAGTAGTTCACCTCGGAATTTATCACATGATTTGAAATGCCTTTCTTTGAGGGCTCTGTATGGAAGGAATGTGATTGTACCTTACCAAATCTCCTGCCACCATGTGATTTCATCCAGCATCTTCTTACGTTCCTCTTCCTCGCCATCTTCGGTGAAAGGGTCAAACACGGCACGTTTGCAAGCCTCCGCCATTCTTGATGACCCGCCACAGACAGCAAATATACCCTTTTGCGAAATCACGTCGGCCACTTTCTTCTTTTCCCTGCGTACCAGATCCTGGACGTAGATCTTTTGTCTTTGATCCCGAGAGAACGCCGTGTAGATATCGACACCCAGATCTTTCCATTCGTTCTCAAAAAAGTAGTCGGCGTCTTTGTTGCGATTTCCAAAGAACAGGGTGACGGGTCCGGGAGAGCTGTGCATGAGGCGCTCGTGGATGAGGGACCGTACGGGAGCGAGGCCTGTGCCTGTCGCCATCGCGGCGAGTGGGCGAGAGGCGTTGCTCGCGCCGTGGATGGGCGTTGTGACGGGCTTGTGCGTCACGCAGAGAGTAGACGATACGGGGAGGGCGGACAGGTAGCGCGAGCAGAGGCCTTGGCGGGGCTTGCGGAGGACGGTTCGGTACTTTACCATGGCGATGAGGAGCTCGACGCGTGTGGTGGTGGGGTCCGTTGGGTGGTCGAGTCGGGTGCCGCCGTTTGCGATGCTGAAGTCTCGGCCGCGGATGAGGGGAAAGATGTCGAGGAGACGATCAGCCGGGATCTTGACAGAGTGGAATTCCTCGAGAACTTCAATGATGGAGCGGCGAGTGCGGGTGGCGTAGTCAAAGTACTCGTCGATATACTCCGTCATCGTAAACTCCAGCAGGCGCTCCTTATGGTCGGGGTTGGAGGCAAAGTGCGCCATGTTGCGGAGGAAAGACCGTCGAGGGACAGCAGTAAAGTCGATGCTGTGCAAAAGCAGGTGTCGCAGGGTGGTTTCCTTGAGTTGTTTGAGCTCGCGGGGTAGAGACTGGCAAGCTTCAAGGTTCAAAGACTGGTCGGCAATGTCGTTCCACTCCATGACACTGATGAGCCGTTGGACATTTGAGGGAAAGTTTTTGGGGTATAACGTCAGACAGTCACCCGGCACGCAGGATAACTTGGCTCCATCTTGGCTTTCTATGTCAAATGATATGAGCTGAACGTCTTGCCAGTGTGCGTCTGGTGTTAAACGTTTCTTCTCTGCTATCCTTGCAGTCCACCCTTGATCAAAAGGGGCGACATCGATTGGGGGGGCGTCTGGGGTCTCTGGGTTATAGAGACCATTTGGTTGCTGCTTTGAGGTGCCGTTTATCGTTACTCTGTCAAGAGCCGGTGCTAGCGACCACTTTGCCGGCAACAACTCGTCGTCTGGAATGGGTTCGAGTCCTTGCGGGTGAGGGTGCTCAGTGACTAAAAATGTTCGAAGCTTGTCTGCCCACTGGACGTAGCATCCCTCGATACTGCATTTGGGGTTAGTTTTGTGAGCTGTAAACTGGGATCTGGAACGAACGACTTACCCGTCATTGAACTGCTCGTCTGCTTCAAATATGTCGAAGAAAGTCTGGGCACCTAACTGTTCCAAGCGACGAACAAGCTTGCGCGCAGCCCAGTTGAACCTCACGGAGGGTCAGCAAGAGAGCAGCTTTGCTGTAGATCTGTCAACATACTTGACATAAGTGCTATCTCCCAGCCCAAAACAGGTATATCTGACTTGGTCGAGACATCCTGGCTGCAGCTTTCTCCGAAGGAGCTTCTTCCAGAAGAGCATGGCATTGTGTGGCATATCCCCTTGCCCCGTTGTGGAAATGGCAAATATCACAAACGTATATTGGAGCAATGCACTCTGTTGAAGTCAGAAACAAGAAATTTCATGAGAAAGAGTACGTTACATACCAGCTCAACGCTGTCGAGAGCCTCGACCGTGGTTGTCCATCGCAGACGTTGACAAAGCCGGCCCAACTCTTCCGCTATATCTTGGGCGTTGCCAGTCTCGGACCCGTACAGGATCAGAACTGACCGCTCGCCTTTCACCATGATGCTGCCAACCTTTCTTGGTCACAGTATCTTGCGGTCAGTAGTATCGCGACGATATGTTGAGGTCGTTGAGTGGTGAGTGGATTATGTGCTATCAAGTTGAGGCGACTCCGTTTCGATGACGGCTCGTTGGCAGTCACTAGTGGGCCAGCACAACACGTCTATGCCGAAGGCCAAGAGGCACCTCAAGCACCAGATTATAGAAGCATATCCAGGACGATGACTCCTCGATATGAGTATTCGTCCGCTCAGTCGCTATTATCTCGCCGATTCTCACGTGATCAGATGCGCACATCGACATCAAGGCCAGATGAAGATGGGAAGCTTTGGGGTCTATTCCTCATTGAGACTAGCATGGTACTATCGTGCAACTCCGCAGTCTTCGAGTTCACGATACCAGTTTCACAAGGGCTGGGTAGAGCAGACGAATGTAGCTCATTCGACCATAGCAGCAGAAATCACAACAGTCAGCTTTGGGCTTTGGCAGCGCTCCTTGTTCAACGGAGCTGTTTGCTAGAACTTTGTGGATGGTCCTGGAACGTTGGCCCTGGGTCGGGGCGGGCAGTGTCATCTCCCCACATGGCAATGTGCTTGCCTAATCGCCCTGTACTGCGAATGCACCTGTACGTTGGGCGTGAGGATCAAGCTCGCTAACTAGCAGGTAATACGCTGAATGATATTTTTTTCGGGTTCTTTGACATACGGCAGGATGCATTTGACACCCGGAAACCAGGCTACGACCAGTGCTCTTGCCCGTTAGGACAAAGAGCAAGAGCTACCTGGACCATATTACACCCATTGTTGATCGAGTTGCACACAGCCGCATCTAGTCAGCGCTCCGTTTACTCCAGAGAACCTTGGGAAAGCACGCGCGCAGAGCCAAGCAGTGCCCTGCAGCTGCCATGGACATGCAGCAGTCCCTCGTGAAAAGCTGTTGAAAAGTTGGCTGCTCTTTTGGGCAACCATAGGGTCGGATTGTCGGTGAGAGCTTCACGGTCCAACGTGGTCCACCAACAGCTCGACAACCCAAACCCCACCATGTCTCGAGCTGGCAATTCTGAACAAGGGCCAAGATGACCTCGTCCAGCATGCATGAATTTCACGGACAAGCCCATCTTATTGACGCCGCTTGCCAGGGTGCAGTTGTGGTTGTTCAACGATGTTTCTACAACGCCAGTGTTGTAGCTGCTACATGTCAGAGCTCCTTACAGCGTGCCTCCCGCCTGTAGACCCCTGGAGCTCCAGCCCACCTGCCTTCTGAAGACAGCCTGCGACAGCACCCAGCAGGCGCCAATGGCCGCTGCGTCTCGACCAGACCCGAAAAATTTCCCAAGGGTCGGTCAATCAACGTCGCCCCCCTTTCCCCGATCTGCTGGTGCTACTGCTTCTGCCCTTTCTCTGCTCTCTTCCCTTCCCTTCCTTTCCCTTCTCACTCAACACAACAATCAACAGTCAACCGTGTCTCCGCGCAACGCTTCGTCGTCTGTCTATCTCTCTTCAACTTTTCTAGGGCCCCGAGCTACCCTGTTTCAACTGCCTCATTGCCACAGAGTTTCCCAACGGAGCTTCCATCTCGAGTCATCACCCGAGCTCTTCTGGTCCACGGTGCAAGCTATCTAGCCTTTTGACACCATCACCAACGTCATCAAACACCACCACAACCAAATTCCCAACATCACCGCCCAACATGTCTGCTGCCGCCCCCGCCGTCGACAACAAGGCCACCGATGCCGCCGTGAATGACACCGCCAACGCTCTGAGCAACACCAACATCAGCACCCCCGCTGACGACAAGGCCGCCGCTAACGAGGCTGCCACCGCCAGCGCTGCTGAGGGCCGTCGCCTGTACATTGGCAACCTGGCCTACGCGACAACTGAGGAACAGTTGAAGGACTTCTTCAAGAGCTACCTTGTGTACGTCATGCTCACGTGCCGTCTGCCGAACTGGCTATCCCCGAGCACCAGTCCACAGCAGCTAACATCATGTTCATAGCGAGTCTGTTTCTATCCCCAAGAACCCTCGTACCGACCGTCCCGTCGGCTACGCCTTTGTCGACCTTTCCACCCCCACGGAGGCTGAGCGCGCGATCGAGGAGCTCTCTGGCAAGGAGATTTTGGAGCGCAAGGTCTCCGTTCAGCTCGCTCGCAAGCCTGAGCCTGCTGGTGAGAAGACCGAGGCTGCTGCCAACGGTGATGCCGAGGGTGCTGAGGGTTCTCGCCGTCGCGCTTCTGGCCGCTCTCGTGGTCGCGCTCGTGGCCGCGGTGGACGCAACGGCCGTGGCGGCCGTGCCGGTGCTGTACGTATCAAAGACCATGATTTACATTTACAGAGCTTGCGCTGACCAAGAACAGGAGGGCGAGGAGAAGAAGGAGGGCGAGGAGAAGAAGGAGGGCGAGGTCACAGAGGCTCCCGCTGACAACGCCGCCGCACCCGAGGGTGTCCCCAACGCCGAGGTTTTACCCTTGACCGACATCACAAACAAGAACAACACTGACAAGACCGACAAGAAGACCCAAGCTCGTCCCCAGCGCGAGCGCCGTGAGCGCGGTCCTCCCGCTGACGGTGTCGCTTCCAAGACCAAGGTCATGGTGGCTAACCTTCCCTACGACCTCACCGAGGAGAAGGTACGTGCAGTCGTCTGCTGTCGCGGAGATCTGAGCTAACACGTGCGCCAGCTTCTTGAGCTCTTCAAGGACTACTCCCCCTCTTCTGCCAAGATTGCTCTCCGCCCCATCCCTCGCTTCATGATCAAGAAGCTTCAAGCACGCGGTGAGGCTCGCAAGGGACGTGGCTTCGGCTTCGTCACCCTGGCCTCTGAGGAGCTGCAGCAGAAGGCTGTCCAGGAGATGAACGCTAAGGAGATTGAGGGTCGTGAGATCGCCGTCAAGGTTGCCATCGACAGCCCCGACAAGACTGACGACGACGTCAACACCTCGGAGGAGGCCACCCCTGCCGCCCCCGCCGAGGAGACTAAGGAGGAGGCCAAGAAGGAGGAGACTCCTGCCGCCGCCACTGATGCCCCGGTCACCACCACCGCTTAAGATTTTACGGCATATACACCCGACCTGGCCATGAGGTTTGATGCCTAATGAGCTTTTAACGATATTGGCATGCGATTTTTTCAACGACTTTTTTTATGGTAGATGCACATCAGACAGCAGAGCGGGATGATGCCTTGTCCTACCCGAGGTCAAAGAGCCATGCAAGCAGACATTTTGCCTGGCCTCTTTTGCGATCTTGGGGAGGCACACTGTGTCGGTTTCTTTCTTTGCAAATTCTAATAACCCATCGACCGGATCTCGATGTTTCTTTCTCGGCCATGACTACGAACCCCATGCAACATTGATATTGTACCTCTATTCTCTTTTTCTTTCCGTCCTGCTGGGTGATAGAAGTAGCCTTAGCTGGAACTGGCACAGGAAATGATGAAAAAAGTAAGGCGAGATATCTATGAGAAAATGAAGATTTTTTTAACATTCGGGCATTGTACAAAGGTGATGATAGGGAAATGTGTCAACTCGATCACCCTTTGCCGACAGACCAGCGAGGGGGCATGTTTTTACATGACTGATGACCCTGGATCGTATTGTCGAAGAACAATATTTTGCACTCATACACAGGCCCGGCCAACGCTCACGATGATAATGCTAGAGCTGTGCGTGTCGTGCGGGTTTCTTCTATAGTTGTGGTTGATGTGCCTTGATAGAATCAACAAGCGTGCGATGCTACGTCTAGGCACCGACCAGGGCCAAGTCGTCAGCCCAGGGACAAAGTGGGGCGAGCTCCTGAGACTCCCTGGGGACCACCGACTTCCAGACTCGTTCCGAACGAGGCATCTTGACACGCCACGATCCTCTTTCCATCACAACACATTGCACAGCGCGCACGAATATCACAATGGCGTCCAAAGCCATGTGGGAGGTCGATCCCGAGACCAGATCCAAGGTAGAGACACTTTTGGTTCAGGCGCAACCAAAACCAATGGCGACAGTTGCTAACCTCTCTTTTGCGCAGCTCGCCGCCCTCCAGAAAGAACCAAAAAACAGCGTCTGCTGCGACTGCAACGCGCCTTCTCCGCAATGGGCGTCCCCGAAGTTTGGCATCTTCATCTGCCTCTCGTGCGCTGGTGTGCACCGCGGTCTCGGCGTGCACATTTCCTTTGTCCGGAGCATATCGATGGATGCATTCAAGGCGAACGAGATTGAGAGGATGAGGCTGGGCGGCAACGGCGGCTGGAGGATGTTCTTTGAGGAGCACGAGGATACAAAGATGCGGGGGATCGGATGGGATGATGCGACGATCGCGGAGCGGTACAGCGGGGAGGTAGGCGAGGAGTGGAAGGAGAGGCTGACGGCCAAGGTTGAGGGGAGGGAGTACGTCAAGGGGGAGACGAAGACGGTCGCGAGCCCGCCGCCGCAGTCGCAGGCGCCGCGGTCCGGGTCGAGGTCGGGGACGCCGCTGAGCGGGACGGCAAAGAGGAGCGACAGCCTGTCGAGCAACGGCCAGGGCGGGTCCGGAAAGGTCAAGGTGGACGATAAGTACTTTTCGCGCCTGGGCGCGGAGAACGCCTCGCGGTCTGCGGATCTGCCGCCGAGCCAGGGAGGCAAGTACGCGGGTTTCGGCAACACGCCCGGGCCGTCGTCTGCGCAGGGCAGCGCGGGCGCGCCGACCTTTGACGAGGTGCAGAAGGATCCCATGGCTGCTCTCACAAAGGGCTTTGGCTGGTTCACGTCCACGGTGTCCAAGACGGCCAAGAACGTCAACGACGGCTACATCCAGCCCACGGCCAAGCAGGTATGTCTCTGTGGAGTTTGATTTGAAATTCCTTACTGACAGACGCGCAGTTTGCCGAGGGTGACTTTGCTCGCCAGGCGCAGATCACAGCCGCCAATCTCGCCAAGCAGGCGCAGTCGGCCGGCAAGAATGCGCAGGAGGGCTTCAACCGCTTTGTTGAGGGGCAGTCAGAAGGCGGCAGCCGAGGCGGAGCCGCCAACATGGACGAAGGGAAGAGGAGCTTCTGGGATGATTTCTCCGGCATCGCGGACCAGCAGCAGCAGGCGCCCAAGAAATCCGGCTCGATTGGTACGAGCGCGATGGGGTCATCAAGGGCGCCTCAGCCGCCCAAGAAGGACGAGTGGGATGATTGGTGAGGGCAGATGAGGGCATGCATGGGCAGCGTACACATAGAAAGACATGAGCACTTTATTTATCTGGTTCTTGATCACTGTGCCTGTGCAGTCACTCAGCTCGTCTCGGCGAACGGCCGTATTGCACGATCAAGCAGCCGGCAGAAGCGACCAGCGACCATTCCTACATAGTACATTACCTGACGCCATGAACCAGCCAGGCGCTTTCGCGCATATATATGGGGGAAA
>JAXOUE010000006.1:0-377246 GCA_036250105.1 Parasarocladium wereldwijsianum
AAACTCCGGTACAGGGAATCGAACCCTGGGCTGCTCGGTGAGAGCGAGCGATGTTAGCCACTACACCATACCGGATTATAAACGCAAAGGCATCTTATTACATAATCTACATTTCTACCATACGCATTCACAAAACCAAGGCGTTCGTACGTTTGCCATTCTATTTTGGCCAAAACAATGCATTTTCTATTTTATTCTTGCCTTTTGGCTCCATGACATCACTTCAGTAACGCCGCAGCCACATCATTTGCCATTTGCCATTTGCCTTCCCAACTGCCAGTACCACTTGTGGCTCGACACTCGCCACATGAGGATGAGAATCCTCAAGGCCAAGATTTCAGCGGAAAAGCGATTCACATCAACTTATTATATACTCCCCCAAAACAAAAACACGAAACCTCTTGCCATTCTCCCCTCTCACGTTGTTTTGTGGCCCCGCGCTTCGGTCAACAGCGGATGCAATCCTTCAAATCCTTCGTCACCTGACCGTGACCTCCCCGAACAGGGCATTAATTGCTTGCCCTGCCGCGGTCCACAAGCCGTCGGATGGGGTTCAGAGCTTATTGGACTTTTGCAAGCGGGTTTCTAGAATAGAAACATAGTAGCCTGGCAGAACACTGTCATCACTGTGGAGAAGAAGCGCAAGACTGTGCAGCGGCTGCTGTGCGGGCTGAGGAGCTGCGTAGGGACTGAGTTCATTCCATAAGGTCGGCCATTCAAGAGACGAAGTGACGATGTCATTGACGCCTCCTCTTGCCATGCGGCGAGATCGATTCCGATGGAGACGTGGTAACGAAGGATTTCTTACTGGTCCCATGAGACACTCAAGCTGTCGGCACGCTACGGCTTGACGCAGCATCATCGCGTCGCGAATCCTTCTCAGCCGAGAGGCCTCTAAGGCTACCCTGCGTCACTTGATCCTGATTGACCCTTGATATGCTCAATATTCGGAGATTTGCTAAACACTTGGACCAAGAGACCTATGAATAGTTGTCCTGGTCCTTGTCTACCAGAGCGACGGACCGAACAGCGGCGATCTTTTTACCCCTGCAGAATTGCAGTCATGCAGCCAAAGAAACAGATCCTGCAGGGGTCCGTTGTGGAAACGGCCCCCGAAAATAGACGAGAAAGTCCAGAAATGACAGTCCCAGACGGTGCAATCGGCGAGTGGGTTCTCTGTTCGTCACGGACGTCAGTAAAGCAAGCTCCGAAGGGGCGAGGCCTTCTACCGTGCCGCAATCCGCCTTTCTCAGGGCCCTCTTGGCTTTTCTCGGCCCTCATTGACCTGCTGCCGCTTACTGCTTGCTCTCTGACGCCCAGGGTCCATGGCGGCGAATCGTAGGAGCCGCATGCGCGCGCGTGGAGGGAAACAAAGCCCCCAGAAGGATTGCGCCGTCATTCAAAACGAACATGAGGAGCGCACAACATGCAGGGTGGCAAGCGAGGCTCCCCTTGTCCAGAGGGACAAAGCTCATCCAAATGACCAGAAGGAGAATCTGGTGGATTTCGGTATTGTGAGATACTGCCAACATGGCTTTTTGCAGGATTTTGGCTTCGTGGCGAGTGATGAAATCAGAGAGTCACCCATGTCTTGCGCGATGGCCAGATCTGAAAGGATGAACAAGGCAAATATAAGGACCCTTGCGTCCCCTACAACAGCTTCAATCTCACAAATCTGTATGTTCGGTGGTTTTCCCTTGTAGCCGTCTTACTTTCTCATTCTCCCCTCACTCTATCTGTTTTACTGGAGAATCACAGTGAACTCATTCTCACCGAGCAAGATGGGGGTCATCAGGAAGATCTCTGCGCTTGCGAGCCTGCTGTCCCTCGCGGGCTTGGCGTCGGCTGGTTTCGATGCTGGGTCAAAAAGCAACCTCGCTGTCTACTGGGGACAAAACTCGGCGGGAGACGGCGCATCAGCACAGAAGCGGCTTTCAACGTACTGCGACAGTGAGTCTTGGGTTTATTCGGTCCATATCGGTGAGAGGATGCGCTGACAGCAAGGCTACCAGATGACAGCATCAACATCGTTCCTATTGGGTTCTTGAAGAAGTTTTCCAAGCCAATGGAACTGAACCTGGCCACTGCCGGAGGGAGCTGCACCCAGTCCGCAGGCGGGCTTCTTAACTGTCCGGATGTGGGGTAAGCAATCTTCAAACTCGCATGGTAAATCCCTCCTGCCGACTGACACACCTTCAGAGATGATATAAAGGCTTGCCAGGCTAAAGGCAAAACCATCATTCTCTCCTTTGGTGGCGACACGTATGATGAGGGGGGCTTTCAGTCAGAACAGAATGCCAAGGAAGCTGCACAACGTGTCTGGACGACATTTGGTCCCTCGAACGGTGCTGCTCAAGGGGAACGCCCCTTTGGCGACGCTGTTGTGGACGGTTTCGATTACGATTTCGAATCAGACGTTGAGAACATGGATGTGTTTGGCAAAGAGCTGAGACGCCTCATGGACGAGGCCAGAGGCAAATTCTATCTGACCGCCGCACCGCAGTGCCCCTTCCCCGAAACTCACTACCAGAAGGCCCTGGAGAGCGTGCCCTTTGACTTTGTCATGGTCCAGTACTACAACAACCCCTGCGGCGTGCAGAGCTTCGGATCCGGCACATCGAACTTCCAGGAGTGGGACAACTGGGCCAAGTCAAAGAAGACCAAGGTGCTGCTGGGCGTTCCGGCCGCGGAAAAGGCTGCCGGGAGCGGGTACGTAAGCGGCGAGAAGGTGGCGGAAGCGATCGAGAACCTGAAGCAGTTTGAGAGCTTTGGCGGTGTCATGATGTGGGACATGTCGCAGCTGTACGCGAACGAGGGTTTTCTGGACAAGGTTGCTGGCGCCCTGGGACAAGCTCCGAGCGGACAGACCGGTGGCGACGTCTCCCAGGACGACCAGGCAGACAACCCTGACAAGCCAAAGACGGAAGCCAAGGGCTTGGTCAACAATGCCGTTGTCAACACGGAAACCAACCCTCCCGTTCCCGGCGCTGTCTTCAAAGAGGAGAAGCTTGAGGGACAGGGGACGGGTGGCCAACAGGGTGGAAACAACGACGGCGTCACCGATAACTTGCAGAACAACCAGCGCAATGGTGACCCAAACGGGTGGCCGACTGACGGGACTTACGTCCCTCCCGCTACTGGTGATGACGGGATGTATGATCCGGAAAAGTATGGCGAGCCCAAGCCTTCAAAGATGAGAAGGGGGAGAGACATGGTCAAGCGTCGCTGGTCTGCCTAAGTTGTTTTGTTGCATTTTTGTGTTTAGATCTGGGACTGAGAAGCCATAGCGTTGCATTTTGGAATAAACTGTGTTCAGGCACTTCAACAGAACGATGAGTCGCGGAAAGAGTGCATTAACAATAATGTTCAAGATATTGATTATGCTATGAATGATATCAACTATTACAGTGATTCTGGCTCCCCTAGTCTTGTTTCGAATTCGAAATTGAGTGTCTTCATTATCATGAGAGGTCGTTCATCTTATGGATACCTTCTCTCCATCATCAAGTAGGAATAAAGTGCTGCGCGTCCTCCCTCTGCTGCTCAAACGACTGCGAGAAGGCAGCCAGCCCAGCTACGATACCCACGGCCATGATCAAGATCGAGATGATCGACCAGATCACGCCCCAGCACTGTGACGAGCCGCCGTATCGCTTTGCAAACACACTCGCGTCCGATGAGTTGACTTTTCTCAAGATCAAGTCATCGCATATATCCCACACGCTGTACAGCGATGACATGACACCGATAAAAAGCACCACGAACCGCAGCGCCTCGGCGTGGCGAATGAACCAGCACGCGACCAGCAGCCCGATGGCGAGTATGACGGTCAAGATGGTGAGCCAGTCACGCTTGCCCCACCAGAGGGTCAGGAGGAAGCAGACGCCGAGAACGAGGGACGCGATCTTGGAGGCGTTGATGTTGAAGCCGCAAAAGGTGAGAAGTGCCCCGATGATGGAGGATCCCAGGTAGCCTGCAGGGAGCGTGAGGGCGGAGATGCCGCCAGAGAGGAGCGTTGCGCCGCCCTCGTTGGGGTCAAGGGTGATAGACTTGACTTTTCCACCGGTCAAGACAGCGGTGATGGCGTGTCCAAACTCATGGAAAGCAATTACGAGCATCTGTGGCAGTTAGTATCCGCTATTGGAGTGGGTGGGCGCTCGTTTGGAGGCGAAACGTACCTTGAATGGCCAAAGGACCATGCGAAGATACGGCACATTCCAAAGAATCGCTATGACGACGACGTAGGCGGCAATGATACCGAGGGTGATTTGCTGGGTCTTGGTAGGGTTTTCAAGGTCGCGAGAAAGCAGGGTGTGGAGGGTCTCGTCGCTGGTGGCTGATCGTAAGGCGAGTGAAGCGCCATCCAGGGTGATGGTTGGCGCCATGTTGAGGAACACAAGGGTTTCTCAGTCTTCGTCTCACGTAGAGTCTATAATGGCACGTGTGGTCGTAATAAATCAAGAATTTTTGCAGGTCAGAGGCTGAGTTGCTTGGCGAGACGCTGATGTTGCAGACTGAGGCAAGCTTTCAGTGCGATAACGACTGTGTGAGTGTCAAGTATTTTTGTGACGACTCTGAGAAACGAAAGATGATGATGAGGTAAATGACAGAAGAGAAAAGCAAGACACAGTAAAGATGAGAAAGCAAGCTTGAATCAAGAGGAATTGGGTACATAGAAAAGGCTGGGATGACCTCCCAAGACCCAAGGGCGTCTCCCAGGAACGCGCGTTTACGTGTGGCTGTGCCTGACTGCGACCGTGGCTGTGATGTTGGCGTCGGCACTTTGCCAACCTTACGGCGTCACTGTGGGGTTGCACGTTAGGACCCTGAAATTTTGGCGGCTGGATGCGATGAAACAAAGCGAGTGACAAATAATAGAGACCCAAGAAGCGTGAGAGAAGCAATCAAAAGGTGTCGACGAGCCAGATTCGAACTCATGCTATTTTCCATTTTTACACCGACAAGGCATGCGGCAAGCCGTGAGACAAGCAAAGTCACTATCATGGACAGACACATCAAGAGCCACGTGACATACCCCCAAGGATTGTGCAAATCGCGCCCGTCGGCTTTGAACCGAAATGCTCCCTGGACACTTGAGTAGACGGCAGCCTTCTGACAAGGCTCTGAGGGCTCAGGTACTGGCCATCGAGTGGCAAATTGACAAGCTGTGCTACCACTGCACCGCGGCGGATGGCTTGATTGTTGAGATGGGAGGTCTGTATTTGCGGTAATGAGGTCTTGGGGGGTTTGCGAGCTGCAGCGAGCCGCATGTGATGAAAGCTTGCACTGTTTATACAGCAATGAGGATCGGGTTATTTGATAGAAGGTCACGTATGTCGAGCCATGTTTGATAAGACAAGCTCATGCAAACACTGTGGAGATCTTTGCGATTATACGCCTCAGATGGTAGTCTACTTGCAACGTAGAAATGATGCTTAGTATTAATGATGAGAACAGAGTGTTGAAGCTGCTCAGCCCTTGGACTGGAGAGAAGCAAATGCGCAATCAAGAGATCAAGCCAGTCTCTTTCTGTCATAGCGGTTGCAAAGCGAATGTGTATTGTATTTATGGGTAGCTACACATATAATCCCATATGGTGTAGGGGTTAACATTTCGGCTTTTCATGTTCCACGAACATATTGCGCCGAGGCCCGGGGTTCGATTCCCCGTGTGGGAGTTTTTTAACGACCTTTTGCTGTTTCTCACAAATTTTGCACGTTCAATTACATCGTCTCATGACTGCCGACCGGCGTCACCATGTCCACAAGTTTGCTTTTGCTCGTCTCTGGGATCATCATTTACCTTACTGATAACTGGCTACTGCTCTTGAAACTCGACACACGGGTCTGACCAGTGATCGCAGAAACCGCGCCAAAGAGAGGAACAATGCGAAGACAGGCAAGTTTCTTGAGCGATCCAGGCACAATCTTACTGACAAGGTGCCTGGAAGCGTAAGCTTGTCTGCGCACAACGCCTAATTGCGAGTTGAGGATGCTGTGTCCTTTCCAGATGCGTAAAGACGAAGCTACCCTATACCACGACTGCCAGACAACCCCTCGCTCCACGAGGTTTGCGGACGCCAAGCAAAATATTACCTAAAGAATCTTTATGATTCCAGAAAGTCTAGGAATTTCACTGTGTAGTATTACACATTGTGTATGGAGTCATCCGTTTATTAGATAGAGAATGGAGATCAAAACGCCGTGCTGCTGTGCAATGCATTAAGCTTGATATTCATAAATTGAAGATGTCTTACATAATCACATCCCATATGGTGTAGGGGTCAACATTTCGGCTTTTCATCCATGACAGGGTATCTCGCCGAGGCCCGGGGTTCGATTCCCCGTGTGGGAGGATGTTTTCTTTTTTTTGGTACTCCTTCGTCCAAGGGTAATGATTTCATCTCGACGGAGTTCGGGCAGTCTGCCATCGATAAACACAAATGACAGGCAGTCTACCGCGCAGGCTTGGATCTGTAAAGTGTCGCGAGAAATTCGATCGCTTGTTCAGTTGTCTATTTCAATCTGTTCCTAAACTCCAGCATCTTGCTTCTTTGCATGCAAAACCTCAACTGATCCGTCCTGCAGACCAAAGTACACGGCTACGGGCTTTTGTCCCTTGCCCAGCATCCCCATTGCCGCGGCCTCGTCGCCGTTGAGACCGTGGAAGAGACCAATCTCGACAACGCCGGGCATCTTCAGCTCAGCAGCCAGCTTGTCCACTGACCATTGGCCATCTTTCCCGTGACCGGTGGTCTCGGCGGTAATGTCACTTGAGGTCAGCAGGGGCGAGAAAGGAGCGTCGATGATCCAGTTGCCGTTGTCAGTGACGCACTCGCCGGCTTTACCCGGAAGGCCGGAGCGGATGAAGGGGCTTGGTGAGCCGAGAGTACGGAGACGGTAGAGAATGTCAGGAGCTGCCAGCGGCGAGACCTCGATCGGGATGGTCTTCCATTGTGTGCAAAGTCGCTCTGACCGCTTGCGGTAATCTGGGACATATCGTAAGAATGACGTTTAATGGTGAGTAACGTGTACGGGGAGCAGCATACCAGCCACGCAGACAAACTGCTTCGCGGCAACGGCGACCAGCTTCTCCTGGAAGAGACAAGCGCCACCTCCCTTGATCAAGTTAAGGTCCGAGTCGACCTCATCAGCACCATCAAACACCACGTCCAGCTCTACTGGCTTGACTCCCTCGACGCCGGGGGTTTTGATGACTGGGCGCTCGTTGAGGTTGCAAATTCTCAAGCCGGCGTTTCTAATCAGGCCAGCTGATTGAGACCCTGTGGGAACAAAGGTCATGTGGGCGTAAAAGTCGGCGCCTTTCGCGACGATGGATTCGACGACATAGACGACTGTGCTGCCAGAGCCGATGCCGACAAACTGATGGTGGGGCAGCAGGTGGTTGTCCACTGCCTGCATGGCGGCCGCGCGCTTGGCGGACTCGATCAGTGAGGTGGCCATGGTGTCCGTATGGGAGTATCTATGGATGCGAAGAGTTGCGAGGCGCTTGGGAACCGAGGATCGCGGCTTTACGAGGGTTGAGAGGCAAGATGGGCGTGAGTAATAATGGCGAGTGGAGGTATGCGCGCATTTAGTCACACTCAATGGGGGTACGAGTCGCGGGCTTTGTCTGGCCGTTCGACTTTGCGTCTTCAAGACCGAAGAGGCGATCTGACACAAAGACACGCGCATCACAACTCTACTGGGGTAATTGTTCAACTTTTTAATTTTGCGCACCAAGATCCTTTGTATGATTCCGATATTCAACGCGGACTTGAAACTAGTTGTATGTAGAATCACATGCATGTGGAGCGGCCATGTTGGTAGGACCGTTATGGCTTATCGCTTAGTGCCAAGCGCTTATCAGCATTCGTTGTCCTGACGACAATCGATAGTTGCATTGTTTGGCTCGCTTGCGCG
The DNA here is from genome assembly GCA_036250105.1 of Parasarocladium wereldwijsianum. Taxonomy (NCBI): domain Eukaryota; kingdom Fungi; phylum Ascomycota; class Sordariomycetes; order Hypocreales; family Sarocladiaceae; genus Parasarocladium; species Parasarocladium wereldwijsianum. Next base: position 7,923 of record JAXOUE010000006.1, read on the forward strand.
CAACCGCCTCGATCGGTGCCCACGTCAGCCACTATGACATGTCACATCGACTCGGGTTAGCCTCTCCACCCCCATCTAAGGACGTTATCATTGTCTACAACCCCAAGATTCTTCTCCTGGTCATCTCCCGGAGCTAATCAGCATTGTCTTTTTACGCGCAGCGCTACTCGTTTCCTTGGACGCTGTCATTCCAACGAGATTCATTTCAGCACAACTACACCACGTCTGTGTCTCATCACCCGGCAGCCCCTCGCATTCCAATCGCAGATCTCATTATCAACAATGGACGGGCGAATGTCGCCCTCCAGGCTACCGGACTACAGCCTGCCACCCTACGATGATGACCCTGACCAAGATGTCCACTCACCCACTGGAGCCAGCGGCGCTGGCGTGCGTCTGTTGACCTCTGTTGATGATTTTGATAGTCGCTCGTATGTGGCTCCCTTGAACCCTTCCATTCCGTCTTCTTCTCCCCTTGTGGGTGGAATGGCTCTGCCAAAGCCTGCTGTGCCGCCGTTTGCCCGCAAGCCTGTTCCTACTGCTATGGCTGGAGCGTCGCCCGGGAAACTTGTCGATCGTCCCTAGGTGGGAGGTTCTTCGTCCCAGATGCCATCCAACTCCTTGCAGCAAATGGAACCGCAGCAATCGCGCAAGAGCATTCTCTCACGACCACATTCTGTAAAGTTGCAGAAAAGAACCAAACCGCAGCACGTCGTCATTAGCGATATTGTCGAGTCCCTTCCCAGCATCCCTCAAGGCCCAAGTGTCCGCCTGCAGCAGCGCAGAAGTAGTCTCCGTTCACAGCCTTCTCTACTGCCACAACCATCTGATGGCACATCACTCCCCACGCATCACATAACCCACGAAGAAGACATGATGAAGCCAGACGGACCCCGTGACTTACCAGCGACGCCGAGTAGGACGCGCCAGACTAGAGGACGAACGACGTACCAACCGAGCAGCGTGCATTCGAGACCGGGCTCCATCCTAGAAGATGTGCCCTCGATGCCTCCCCCAGATTCGACTTATGTACCCTTTGCCGGACGCGAAGCCGGATCTCCTCACAGACCATGGACACCCTCCTCACGGGTCTCGGATTACACTCGCGCCCCGGCTTCAAACTTGAGCTACGAACCAGCAGACATCAACGGCAGCCCTCGACCCGGCACACCGTCCTCAAGATATGGTGGCAGTCCCAGGCGCCCTCTTCCTCCTGCGCCCCTCTTCTCAAACACCGGCGGAAATCCTCCAGCTTTCGCCGACGATGCCACTATTGACATTCCTCTACGCGAGTCACACGGCCCCAGACACGACGACGATGTGTTTGGCGTAGAGTCGGATCTTAGCGAATTCCGTCCCCTGCCCGTCGAGCGAGAGTCGTACATGTCTAGCGACCAGGACACTCTTCATCGTGACGAGGACGACGATGACGATTACTACGACGAGAAACATGGCAACTACGCGCCCGCACCAGACGGTGCGCAAGAGCGTCGTGGTGTTCGCAATCCTCAGACGTCACGAAAGGAGGTGCAGCTCATCAACGGCGAGCTGATCCTGGAATGCAAGATTCCAACTATCCTCTACAGTTTCCTGCCTCGCCGAGATGAGGTCGAGTTCACTCACATGCGCTACACTGCTGTTACCTGTGACCCCGATGATTTTGTCGACAAGGGATACAAGCTTCGCCAGTGTATTGGCAGAACTACTCGCGAGATCGAACTGTTCATCTGCGTGACCATGTACAACGAAGACCACATTGGCTTTACGCGCACGATGCACGCTGTCATGAAGAACATTTCTCACTTTTGCTCCCGCAGCAAGTCCCGGACATGGGGTGAGCGAGGGTGGGAGAAGATTGTCGTCTGCATCATCTCCGATGGCAGAGAAAAGATTCACCCACGGACCCTGGACGCATTGGCCGCGATGGGTGTGTATCAGCACGGCATTGCCAAGAACTACGTCAACAACAAGGCCGTACAGGCTCACGTGTACGAGTACACGACTCAGGTGTCTTTGGACTCTGATCTCAAGTTCAAGGGTGCTGAGAAGGGCATTGTACCTTGTCAGATGATTTTCTGTCTCAAGGAAAAGAACCAGAGGAAGCTCAACTCCCATCGTTGGTTCTTCAATGCATTTGGCAAGGCTCTCAACCCTAATGTTTGCATTCTTCTGGATGTTGGTACCAAGCCGGGAGGCAACTCACTGTACCATCTCTGGAAGGCTTTCGACACCGACTCTAACGTCGCTGGCGCCTGTGGAGAGATCAAAGCTATGAAGGTGCGATTCTCTTGTAATAGATTTGGTGAATGTTGACTAACAATCACAGGGCAAATTCGGTTCCAACCTGCTCAACCCTCTAGTCGCATCCCAGAATTTTGAGTACAAAATGTCCAACATTCTCGACAAGCCTCTCGAGTCCGTGTTTGGGTACATTACTGTGCTGCCTGGTGCTTTGTCTGCGTACAGATACCATGCGCTGCAGAATGACGAGACCGGGCACGGCCCGCTCAGCCAGTATTTCAAGGGTGAGACGCTGCATGGTCAGCATGCTGACGTCTTCACGGCAAACATGTATTTGGCTGAAGATCGCATTCTCTGCTGGGAGCTGGTCGCCAAGCGAAGCGAGAGATGGGTGTTGAAGTACGTGAAGGGGTGCACTGGTGAGACCGATGTGCCTGGTAAGTTTCTCGGCCTTTTCTGCTTTCCCTCAAATCAATGCTGACATTCTCTTAGATACTGTTCCTGAGTTCATCTCTCAGCGTCGTCGCTGGCTCAACGGAGCCTTTTTCGCTGCTGTCTACTCGCTCGTCAACTGCCGTCAAATCATGACTACGGACCACACGATCGCCCGCAAGGTCCTCCTCTCGGTCGAATTCGTCTACCAATTCGTCCAGGTCCTGTTTACCTACTTTTCCCTCGCCAACTTCTACCTCACATTTTACTTCATCGCCGGCGGTCTCACTGATGAGCGCATCGATCCGTTTGGTCACGGCATTGCCAACGTCATCTTCATTATTCTCAAGTTCACCTGCGTTCTGTTGATCTCGAGTCAGTTCATTCTGAGTCTGGGTAACCGGCCGCAGGGCGCAAAGAAGCTCTACTTTGCCAGTATGATCATCTATGCTGTGATCATGATGTATACCACGTTCGCGTGTATATACATCATTATCAGGCAGCTGACGGCCGACCCGGAAGACGGGAACGTGAAGATGGGCGACAATGTTTTCACCAATCTCATTGTGTCCACCGTCTCAACATATGGCTTGTACCTCTTCATGTCTTTGCTGTACCTGGAGCCATGGCACATGATCACCTCGTTCATCCAGTACTTCCTCCTACTGCCTTCCTACATCTGCACGCTTCAGGTTTACGCCTTTTGCAACACGCATGATGTCACCTGGGGAACAAAGGGTGACAATGTCATGAAGACGGATCTCGGTGGTGCCGTAGGCAAGGGTGAGACTGTCGAGCTCGAGATGCCGAGCGAGCAGCTGGATATTGACAGTGGGTACGATGAGGCGCTCCGCAACCTGCGCGATCGCCTTGAGGTGCCTGAGAACCCGCCGTCCGAGTCGCAGCTGCAAGAAGACTACTACAAGAGTGTCAGAACGTACATGGTCCTCATCTGGATGATCGCAAACGGTATCCTCGCCATGGGTGTCTCGGAGGCTTATGGTCACACAGGCATCGGCGACAACTTCTATCTTCGCTTCATCCTGTGGGCCGTCGCGGGTCTGGCGCTGTTCCGTGCGATCGGATCGACCACGTTTGCCGTCATGACGGCGGTGAGCTTTGTGGTGGACGGCAGAGTGAGGATGAGCATGAAGAAGCCCAAGTGGATGGGAGGTTGGGGCAGCAAGATCAGTGACAAGGTGAGCAGCGTGGGAAGTTCGCTTCCTAGCTCGCTCAGCTCGCTCAAGAGATGATGCTCATGATGATTGATCGCGCAGAGAGCAGGAAAACGGCGTTTTTGTTTCTTGATATCCGATATTTGGACATTCTTCTTTTTCGACTTTGGCTTTTGATGTATGCTGCCATGCATCGAACGAGATGATTGATGATGTGTATAATGAGACATACGGTGTTGCTGATTACCGGCGAGCACTTGTTGCTATGACATGGATTTTGTATGAAGGGACCTGGCAGTTACGTATATACAAATGGATGATGATACCAACGACAAGCATGGTGACAAATGCGTGACATTCCTTTTGTAACTAATGAATGTTCAAGTTTATGCACAGAAGCAGCGCAGAAGAGCAGGGAAAGCAAGATGCTGAAATAAAGTACTAAATATATAAACCTCGTGACCCGATATAACGCAAACAAATGCATCAATAGAAGCGTTCCTTCTCTTATTTTATCAAAAACCGCCAAATTGCGCCCGTTTCCAAACCAACATTTTGCCCATCAGCCGTTCCCTGACCGTGCCACATAAATCTTTGCAACCGTTTTCGCTTCATCTACTCTTCATCATCGGACTCGGCCTCCGCGACCTGTCGAGTTTTTGTCAGTCATCTTGCTCGAGAGGCCCAAAAGAATGCAAAGAGAGGGGTTTAGTAACTCACATCGTCGTGGAAGTTGGTACCGTCCGTCGTCGCCTTGATGTACCCGGTACGGATGCAGAAATCACCAAACCTCTCACCCTCCTGCCTCTCCAGAGCATACTGCTTCAGCAGCGGCTTCATGATAGACAGGATCTCATCCTCCTTGATGCTGGAGCGGTACAGCTTGTTGAGGCGTTGGCCGTGGTAGCCACCGCCGAGGTACATGTTGTACGCGCCAAACGCCTTTCCGACGAACGCGACCTCGGCCAACCAAGGACGCGCGCAGCCGTTGGGGCAGCCCGTCATACGCATGACGATCGAGTCCTGGCGGAGACCGTTCTCCTCGAGGCAGGCCTCCAGCTTGTTGATGAGGACGGGGAGGTAGCGCTCGGACTCGGCCATGGCGAGACCACAGGTGGGGAAAGCAACGCAGGCAGAGGAGGAGAGGCGGAGGCCGGAAAAGTGCAGGTTGTCGAGCTTGTACTTCTTCATGAGCTCCTTCAGAGCGGGAAGGTCCTCATCGGCAGCGTTGGAGAGGATGAGATGCTGGTTACCGGTCAGGCGGAACTCGCCCTTGTGGATCTTGGCAATCTCGCGCAGACCGGTCTTCATCTGGAAATCAGGGGTATCCTCAATGCGACCGTTCTCGATGAAGAAAGTAAAGTGGTTGAGGCCGTTCTCGTCCTTTTGCCAGCCAAAGGTGTCAATGTTGGACTTGAACTCAAACGGCTTCTGGGTGCCAAACTTCTGGCCCCAGATCTCCTCCACCTTGCCGCGGAAGACGTCAACGCCCATGTCGTCGATGGTGTACTTCAGACGGGCGTGCTTGCGGTTCTTACGATCACCGTGGTCGCGCTGAACGAGCATGATCTTCTCGCAAGCAATGTGAATCTGCTCCTTGGGGCAATATCCAAGCATGCGACCGGTCTGAGGGTAAGTCTTCTTGTTGTTGTGGGTAGCACCCATGCCACCACCCGCCAGAACGTTGAAACCCTCCAGAGTGCCGTCTTTGCCCTTGATAGCGATGAGACCAATGTCATGAGCGTAGACGTCGGTGTCGTTGTGCGGAGGGATGGCGATGGTGATCTTGAACTTTCGGGGCAGGTAGGTAGGACCGTAGAGGGGCTCAAAGTCCTGCACAGCGTCGCCGGCAATCTGAGTCTTCTTGTTCTCGTCGTCCGTGAGCCAGATCTCGTGGTAGGCTGTGGTGGAGGGGAGCAGGTGGTCGCTGATCAGCTGCGAGCAGGCGTGTACTTCCTTGTGGTAAGCGGACTGGGTAGGCTCGGAGCTGCACATGACGTTACGGTTCACATCACCGCAAGCGGCAATGGTGGTCATGAGAGCACGGTTGATGGCCTGCATGGCGGGCTTCAGCTTGCCCTTGACGACACCGTGGAACTGGAAGGTCTGCCTGGTAGTGAGCTTCATGGTCTCATTGCCCAGCTCAGTAGCGATGTCGTCCATCTGGACCCACTGCTTGGGTGTCGCGACACCACCGGCGAGACGGCAGCGAATCATGAAGGAGTAGGCAGGCTCGAGGCCCTGGGCCTTGCGCTCGTCACGAACATCACGGTCGTCCTGCATGTAGGTTCCGTGGAACTTGGTGAGCTGACCGTCAGACGCGGACAGGGCACCGGTAGAGGTATCATTGAGACCCTCGACGATGGTACCGCGGAGGTAGTTAGAGGCCAACTTGATGTCCTCGTTGGTGATCGGTGCGGGCTCCTCAGGCAGACCTTCCACCTTATCGACACCGAGGGCTTGCCAGATCTTGGGCTCCCACTCGGAGTAGCCAGTCTGGAAACCATCGGGGTCCTGGTCGTCACCAAGACCAATCTCGGCAAGAATCTTACCTCCGAGGTTCGTCAACACGCGGTTGAGGTCCTTGGCGGGCTTGTTGTAGTAGATCTTGTCCTCCTTACGAGGCCAATAGTGCCTGTCACCAAGACCAAAGACAGAAAAGTTAACGTTGGCGAGGTCGAGATCGGTGTTATCCTTGATGGCCTCCCAGAAGGGAATACCGTTCTGAGGGAACTCTCCCTGGCCAGCAGTGGCAGTGATGAACACAATGTTCTCCTCAGTGGGCAGGTCCTCGAGAGGGTAGTCCTCCATGACCATCACGGTGGTCTTGAGGCCACGGGCACGCCCACGGCTCCCAAGGCGCTTGGCAAGCGTGGCAGCATTGCCGTTGTCCGAGGCGTAGAGAATCGTTAGAGGAGCACCAAGCAGGCCTTCCAAAAGCTGGTTATAGGCGTCCTTGGCCTTACGCTTCTGCTGAGCACGCACTTCAGTACCGAAATCCTGCGCGATGTTGGCGCCGAACTTGGGCTCCTTGGCCATGAGCTGTGTCAGCTGGTTGTCACGAGCCAGGAAGGACTTGAGCTCCTGCTTGAGCAGCTCAGAGTCGAGAGCAAAGTTGGGCTCGTCCTTCTTGTAGTTGTAAGGGTTCCAGCGGTACAGAGGCCAGTAGCCAGCATCGACGGCCTTCTTAGTCTCCTGAAGGACAGTGAGAGCAGAGTCCTTCTCACCAAAGTAGGGGAGGTAGGCAAGAACGACGGAAGGACCATCAAACTTGTCGGCCTCCAGCATGGCCTGCAGGACCTGAGTGTAGGAGCTGTAGACAGCCGTGGAAGCAACGTAGGCGTTGCCAAAGTTCATCGCGTAGAGACCAATGTCTTTCTTGCGGCGGTTGGCATCGGCGGCAGCCTTCTCGGAGTAGGGGGTCGAGTCAATGATCAGCATATTGACGTTCTCTCCCGAGGCGAGAACATGGTGGACACCAGAGTTAGCCAGGTCGTAGGCCCAAGCATCGGATCCCATCAGCCAGAGTGACTCCTTGCGGAAGAGACCCTGCTTGCTGAGGAGGCTCTTGGCAAGCGGGGAGCCGTCAGTCTCGAGGCGTGAGATTACGTCGTCAGCAAGCTCGTCGGTCTTGGCCGAGTCCGACGAGGCAGCAGCCCACTTGGTCAACCAGTTGTTGGGACCTTCGGTGGTAAAGTCCTTGCTACCAGCGGCGGTCTTGACCTCATCAACGAACTTGGAACGAAGGTCCTTGCGAGCGAGCAGCGAACCAAAGCCAAACTCGGGGCTGGCGGAGATCTGTGAGTTGATGCCAGCGTTCTTGGCGGTGAGGGCATTAGCAACATAGGCGCGCTTGCCAAAGAGCTGGTCGAGGATTTTCTGGTAAGCGGTCTCAAGCTGGGGCTTCTCGAGCTGAGCAGAAGTACCAGAGGGCGCCTCCTTCTTGCCCACCTCGAGGTTCTGCAGGGGGGCCTCAGAGGTCAGGTTCTGGAAAATGCCGCGGAGAGCCTGTGTCGTAGTGTTGGCATCGAGGTACCCGAGCTGGTGGCCAACGATCACATCGACGCCACCGGGACCGCTCTTGACCGAGGTGAGGACATCGATCAACAGGGGACCCCACCTTGTGGTTTTGCGGTGAATCTGCTCGAGCACAGCAATACGCTTGATCGACTTTGGCAGAGCGTCAACGAGCTTGCTACCTATCCAGGGACGGTAAAGCCTGGGGGTGAGGATACCGGCCTTGGCGAAGACCTCATCCTTGGAGGCTTCGTCGACGGCCTTGCCGAAAGCGCCGGCATCGGAGCCAAAGATGAACAGGCAGTTCTCCGCATCAGCAGGGCCAGAGTACTCGAAAGCAGAGTATGTGCGGCCGAGAGCGCTGGTCATCTGCGCCCAGATGCTTGAGGCAGCAGAGTAAATATCCTCGGACGTGATCGGTGGTGGGGGTGCTGAGTCAATGGTTGTGGCAACCGAGGAATCGTCTGCCACTGTGTCGGAAGCGCCATCGCTGGACTTTACTGACGTGCCAGCTGAGGTGGCTTTTGAGGGAGCCTCGGTGGTAAGGCCGTCCTCCTTTGTGGACTGAGCATTGACGGTCGGCTCGGGGGCAGCGCCTGCTGATGAGACAGCGAGGTGGCCATCATCAGCATAGATGCCATTCTCGGACGAGGCGCTGGCCTGGATCCTGCGGACGTTATCAATGTCCAGAAGAGCACGGACAACGGTAGCGTCCTCGATGGCAATGGGCTCGTCCCTTGCCGAGTTCTCCGCGGCAAAGAAATGGACGACACCCTTGCCTGTGCGCAGAGCCAGGGCATGGGCTGTGATAGCCATGTCCTGAGCCTCCTGCAGGTTCTCGGACTGGAGGAACGTCCATCCTGTATTGCGGATGGATGTGATGACCGAGTAGTCGGCAAAGCTGCGAGGCTCGAGGGAAACGTGGAGGACCACGGGGTGCTGCGCGAGCTTGTAGAGATGTGAAATGGAGGAGAGGAGGATGTTAGATGTGGTGGTCACTGAGACGAGCTTTCCGGAGCGGACGGGGGTGAAAGCCGAAAGCAGAGGGTCGACATTGTGCCTGAGCGAGATGATCTAGAAAATGTTAAGACTTCCGTCCACTTGGCGAGTATAAACTTGGGGTGGGTGTGTCGCTCACCTCTGGCACAGAGTTGGGACCCTGGGCGACGAGGCCGTGATCTTGACGGCCGGCATAGCGCTTGAGATGTGAAGAGAAGGCCGACTCTGTGTTGAGAGAAGGCTGGACAGACAGGACGATGTCGCTGCTGAGGTAGGCAATCCTCGCGACAGCCTCCTCGGGCGTCTGAATCTGGTGAGCACCCTCCATCTTGCTGGCGTTGTTGCTCTCGTCAGCGTTCGAGTTGGACCGGAAGAGGAAGGACATGGTGAAGGAGCTTCCCCAGGGAGGCGTGGCGGGGGGGATGAGATTGGTTTTATCAGAGTGGTCGGCAAGCGGGCGGCGGGCCGGAGAACGGAGGAGGAGTGGCCTCTGCTAACACGAGTACCAGCAAGCACCAGCGAAACGGCGATTAGGCTTCGCTTCTGGGTGGGATTCCCATGCGTCGTCGAACAGCGAGTGGCAACGGTCTGCAGCGGCGGCGGCAGCAGTCGTGGTGGGGTGTCGTCGCGGGTTGATGGGCAGGAAATTATGGGCTCGCAGGGTCCAACAGGCAGAGGACGGGATTGCAAATGCGAATCTCACGGGCAGCGGTTCGTCGAGCAGTGGCCACACCAGGCCAAGTGGGACGAGATGTTACTGGGGCCGTGTCGATGTCTCCGCTGGGGAATTCTTGTGAGGTGCTTGTCAAGGGACGAGAGCAGCCGGATTGCGTGATCGCCTAGTGGGCTTTTTTGCTGCTCACTCACGTTGGCGGGCGCCGATGTCGACGGGCTCGGGGCTGGAATTCGCTCTGGCTCTGGGGTTGGTTCGTCCGTGCTCAGTCGAACCGTCATGTATCGTGCTTTGGGGATTTTCTGGAACGATTGTGTGATCACTGATTACGGATCAGCCCGAATGCATGCTGCGTGTTTGTTGACTCTGGTTTCCTCCCTCGTTAGGAAGAGGTCCGGATTCGGCACGGTGAGCTGGAGCCTTTCACTTTTTCTATTCAGCAACATTAGTTTACCATCTGAAATGCTGAATTTTTTTACTCAATCAGCCATGGCAGTCTCACTCAAGATTCACATCTGCCCATGCTTGGCATTCGTTCAATGACTCTCCACCGGGCTTGGGATCTCATGTGCAGTATTGCCTCATTGCACGCAGCACAGCAACTGGCCATCTTTCACGGTGTTTCCATACGCCACCACCTCCGACTCCCGGCCGACCGACAGCCCGCTGGTTATGTAATCAGCAGCCCGTCACGTGCGCTGTCAGATCGGGATCTGGTCCGATATTGCCATATTGTATGTACGCATTCTTCGTAGTCAATAATTAATTGTCATATAATCCGTATGCTATCCTGTGGTACCCAGATGCTATGTGCCAAAGTTACATATACCATCATTACGAAAGGTTGCGCCTCGCTTCATACATGCGTGCCTTGACCAGCCACTCTATTATGTGGCCGTATGCTGGCTTGTTGCTCTCATCAGTTGTTGCTGTCGGTCATGTCTCGGCCTGGTTCGGGCCAATGTCATAATCAAACCTCTCCAGCCAGAGTCCCTGAGCCGTTGGGCTTTGCGTACGCGTCACCGCCCCAGCCCTCGACCGTCTCCCTTTGCTCCAACCAGTAGCCACGGCCGTATGACACCATGACACGACCAAGCTTGCCCCTGCGGCCCTCGCCATCGGGAAGCTCCTCTGCAAAGGGGCCGTCGTGCTCGTCGACGCCCGGTCCCTCCATGATCATCAACTGCATGTACTTTTGCAGCGTCTGCTGGGCATACGACATGACCACCAACGCAAAGTAGATCCTCACAAGAGTCAGCCCGATGATGACGACCATGCTCGCAGCCGTCTCCTGCGGGACAACCTGGCCGTGGACTGCCGCCTCCTGCTTTAGACCCTTGATCCCAGGTGCCGTCTCCTCTCCGTCCACGATGGCCGTGCTCTTAAAGTACCAGTCGGCGCCGAACGCCAGAGTGTAGGCGCTGTTGATGAAGGTGTCGAGGATGTAGAGCCATGCCAGCGCGAGGCACTCAAAGGGGCTCTGGCGGCGGATGTGCGGGATCAGGTGGATGAGAAGGCAGAGGATGCCGATCGAGTAAACGTAGGTCGAGAGCTGGAGGAAGGAAATCTGGTAGCCCGTCAGGATAGCGAGGAGACCGTAAACGCCGGTGACTTTGTTGAAGACGAGCGCGAGGGAGATCAGCTCGGTCGCTGTCTGGAGACTGATTCCAAACATGCTCTGCCATGTCGCGTTAGCTCTTTCTCGTCTCTTGATCATCATCCCATCAGATCTTTCGATCTCTGCGCCGGATCACTAACCTGTGGCCGCGGCACCCGCAGGCTCAAGCGTGATGAGCGCATCGGCAGTCTAGGTATCGTGAGGCGAGGCATTGTGTCTTTGTCGGTCTGTCTTGCTCTTCTCTCGTTGTCAGGCCCAGTCTGCGAGAAGCGTGGTTGTGTAGGTCGGAGGAGGCTGGTTGCTGACACTCGTCCAGGGGAGGTCTCACGCGAGGCGCTTTTTCGCAAAGCTGCAGCATGACGACGGAAATGACTGCGGACCGTGGACCCACCATCCGAGGCCGCCGAAGCGATCCTTCAGCGAATCATAGACGCCTGAACGATAGGAGTGAGTCACGTGACGTGAGGCTACCAAGCAGCGATGAATGTCGTGGACGCTGAAATCGTGCGATAGAGATGTATATTCGGTGCTGGGTTGGGATATGAGATCGAAATGTGAAGCATTACTTGGTATTCAGACAACAGCCTGCACGGCGTCACGCCTTCTTTTTGGATTGCCTGTGTTTGTCCCTTAACTACCCTATATCCATCGCCATGGGCTCTCGAAACCATCGGGAAAGAAACAGAGATCCAAGATCTTACTTGTACAATGATTGAGCTTGAGCATGAGATCCTGTGCTCAATCACGTATGATTTGATATGATTTGCCAGTAGTAGCACTTTGTACGGCCTTTTAATCACAGAAGACCAGCCGAGGCAATAATTAGATATTGTATGCAAACCAGAAACAAGTGCATAATGCTATGTCGCTCCGTCACGCCTTATGGACTCGCAACCAGAGGCAGGAGATGGCGCGTCCGAGTGTCAGGTTTCTGATTCCTCACACATGACAACCAACCCCAGTGAACACAACGTGTGCGTGAGAAAATATCCATACTCAACAGCACCATCTTCGCCTTTCCACCGTACTTAGCATGAGCACCCCTCCTGCTGGCCCTGTGCCGTATTGGTCTTGACATCGATCACTAATAAAAATTGTCAGCATCTGTTCCATCTTCATCTTCGGGGTCAGTACGGTACTCACTCTGGCTAGAGGCCTGCTGTGCCGCGTCTGAGCCCTCCATCCCCGGCAGCGCCTGGGCTATCCTCTTGAACAGGTTCTTGACGTTGTGCCCGGCCTTTGCACTGGTCTCCACGAACATCAGGTTGTTCTTCTTCGCCTCGTCCTCGCCCTGCTGCGTGGTTACTTCGCGCTTGTCGTTCAGATCCGTCTTGTTGCCAACCAGCACGATGATAACGTCGTTGCCACGCTCTGCCCGCACGTCGTCGATCCACTTCTTTGTGTTCTGAAAGGACTTGGCGTCTACAGGGAAAGGTGTCAGCAGGTGAATCGCATTGACGAGAGACGAATGAAGGAGGCGGCCATACTGGAAATGTCGTAAACGACCACGGCTACGCTCGAGTCACGGATGTAGGAAGGAATCAGACTACGAAAACGTTCTTGGCCGGCAGTATCCCAGAGCTGCAAGCGCACGGTCCGGTCTTCGAGATACATGGTCTAAAGATGAGGGATGATGAGTTAGGGTCCGTTGCGCGGGTTTGTGGTGTTGGTTTCCTGACCTTGGAAAGGAAATCGATGCCGATTGTCGCCTGGTACATGTTGTCGAACGAATCGTACATGAATCTTGTGATGAGTGATGTCTTGCCAACTAATTTGTGCCGTGTTAGTTTATCGCCCCGTCGGCCGAAGGAGGAGTCGTTCTTGGGGCGCGTCCGTACCACTCTGCTCGCCCAGAAACACCAACCTGTCATGACGTTAGCGATGCCAGAGCCAGGATAGCCGCGCACAGAAGATTAACGTACTTGAACTTCTTCAAGGGGTTGTTGTAACCCGCAGCCGCTTGCGCCATCTTGGTGAGATCTGCAGCCAACAGCTGTGGCCAATCCTATACGTTTTCTTTCTTGCGGTTGCTGTCGCGAGATGGACAGTGACCTGACGAGGGGCAGTCGTTCAGCCAGCTGTCTCTTACGGAGCAAGTATAGAGGGTCCGATGATTATCTTCTCGGGAACTAAAACTGTGATAGCAAGCTTTCAGGTTGTCCGAATTGTGAGGTCGAGATTGGCTGTGGTCGCGAACAAGGGCTCTGGCGAGTCTGTCTTTCTTGCGTGGTTGAACACGCCGCCACCGACGGCTTGCAGACGGGGTTCAGGGAACGAGGCGGAGTGTCGTCGGCCTGGGGAGCTGGCCAGAAATGGCTAGCCTTTGTTGCCGTTTTAAGATAGAGGGATCATGTGGAAAACCGGTATGCGCCAGTTACCGAGGCCTGATCAGGGTACGCTAAAGCGGCGATAAGCTTGGGGTCCAGGGGACTGGGAGGCGTCCGTTTGTTGGGCGGCATAGTCCGTTTTAGACGGAGTCCTGATATGGACTGGGCCCGTTTGCTGATAACCGGACCCCACTAAAAAATTAGGATGCGAATGTGAGAAGCCAGACAGACCGCAGCAGGAGACCCCTCCGCCATCAGTCCATCACCATCCATCTTTTGCGTATTTTGTCCATTTTACGATCGTCGTACTCGCGGCCGAATCACACACAATGGCTCTCATCAAAGGCCACACCGGCGACTCGGTCGAGGCTCCGGCACAGCACAACCAGCCATCAAGAAAGGGAAAGAAGGCGTGGAGGAAAAATGTCGATGTTACAGAGGTCCAGAAGGGTCTCGCTGATTTGAACGAGGAGATTATCAGAGGGTACGTCGATATCCCCAAGAATTCATATCTAGAAGAGTTTACCTTTTTCTGACAAAAGCGCAGTGGTGTTATCAAGGAAAAGGCCTCCGACGACCTCTTCGTCCTGGACACAAAAGGCGACAAGAAGATATCTCAAAAGTTCCCCAAGTTTTCCTCCAAGAAGGGCCTCAAAGCCGATGAGATCATCAACGCTCGCTCCGCCGTCCCCGCTGTCTCTATGCGTAAGCGACCTGGCGACAACCGAACCTCTGACGGTCTCGTCCCTGCCAAGCGCCCCCGCAAGGACTGGGTTTCCCACAAGGACCTCGCTCGCCTGAAGCAGGTCGCCGACGGGCAAGGCAACACCTCCGTCGTGACACACAAGGATGCGACATATGACATTTGGGGCGCGCCCGAAGAGGATGTCGAGAAGTTTGAGCCTCCCACGAAGATGGTCGTCAAGGCACCCAAGACCATCAAGCACGCACCAATCTCGCTGCTCAAGAGCGGCAAACAGGCCCCTGCGGTGGCGAAGCCGACCGGCGGTTACTCCTACAACCCGGATTTCAGAGACTACGAGCAGAGATTCACCACGGAGGGTCAGAAGGCCGTCGCTGCCGAGCAGAAGCGCCTCGCAGAGGAGGAAGCGGAGCGCCTCCGCCTGGAAGCCTCGGCGAAATCCGCCGCCGAGGCGGACGCTGCCGACGCGCGCGCTGAGCTGAGCGAGTGGGAGGAGGACTCGGAGTGGGAGGGTGTGCAGAGCGGCGTGGACGACGACAAGCCCGAGATCAAGAAGCAGGATCGCAAGACGCACCAGCAAAAGATGAAGACAAAGAGGAGAAAGGCGCAGGAGGCCGAGGCCAAGCACAAGGCTGCCATGAAGGCCAGGAGGCAGCAGGAACAGAGGATCAAGGAGATCGCCGAGGAGGTCGACCAAAAGGCTGCCGAAAAGGCCATCGCGGCGGCGGACTCGGACGCCGACGACACCGACGACGGCCTCGACGCGGACAATAAGCTGCGCAGAAAACAGCTCGGCAAGTTCAAGCTGCCGGAGAAGGACCTGGAGCTGGTGCTGCCGGACGAGCTGCAAGACAGCCTGAGGCTGCTCAAGCCGGAGGGTAACCTGCTCAAGGACCGCTACAGGAGTATGTTGGTCCGGGGCAAGGTCGAGAGCAGGAAGATGGCGCAGAACAAGCAGGGAAAGAAGAAGCTCACCGAAAAGTGGACACACAAGGATTTTGTGCTATAGACATTATCGGTATCCTTGTAAAAGTTTATAATCATTTGGCAGCGAGTAATCCATTCAAAGTATGTACAGTACGTGTTCTGGCCTAGCCGGTCGTGACCTGTCGGCGTCTAGCTCTATCATATATCGGCCAGAAAAGGCCGGGGTGCTGGTCAATAATCTTCGGATTCCAGACTTGACCTCGTTCAAGTATTCTTATTAAATCGCTCGCTGCGTAAGAGTTTCAGCGAAAGTTCAGTTGTCCGAAATATAGGCGCGGTGCACCTAGAAGCTCATCAAATCTGTCGGCTTGTCAGTTGCGACGCTCTCAAATCACGGGATGCTTGCTGTGCTGCTTACCTCGTCCAAAGATACCACGCTTCGCCCAGTCCATAGCCATTAACATTCTCGTCCTGAAGCTGACGCTCTGCGCAAAGTAGATGCTCCTCCATGCGTACACAGCCCAGAGGCCTCCTGCAAAGTTCCATCCTTCGCCGAGGTCAAACACTGCCGAGTTACCAATGTACGCCAGGCTACCCAGGTGCTTGTACTCAAAGGCCTTGTAGACCGCGGCGTCAAGGTCTCCATCACGGATGTCGTTGGCATCGAGACCGTCAGAGAGCTTGGCCATGCGGTTGAACTTTTGCGCAAGGTATCTGCCCTGCTGATGCGCCCGCTGCGCTGTGGCAGGGAGCGACGTCAGCTTGCTGTCGATCTGCTCGAGCAACGCGTGGAGCTCGCCAAAGTCGAGAGTCCCGGACTGGTCCTTGTCAAACTCTGCAAAGAGCTTGTCAACACGCTTGAGGTGGTTGACGGCCTGAGGGAAGCGACGCTTGACCTCTGAGGCGACCTGGCGCCAGTCACTAAAGTGCAGCTGGAGAGTCTCCGGGTCTTTGCCGCGCTTCCACGCGAGCGCGCGGAGGAACGTGATGATGTGGTCGGCAACGTTGTTCTGGACGGTAGAGCAGTCTCCAATGGCGTAAACGTCACCCAGAGGCGCACCATTCAACCGAAGATGAGGGTCAGTCTCGAGCGCATGACGGTTTGTCTGGCATTTTCCGAGCTTCTTGGCGAGGGTTTGACAAAAGGAGGTTTGCGCAACACCAGTGGACCACAAGCAAAATCCGATCGGGAGCTCTTTGGTGACCAGAGAGCCGTCCGCTTGCTTTTCGGTAAAGATGATCTTGTCGGGCTGAACCTCCTTCACCCGCGAGTTGGTCAAAATCTCAATCTGGTCACGGGCAAACCTGTCCTCGGCGTACTTTGAGACGGCTTCGTCGTAGGTGTTGAGAATGTGGCTTCGACTCTGGATTAGGTGGACGGACATTTCGTTGCGCAGGAGTCGGGGGTAGTTGGACGTGAGATCCTCGTTCAGAAGGTCGTACAGTTCGGCTGCGAACTCAACACCTGTAGGGCCACCGCCGCTGACGACAAAAGATAGAAGTCGCTTGCGCTCTTCATCCGAAGTCGTGGGAAGGCAGGCGAGTTCAAAGTTGTGGATGACCTTGTTGCGGATTTGACGCGCATCGTTGATATCCTTGAGGAAGAAGGCGTTCTCAAGACCCTTGACACCGTGCGGGTTCGTTGTCGATCCAACAGCAATGACAAGCTTGTCGTAGGGGACGTAGAAGCGCACTTCTTTGCCCGCTGAATCATACTGCGACACCTCCACCAGCTTGTGTGAAAATTCAATGTCCTCAGCCTTGGCGCGAATAAAGTGACCGTGGACTCGGCTCAGAATGCGGCGAACGGGTTCGACGAGAGAGCGCAGCTCAAGGGTACCGACAGTTGCAGAAGGAAGCATAGGCGTGAACAGGAAGTAGTTGGTAGGCGAAATCAGGGTGACATGGTAATCGTCAGGATTCAAGTCCTTTAGCATCGCGACACCGCCCCATCCACCACCCAGGATGACGAGCCTGGGCTTGTGCTTGACCATTTTGCTCTTCTCGCAGTCGTCATCGTCAATAAATACATCGGCAACGGGTAGGTTCTTGGGGCCGCCACGGCGCGGCTGAAGTGCGAGGGTGTCGACGTCAATGTCGCTGCTGGGCCCTTCCTTGTACGTTGACGCGTCGTAGAGGAAAAAGCCGATAACACCAACGCCGACAACGGTTATAGAGATGCCCAGCCAAGCAGCAGCGCGAAAAGCAATGCTGAGGATACGAGACTTGGGCTTTGGCTGAGCCTGACCGAAAGATGATGCGCTGCGGCTGAGGAAGAAGTTGGCATGGATCTTGGGGAGACGAGGGCGTGCAGATTCGGTCTTTGAGGTGACGGTGCTTCGGGAGACATGCAGAGCTCTGAGATGGGCTCGACACGGCGTCGATTGACGCGCTGCTCTCTGTATTGTCTTCGAGGCAGCCAGCTGGGGGCAAGCCGCTTGCCTGGCTGCCAGACGGAGGGACGTTGAGGGCCTCATCGTGACGTGCATGTCGCCAGGACAGACGTTGGGATGATTCAATAGGCTCCCTGAGAGGAATACCAATCAAGCTTGGCGATCATGCGATGGGAATTCGACGGAATGGTTGATAGAGACAAGAAAGAGGGAGCTGTTACCGTCACCGTCATCTACGAGAACAATTTCCCTCATTGACGGAGTGATAGGTCTAGCTAGCACACAAGCGAGCTGGCAACTGTTTGGCAGTCACAACGTCATCGCCTAGCTATGCACGGAACGGGTCCGGACTAGCCAGGGGGGGTTGGGCAGTGCGACAAAATAAGAGATAGATTTATACGCAAAATCTGGGCGATCGCTGCAGCGTTTTAACTGCCTGCCCTCACCGAACCGGGTGCTGCGGACGTAATGGTCCCCCCCTGTGATGTGCGCTAAAACCCATCATCATGCTGCACCAGGTGGGCCACTATCGATGATCGCCGCGATCTCTTGCGTGCCATGAGTCCATGCGGTGCCGAATCTTGCGGCAGTGACATTTCCACCTCCTCGGCCTGCGCGGTTCATAGTTTGATGAGCTATGTGTGCATCCAAAGGCCCGTCAAAACGACCTCACCAAGCAAGAGACGGCAGTCAGTGTCAGGCATGATGCTCTGTGGTGGATCGTAGACTACTCCTTGCTCTGGTTGTGTGACGTTCTTCTTGATGCGTATCTATATTCGTATGTATGTAATCTCATCTCATGTCTGCATGCAATCATTGCTCAGCAACGAAAGTATTTCTTCTCAATCCATCGTCCTTCCGTGTCGGCAAGAATGTTGCACACGACAACCGTAATCTCGGGGAACACAGTCGTCAGCCTGTGCAGGCCCAATTTCCCAGCCGAGTACGTTGCTACAACGATCTTTTGGGGAGCAACGCCATGGTCTACCAGGACTTGCACAGCCATCAGCGCCGCTCCGCCACTCGCCATCTGCGTGTCCAGGAGGAGGACACTCTCGTGGGTCGAAATGTCGTCCGGCAGTCTCAAGTAGTGCAGCTCAGGTTCGCCCGTGGAGAAGTCGGACTGGATCAGGAGGCGACCCGTACGGCAGTCTGGAAGCGTCTTGTGCAACGCAGGTTCAAAGGCCGATCCTCCTCGGAGGACAATCACCGCGCTGACTTCGCCCGCGGGCTCGAGTCCCTTATACTTGTACCCTTGGGGTGTCTCAACCGTGACTCTTTGAAAGGAGACGTTGTTAAGCGCCCTGAGTCTTTGTCAGCGTGCATGTCCTTTAAAGTTGCCTGGGCTGTTCGAGTCTTACTGCTCGATAATGAGACTGGCCAGACGGTCAAAGTAGAAGATAAAGTCCTCAGCGTTCGTGTCGATATCGTTCAGGATCGTGTTCATGAATTTTAACTGTGGCGTTGAATCCAACAGAACGACTCGGTCAGAAAGTGGTCTGGTCGAAGCTTCGGCCTCTAGTCTCGCGAGTGCCTCGCGGTGGTGTGTCGATTTCTCAAACAGCTTCTTCTCGATGTAGTGAACCATCATATCTGGCACGGAGATTAGTGAAAACCTTTCAAACGAGGTTTGTCGAATATACCAAGAGCAACGCGGTTTTCAATACCGCGAGGAACAATCAGGTTGGCCACTTTTCTCTGGGGCTCAACATACTGGCGGCAAAGTCAGTATGGCATTGGACAGCTCCTCCCATCGTATCCGAACCTTTTCAAAATTCGGCTTGACAAAGGCAAACCATTGCTTCACAATGCCTTCTACATCTCTGCCACGGTCTCGAACATCACGCAGGACTAGGCTTGTCAGTCTATGGGCGCAGATGATCGTCTTCGTTCCACAGGCTGACTCACTTCTTCTTGACAAGCATGTATCTCCATCAGCTTCGCAGTAGATCTAAGCTTCTGTCAGCAGAGGATGTCAACATTATTCGATAAGGTCGAGAGGGACGTACGCCCATGTCAATCAACTCCAAGACCCGAGGATCGTACAGGGCAAAGATGCCTTCCAGAATGAGCACGTGTGGCGAGTAGATGGACGTGGTCTGGTCTGTCCGCGCATGCTTAGCAAAAGAATAGACAGGAATCTCTGCGCGTTTTCTGTACAAAGTCAGCTATTTATCAGCAGCAGTGCAGACACCCCCACGCACCCAGCTTTCAGATCTCTGAGGCTCTGCACGAGAGCGTCAAAGTCGATGGCCTACAAAGGTCAGAAAAATACGCTACAAAGAGAAGCCAATAGGACACATTACATCAGGGGCATCGAAATCATATTCGTTGGCGAAGGCTAGCCTGTGTTGTTCAGGTGACAAGCTCTTATAGAACGAATCCTGCGTGGGGTCAGCAAAAAGTTTTGAGTACCCCCTCATGCTTCATACGGACCATAGACAGAATCACAACCCAAGGTAGATTCAGCTGCTTAACAATAGCCTGGGAGATGGTCGATTTGCCCGAGCCGGAGCTACCAGCCACGGCAATGATACTGAGGTCGGCCCATGGCGGGGAATAGTAAGCTCTCTTCTGGACCGTAACATGAGACTCGGTATCGGCCATCTTCACAGCAGGATCAAGATCCAAGTCGTTGGTTCACGAACAGGCGTACGTCTGCTTCGTCTACTTGCGGAAGGCCAATGTCGTCGGCTTTGATCAGGGCTGAATGTTCTTATCGCAGCATTCTGATGACAGGGTTCTTTGCGGACGCTACAAGGCAATCTCAACAGTGTACCGGACCAGAGCAGTTTTGTCTGCAAAATCTTGTCAGCGGCAGCAGGATCTCGGGAAAAGGGTTGAGCAGCACGTACTGTAACCAGCGTCGCAAACCCTTGTTCAAGCAGACAGACTCACGGCAGTCAGGAAACGTCGAGCACGTGAGCAGATCTCACCATTCAAAATCAACGCTGGCGACATGTCTCTTTCGGCATAAAACTGGTGGTGGCAGTACAGTGGAGACGCGCGCAGCGCAAGGGTCTTGGGGCCATCCTGCTTTCGGCGCCACAAGAAGGAAAGGTTCTCATTGAAACATTGAAGACATTTGACCTCACACACGACCCGTTTTCAGGAGATGAACAGCTTGAGCTTTAGAGCAGTCGAGTAACCTTAGTACTCTGCGAGACATCTGGGCCAAATCATGCAATCTGCCAGATGACGTTCCCTAGCTGGTAGCATGTACCCTAACCCTCCCAAAGGAGGGCTCATCAGATGAGGGTCATGTCAGGTCCGACGATTGGCCGAAGCTATGACCCGCAGCCACGTCCTTCATCTTCCATTGCGGACCTTCGCGGGTTTCTTTCTTTTCCTCCCTCCCATCATCATCGCTTTGAAGCCCATTCTTTGCAAACGCGACAGGTTGATTCCCATGTAGAACGCTTGGGCTGGTCCCTTTTAGATAGCAACATGGTAAGCTCAGAGGCGCACTCTTGGTTTTTGCCGTCATGCTGACAAAGACCGCCAGGCAACATACTCGTCCACCGCTGCGCTGGCGAAGTACGACTTCGAGCGAAGGGTCGATGAGACCATAGCTCCCAAAAGGTAAGAAACACTCCCACCTTCGTTACCTCTTTTCACCCATCGACAATGGTGCGGACTATATGATGATCTTATCAAATGGGAATCTCTCCTAGAATTCCATGCGGAGAAATTCGATATTGGGCAAAATGCTCACCTGACATGTCCTTCATTCCTCACTTCTCCACACACAATTACGCTTTATGGCGAAACAGAAGCTGACAGATGATAACAGTGATATCAATCTCGTGATTCTTGACTATTTGACCATGGAAGGCTTTCCCCAAGCTGCTGAGAATTTCTCAAAAGAGGCAAACCTGCCACTCCAATGCGAGCCCGACTTCATTCAGACACGTCAGCAGATCTCAAAGTTCATTCACAGCGGCCAAATCGAGGATGCCATCAGCGTCCTCAACGAGGTCGACCCAAAGGTACGTTGCCTTGTTTGGACATACTCCCTTAGCTTTCACATGATTAGAACACGAGTTTTACATGCACCACGCATACAACCCAAGAGGTCACCTTCACCGGTGTCTTTAACGGTTGGTGATGATACAAACCACCATCTTAATGATTTCACAAGCTTTGCCTACACACGCGACATTCCCTCATCATTACTTGTCGAACCGTGTGCTGACTTTGCAACAGCTCCTCGATGAAGACAAAGCTTTGCACTTTTCTCTGCTTCGATTGCAGCTTGTGGAACTCATCCGCGCATGTAATGAGGCTGGTGGTGACCAGGCTGACGCCATCGCCTTTGCTGCCGAACACCTTGGACCCCGTGCCACGCTCAATCCGAGTTTCTTGGAAGACCTCGAACGAACCATGGCTTTGCTTTTAATTTCCCAGGACTCGCTGGAACCCCAAATAGCCCACCTGTTAACGCCTGAGTTCCGACGAAGCACAGCGGACGCAGTAAACACAGCCATTCTGGCGCGTCGCACTGGACGGCGAGAAGCTGCTATTCGTGCTCTGCTGCGCTTGCGGCAGTGGGCCGAGCAGAGGGCTCGTAACGGAACATATGCTGCGCAGCCCCTGACATCTTTGCCCCCCAAGATCGATATTGGCATTCGTGGAGAAGAATGTCCCAACCCAGACACCACGGATGAGAAGATGGTGACTATCTAGGGCCCGCCCCCTATCTTGTTGACTTGCACTGGCGTTTTATGACTATGCTTCCTACTTGGCGTTCTTGGGGCCTCTAAACCATGGCTTGACGAGACATGCCACGGTACGAAACATTCGGCTTAATGTTTTCGCTTTGATAATTATGACGATAATACCAATATGTTTAATGAGCTGCACATCAATCCTAGTCAATTTCACACCATTCCTGTCGTCAATGGTCACCTGCCCAACGGTCTCATATATTGGATAAAGGGAACGGTCATGATGAGTGTGACAGCTAGCTGTTTGCTGCAGTAGTATTTACAAGTCCCGTTACGTTTTCGATGCCTCTACGAAATCTGACAACCCCGGATCTATTTTGCTCTGATGAGCTTGAGCTTCTTTGGCGAGTACAGGAAGTTGTTGGCGTACGCCTTCGGTGTGAACTTTCGCGAATTGGGCTCCTGCACAAAGTACTCGTAGCCCTGCTTCTCGGCAAAGTGGATGGCATCCTCCTTACTCGCAAAGTGAATGTTGGTGCCCTGCATCATGTCTCCAGACGATTGCCAGCCCATGAGAGGGTTCTCCCAGCGGTGACCCTTGGGGAGGATGTCCCAGTCCATGCGCCAGTGCTTGCCGCGAAAGTCACCGGATTGTGTGGCGGGCTTGGCCTCCTTGTAGATGCTGCAGATGCGGGAGTCAGATACGCCTAGGTGCAGAGAAGAGTTGAGCGGTCGTCGGATGAAAATTGGCTTACCGGACTGTGCGAGCCTGGAGCTCAATGGGCGCACCGGAGATGATGGCGGCAGGGAGAACGTCCTCGCTGCCCTCCTGGATCTTCTTGGGGACGGGGGTGAAGGTCCTGCTCTAACGTCAGCACCTCTGGCTTCCTCTTCTGCTGTCATGTCCGGCTGGATCTTTCGTACGAAGTGGCCTTGTCGGCCTGGATCTCGTAGTCGGGCTGGTTATCGACTGGAGCGGGAATGGCAGCAGTCGCACTGCTCATGGAGCCCTGCCACCTCGTAGCGGCGGGGACGGATCTGGTGACGGGCACGGCAGCCCTGAAGAGCCTCGCGGCGGTCGGCGTCCTGAGGGCAGACATGATTCTCGGTCGATTCGGTCGGTGTGAAGGTCTGGTCGGAACTCTTCCCAAAACGCTTCCCTCGATGATGTCGCGAGTTTCGCCTGTCGTCGTTGGAGGCTCGGGACGTGAAGTGTGGGGCAAAATGAGCTGTGGTGATTGGCGGTAGCGGTGCGATGTTTTACCGGAGAGTGCTTTTCGGCAAGCGTAGCACCACAACTCGGATCTTGGTCGACGACCGCATCTCACCTCTCGAACCCTCAACCCTTTCAACGAGCGTACGTACGAGCTGATTGTCGAGAGAGGCAATCGCTGAATTCAGGAGCAGGTTTTCTTCTTCACGACCGCCATCATGAGCTTTGTCACCAAGCGGGCGCTTTCGACCCTTATCCCCCCCAAGGTTTGTCCCTCTCCCCTCTGGATTGTCGTTTAAAGACGGCTGGCTGACTGTCAACTCGCTAGGTCGCCTCTCCTAAGGTACGATTATCACTGCGCGCTCTGTTTACCGACGAATTCCTATCACGATGAGCGCCGATGTTGGAGGACGAACGTGGACACGTCGAGCCGAACGATTCCCGACACCGACCGCGACACTGATCTCCCCCGAATCAGTCCCTCGAAGGGCACAAGCTGACTGCGGGAAACATTCTAGGCCATTGGCGGTGCCCCCGATGCCGTTGCTATGAAGCGCGTTGTCAGCTTCTACGAGAAGCTCCCCCGTGGTGCTGCCCCCGAGCACCAGGCCAAGGGTCTCCTCGGCCGCTACCAGGCCAAGCACTTTGGCAAGAACCCTACTGCCAAGCGTATGTTCTGCCTTCTCTTCGGTCGACGACGACTTTGGTCCGTTTCTGTGATGCTAACAGGGACATGCAGCCATCATCCACGCCCTCGTCCTCCTTGTCGGTATCGGATACGCCCAGAACTACTACTTCCACCTTCGTACGTCTACCTATCCTGGAACCACGGTCGCGGCTTGTACCTCATCGGCGGTTCGGTAGAGTGCCTTGCAAGATGCTAATACTGTCACAGGTCACCACAAGAACAACGCTCACTAAGCGTGTCGGGAATGAAACAATGAAGGGCGTAACTGGACCAGGAGATGGACAGGGTGTAGGCTGGTGTACATATACTACTAGAGCGTGCTAAGCACATCGAAGAAAACCTCCCTTTTGTGTTCTTGTCGTAACGCTATTCTTGAAATGTACGTGTGGAGGGCCTGGGAAGGATCGCGGCTGGTATCCATGTGACGCTCTGCTTCGTTGCGAAGCTCCATAACGGATTACAGGGAATTAGTCTGCCGAACCAGGCTCCCAGAACCTCCAGTGTAACAAGCTTGTAGGCCCATGAGCAAAGTCGTGTAATCCGAGCAATAACCCAGGACCTGTCCTTACTGGTACGAATACATATGATTCAATCCTAACTAGTAACGCGTTGTGTTGACTACAGCACGCTCGCTTTCATTACAGGGTAGCACCGAATCAAGCTGAGCTTTCTCAGTGGATGGACGCCCCCCTGTAATCAGGCACCACAGCCCTGTGATGTGAGCGCATGGTGACTTTGCGCTAGCTGTGCTGGGGACGACAGGACCCAAACAGTACTCTCCCTCTCGTAGAAAAGGTATGTAGTAACTAAGTACTGCCAAGTACCGTGTCTCTCTGCTGCCTCTGGCTTGACATATCGTGGTGGTCGTATCTCACCTCAGCTCAGCTCTCGTAAACAGCCACACTCGAGTGCATCCAGCCAGCCAGTCACCCACCCTTTGCGGCTTCGTCACCATCAACCGCAATCCAACATCGACCGTTGTCGCTTATCCCACGAGGTTCTACCCTGCCTCCTTCGACACAAACCGATAGGTTCCACATACGAGTCGGACCATACTTATCAGTCGGTCAAACTCGATTTGCGATACTAAACACAAAGCCAACAAGCAAAGCCCAGATCCTCAAAACCAGTAGTCAACAGGCAGGCCGACCCCAGACTCTTCACGATCGCAACCTTGTTTGTTCTCCTCGGTCACATCACCACCGAAGCCAGCTCTTGCAAAGAACAAAAGGAAAACAAACAGCTGCAGCCTCTGGCGCTGAGCATCACTGCAAAGTTTGGGCAGCGAAGGGCCAACCCCGGCATCACGCCCACTTCTGCATAAGGCGCATTTCGCCAACGGAGGATGGCCACAGAGCCCATCACTGTGGAAAAGCCTGCCGATGTCCCTGCCTCCCTTTCCACTTCTTTGAGCGTGAGTCACGAGATCCCGCGCTGAGCCGACAAACCGGAGGTGGGCACCAGCGTGAGCTAGCGAGTTCACGCCGAGCTGCTCCTCGCCAACGTTCGACTAAATGCTAAACATGAAAACTACTCCTGCAGGTCGAAAACTCCAAGAATGGCGCCCCCGAGCCGCCAACTGTGAATGGTGCATCTGCTCCAACCGATGTCGAGAACAAGCTGGTCACGGACGTCGAAGAACGAGCTGCCAGCGCCGACCCCAGCGTCAGTGGCACATCGGACAGCGAATCTCGAGCAGATGGTGCAAAGGACAAAGACGGAGACAAGGGCCACTTGCGCGCCAGTTCGACGGCGAAGAAACCTACCAGCTTCAAGTCTGTGTCTGTCAACAAGAAGTTTCTCGCATCCAAGACCGGGTCCGGCGGCGCATCTCCAACCCCGAGCGACAAGAGCATCACAGGGTCGGCAAAGACACCACCGCCTGGCTCTGGTTCCCTGTCGGCACGCCCACGATTGGTAGCAAAGACTGGAAGTGGTGTAGGCAACTCGTTGCTAAGAGCGGGCGCCAACGGTAGCAAGGCAGCGGCGGCACCAGATGCCAGTGCTGTTTGGAACCGCAACAGAGGTGAAACTCGTTCTCTGGCAGAAGAAATAATTTTTCACAAATGCTAACGCATGCCATAGCACCTTCTCCCAAGAAGTACACTGACGAGGAGCTTAAGAAGTATGGCATTCACATGGCTAGCCGCCTTAAGGAGGATGATACTTCCGGCAAGAATCAATGGGCTGATATCGACGACGATGATGATGATTGGGCTCCCGAGACAATGACGTGGAGTGACGGGACGAAGACCTCACTGCCACACCCTGATGAGCAGCCGGCGCCGGCGCCACCCGTAGCAAGCAGTGCACCAGCTCCCGCCCCTTCGCCTAAACCCGACGCAAAGCCTACACCCCCAGCTCCCATGACTCTGGCCGATATCACTCCGAGCAAATCAACAAATCTCGCATCTGGAAAGGGGTTGGTGCTGAAGGCAGGAGCACAGGAAAAACAGCAGCCTACGCTCGTTGCAAAGCCACCACCTCCGCCAGCCGCTGTCAAGTCGCCATGGGCAACACTGCCTCCGGTCAAACGAGCCTCGCCTGTGGCTCCTGAATCGCAACCGCTTCAACGGGGCCCGGCGAACCTCTATCGTGATATGCCGCCCCTTCCCCCCAAGGAGATTGCACCGGACGACTTCAGCCGCTCGCCATACCGCGATGGCCCCTCGCAACAGCTCTTCAATTCGCAGTCTGGCCTGTACGAGCCCGTGCGTGAACGTCGGGGCTCTTTGCGACACGACGGTCAGGGGCGCCACCCAAGCTTGCTACAGCGTCATCCTGCGGGAGACCACCCAGCTGAGCCGTCCAGCGCTTTCCAGACCCACAGGACTGGCCAAGATCATTCCTTTGGCCGACGTCGTGCATCTTCCAACCTGAGCGGGGAGGGCAGAGAGTACATGCCACGAATGGCCCGACCAAGCGAAGGTCATATGCCCCCACCAGAATCTCTCAATGCTCGGCGCCCATCACAGGCTGGTTCTCACGTCAGCCCCGTGTCGCCGGCGGTGCAACCTGCCGCGGCATACGGACAACAACGAGGCCCTCAGGCTTACCAGCAAGGTCCGCCACCGCCCGGTCCCCCTAATCATCCGCCTCACCAAATGGCGGAACAGCCCGAGCCGCAAGATCCAGTGCACTCATTGCAAGAAGACTTGGAAATGCAGAACAAGCTCATGCGAGAGGCTCGGGAACATGCCAGGAAGAGACGTATGGAACAAGAAGCTCGCGAGGAGGCAGAGAGAAAGGAACGGATTCGAAAGAAGCTCGAGTCTCTCGGACCTGCCCCGGAGAAGAAGTCGGATAAGAAGGAGCCGACTCCCAAACCTGAGATCATCAGGCCTGCGCATATCGCCCAGCGAGATCAAAAGGATCCTACTGAGGAGGTGGTCAAAGCGATACATGAGCTTCACCAGAATCATCCCGAACACGAAGCGCCAACGCCTGAACCTTCCGGCCCGCGATCGCGACGACTATCTTCCAACAATGCGGGTCCCCCGCCACCTTCACAACGACGCCCATCTCACGGACAGGAAGCGAAAAGACCAGAGTCGTGGATTGGATCTGGCCCCCGACCCGAAAAGTACACGCCCTGGGCTGGCGGACCTCAGCCTGGCGCGTCGGCCGTTTGGGGCGCCACGCGCGGCCTCGGAAATGGCACTTTCGGTACTGAGTTGGGGCGTATCGCAGACGGTCCGGGGTCTCAGACGGGCCCTGGCCCTGCCCCGATCGGTCCTCCTGGTGCGCCGGCTCATGCCCCTCCTGGCCCTATCGGGTCTCGTGCGGGAGGCTACGCCAATCGCCCTGTCGGGGGAGGCTCCGAGCTGGCCAACAAATGGGTTAGCCAGGTTGAGGAGAACGACAAGAAGATTAGCTCTGATAAACTCGCGGAGAGGAGCCGTCGTGAAGCGAGCTTGGCTGAACGAGGCCTCAGCTTCGAAGATGTCCAGCCCAAAATCAAGGATACTTGGCGCCCGACGCAAGTCACAGATGGTGCGCGCCGTGTGGGCGGTGGTGGCACTTTAGACGCCACACCAGCTCCTCCGCCTGCCAATCCCGCAGGCGTGATCGGTTCGAGCATCCTACCCTCATCGACGCAGAGCACGCCCTCTCAGGGACGCCAGTCGCGCTTCTTTCCTGCTATGGAAAGCCCCGAACACTATGTCTATGGACGCTCAACTTCTCCATCGCCACCACCGCCTACGATGGAGGGCCACCCGGCGTATGAAGGCGATGCAATGCATCCGCACGTCCTGCTTCCCAGAAGCCGACCTGTTGTTAAGCTGCCGCCATCGCAACAAGCCATGATGTCCGAGCAGCAAGCACCGAGGTCATTCAGCTGGGCGAACCCGCCTCAATTCGGCGCAAGGCCTCTGTCACATGCTGCCGTCGCTGCCATGCCTCCTCCTATCGGCACACAGCCCACAGTTCAGTCTCAAGCCCAGTGGCAAAGCAAGTTCAATACCTTGTTTCATCCTGGCGCCAAGGGATCTCCTCCAAAGTCACTAGGCATTGACCCTGCGAGTAGGAATGCGCTGGATCATACGCTTTACCATAACGCTGCGACGGTTTCCTTCCCTGGCAAGCCTGCTGTTGCCATCAGCACTGCTGGGGGGCCCATTCTCACCAAGCCCATGGCGGAAGAGTGCTTTGAAGAGCAAGAGATGGGTTCGCTGCCGCAAATCCGCATCCCACGAACGGTATCCGAAACTACCTGGCCGCCAGCTCCCGAGCAGACCAAGCCATTGCCCAAGAAATTCTCAGTGCACGCCACGGCTCGCGAGGCCTACAAGTTCTTCCCCATAAACGCCGAGCCTGGCCATAACCGAATCGAAATCCGCGTCCCCGGCTCGACAGATGTCCGCTCCGTGTCCATCGCATCGTCCGTCCTCAGAGGCGGCCGTGGTGGCAATGGCAGAGGCGGCTCGCGCCAACGCGGGGCAGGTCACCCTGCTCGTGGAGGCGCCCGCGAAGCATCAGGCGGCTCACCACGTGCCGAAGTAGACGCACCTGTCGAAAAGGAGGCGCCGACTGACCGGGCAAGCCGCCGAGGCAGGGGCGGCTACCGTGGTCGAGGATTCAACAGCCGATCCACATCGTCCAGCCAGACACCTGTCGCGACTTAGGTGGTGCGAGAGTACGGCTGGGCTCGAGTCCCCTGGCGTGCCGAAGCAAACACAACATGATGGATCGCTGATTATTTCACAAAGCCAAGTTCGGAAAGCACGTACTTCGCGCTCGTAAACCTTGCTGCGGCTGCCGACTTGGGACATTCTATTGCAGGGCCCGACCCCTAATCTATGGCAACGAAAGCGTCCGTCACCCAGCGAGGGCTGACAGATAATTGATAGGGCCCGACTCTGATGAGTCAACTTATATTGATATTTTTCCTCTTTTATCGACTGCAATGATGTTTCTATTGATGAAAGCTTCAGCTGCATATGATTGCTGAAACTCTCAAAGGAGACAGGCTTGACAAGCGGCGACGGGGAACTATACCTTTCGCGAAGAACATCAGTCACAGACATTTTCCGAACCTGTACTTTTGATTGTTTGGCTGCCGCCATTGTTTTTTGAGCTTCTTTGCCACCGCCCAAAGGTCTCCTCGCATCGACGCATCTACGAGGGTTCAGTAAAGGGGGGTTGGACAACGCGCATAGGAAATAGGACCGGGTTTGATTAGAGCTCATGAAAGCCAAGAAAGGGGGCTTGCGGATGCCAGTACTTTGACTACTGCAGATGAGTTAATACTTGACGTTTCTATGCATTGCTGTGTCAAGCACGCTGCGTGAAATGAATCCCTGTGCAGTGAGCGTCGTGATATGTGCGAGGGTTGGTCGGTTTCAATGCCTTGCTAGGGTTTCCCATGGCTCTTTGAAAGCGACCAATATGAGCTGTAGTCTTATTGAGATGAATGAATTGGTATAATACGCGGTATCATTTGTCCAAATATACGACGACCCGAATTCGACCTGGACGCCATGAAACTCCTGCATCAGCCCTTCTCCATCCCCAATTACCAATTTCTTCATTTCATATGCAACATGTCGTCGACCTCTGTTTCGTCTTGAGGGTATTTAATAGAAGTGAACAAAGTTTAGAAATCCTCCAGCGCGCAGTTGGGATGCATCACGTAAACAACGTTTGTCGTTGTTGCGGAAGAACCGGGCTGGAGTTCTGCTTCATCTGTCAGGCCCTCCCCGCGAAGCGCCATGAGAATATTGTCCTGGGTGAAACATGTCAGTTCCATGTGCATCTTGTCGGTCGATATTCGTAGTGAGAGAATTACCTTGACCATCTTCCTCAAGACCATGTTTGTCAAAGTCTTTTCCCTGTGGTAGTCGTCCTCCGTGTCCAGCTCGTCTTCGATCTGCTCCAGGTACCAATTCACCAGGGTCTCGCCATCAACGCCATCGCCGCTGCCGCTCTCATCGTCGTTGATGCGCTGCACGATCATGTTGACCATCTTGGTGTACTGCTCGTGAGTGATCTTTTGCTTCTTCTTTGTCCCGTCTTGAGGAGCAGAGTCTTGCTCCATCGCATCCCGTGATCGCCCGGCAGCCGCGTCAGCAGCCCGCAGAAGAGTAGCGCTATCCTCTGTACCGGTAGGCTCCTCTTCGTCAAAGACCTCAACATCGTCGTGCTCGACCGAGATGATACTCTGGCGCAGCAGGGAGTAGGCTTCCACGACCATCTCGGAGGTGATCTCGTCCATGCAGTTGACCTTCGCGATAGCTTCAGACAGACGGATCATACTCTCGAGCTGACGAACTGTGATGCGGTAGCTGTTCTTGCCGACGCCGCCCTGCGCATCATCTGCTCGCAGCTCCTTGTACTTTTCGACCAGCACCTCCTTGGCCTCCTCGTTGAACTCGGGACGGAACGTCCTCGCGAAGCGGATGTATCTCTGCAGCTGCTCTGTGCTGAATTCCGGAGTGATGGCCTCATCGCGGTTCGTGTGGAGGCCGACAATATGCTCGGCGAGGTGGCGGTCAACCTGCTCGTTGCACTCGTCGAGAACGACAAAGAAGAGGTCGAAACGGGACATAATAGGGGCCGACATGTTAATGTTGGCGCGAAGGGTGGTCTTGCGGTTGTACCGCCCAGCCACGGGGTTCGCTGCTGCCAGAATACTCGTGCGAGCGTTGAGAGTGGCTTGGATACCAGCCTTGGCGATGGAGATGGTCTGCTGCTCCATAGCTTCGTGGATCGCGACTTGGTCGGCAATGTCCATCTTGTCAAACTCGTCGATTGCGCAGATGCCATTGTCTGCCAGCATGAGGGCACCGGCTTCGATGGTGAACTCGCCAGTCTCTTCGTCTTTGACCACGGCCGCTGTGAGACCAGCGGCGGAAGAGGCTTTTCCACTGGTGTAGACGGCGCGAGGAGCAAAGGAGCAAACGTACTTGAGGAACTGGGATTTGGAGGTGGAGGGGTCGCCGACGATGCAGATATTGATGTCACCACGGAGTTGCATGCCTTCCGCGGTACTCTTGTGAACACCGGACATGAGCTGGAGGAGAATGCCCTTCTTGACAACTTCGTGGCCGTAAACGGTGGGAGCCATGGAGTTGACGAGTCGTGAGTAAATATGATCGCTGTGCACCATGGCACGGAGTTCCTCAATCTCTGTCGGGTTCATGGACGCAAGAACGGCAGACTGCACATCCTCAACAGATTCATTGCCCTCCATCGCGGCGTTCTGCGTGAGGGCGTTGATGATGTCAGCCACGCTACCAACGGATGACTGACCAGTAGACTGGACGTCAGGGGTAGTCATGCAGGCAAGGAAGGCAAGGCGGTAGGTGAGATCCCTGACACCGAGACTCCTGAGACCAGAAACACCAGCACCGCCGACGTCTGCACCACGGGGCGCGTTGCGTTCGTCACGCACGGCAGTCGGCCGCAGGCCTGGCAGACCCAGCTGGCTGACATCAGGCACGACGATCAACGCACCAGTGAAGACGCACTTTTCGCCAGCCTTGGCCCTGTCCACAATCTCTCCACGCAGGATCACGTCCATCGTGCGCGGCATGCTACCAGTCGGGATCTCGGAGCTGTTCTCCTGGATGCGAACCTTTTGCCAATCGACAAAGGTGCTGTGACGAATGTCGAGCTTCCAGGCCACACGATTTTGGCACGTATCGTTGGGACATTGTGTCGGCTCCGTGTATCTGAATGTTTGCTCAATGTTGGGGACCACAGTTCGGCAGCCCTCGCAGACAAATGTCGCGAGAGACAGCTCGGGGCGAACCTCTGATGTCCGTGTCACCGTGCCAGAAATGGACAGAAGCTGACCAACGTGTGCCGCGCGAAGGCTCCGCACGCGTGACACCAGAGGAAGGTTGTAAAAGGCAATGGCAAAGAGCTTGTCGGTCTGCTGGTTCTCGTTCTTGCGCCCTGAAGCCTCGCTCTGGCTGGCTGAGCCGTACGCACTGGCCGCTGATGTTGTCATGTTGCTCGACCCCGCGGTCGTGGGTTGACGATGTTCACGAAAGTACTGCGGCTCGTACTTGGCAATCATGTTGTGCAGTGCCGCCGTCAGATATGGCAGGAAACGGTAATAAGACCTGCTGATACCGTCCGCAAGCTCGCCGTTCTGCCAGCTCTGCACGTGTCGAAAGTCCACGTAGAAGGTGGAAAGCTGATAGTGTCGCATGCCTCGGATCTGAGAGACATAGAACTTGTCAGTGGTGACGGCGCTTGAGCCGGGCGTGAGCGGCTGTGCATTGTTGGCCTCGACAAAGTTTTCGATAAAGTCTTCAAAGTGCTCCTGGACGAGGACGCCAATTCTGTCGACTACCCTTGTGATGTTGGCTGAGCCGCCGGCACGGGAGCTCCGTGGAATCTGATCATCCTCAAAACCTTCCTCCTCCTCCTGGTTTTCCGATGGGGGACCGCGGGGTCGCGCTGATGATGAGGATGGGAAGCCTTGTTGGCGTGGTGTGCGTGAGGGGGCATCGGACATCATGAAGCCGCCGGCATCGCTTGAGGCTGCCGGAGTCGCCATGGTAGGCAATCTGTGTGTTTCAGTCGATTCGGAAAGGGTTGGAATTAGGATGGCGAAGCGAGTGGCAGGGTATCGTGATCGCATGCAATGTCGTTGGGAGGGATCAGGCATGCCACAAGTGTTTAGCATGGGGTATTGAGCTGGTTGGCATAGTGAAATTAGACGCGCTTTGAAACGCGTAAAGTTCGCGTCGAGGGGCAGACGCGACTTTAATAGGCTGCATGACGCTAAGCCCGAAAGGGTTCTATATTACAAGTAAGAAGATGAAGAGAGCAAGGCTGGTGCAAGATGTACAATAAATATCATGAAGCATCTGAATTTCTTGATAAATCAAGGCGCTTTTCATGTGACCTGCTCGCTGGGTATTGAGTCACTTTTCGGAACTCCTGTCCCACGATCGACGTCGTCGCGCAGACTGAGAGTAGCAATAGCGTCCTGTCCACCATTCGGCCTGTCTGCCTCTGATGTATTCATCACATCGTGTTCGCCTTCTGCTTGTGTCATCGTCCCATTGGCAATGTTGTTCTTCTCCGGGTGGTCCTCATCTTTTGTTGCCTGGCCTGAATTCTCCTCAATGGAGGATCCAGTGGCCTTCTTCCTGTTCTGCCTTGCGCTCTCAATCAAATCCTTAAACGAGTCTTCATGCTTCGTCGCCCAGGCCTGCCCATCAAAGTCCTTGTCTTTAATCACTGCCGCTTCTCTGATGCTCCGTCCGCTTGTTGGTGCTTTTCCGCCCTGCGTTCGCTCCCACATATCGAGATCGCGCATCAGGTCCGTTCTCTTCTTCGGTTTCGCCGCATCGCAATTCGCATTCCATAGTGTGATCCACTCCTTATGTCGCTTCTCGAGGAGAGTCCTCGACCCAATGGTCGATAGGCCCAGATCTGTCAGCTTTTTGCGAAGAGCATTGTCTTTTAGCATCGAGTAATTGATGGCGGGTAGTCGCTCGGCCGCTTTCGGTGCCGTCTGTTGTTGTAATGGAAATGCTCCATTCTTTGCTGCTTTCGGGGTCGGTGGAGGAGCGCCGGTACAGTTCTCGAGGTGAGCGAACACCTGCCATTCTTTCATCTTGGTGCTGCAGATTGGACATGGCACGAGCCCGTCATCTGTCTTATGGTCAGTAGTCGCACTAGGGTGCGTAACAGAGAAGACGTACGGTTTTCCGTCTCGGGCGCATATTCGCCATCTGTATCCCCTCCGTCCGAGTCGGCGACCTCGATCACATCTTCGACATCTTTCTCCTCCTCAACTTGCTCTTGCAGTGGCGGATTAGGCGTGCGGCTGTTCAACCTTGCTGACGTTCTCAACCTCTTCGGCTCTGGCGTAGGCTCTTTTGTGTCTTCGGTCTGTGCTTTCCGTTTTGCCGAAATCGGTGGGTTCTTCGCAACCTGGAGGACTTTTGGTCTCGCCTTTACGAAAGCTTGGACAGTCTCTTCCATGGACCAGTTGCTCCTCAACTTCAGCTCTTGATCGCTGGCGCGACAAAGTGGGCATTTTCCATCATGAGACAGTGCCCGTCGAATACATAATGAGCAGAAAGTATGGCAGCAGGAGGTGATCATGGGTGTCCTGTAAAAGTCCTTGCAGACTTGACAGCGTAATGACGCCTCGACATCCGTAAGGCCCGCCAGCGGCGTCGCAAGCCAGTCGGTCGAATCGTGGACTTCGATATCGGCCATTTTTCGCAGGCGGCCAGTGCAGAAGACCTTGAAATGAACGAGCCACCTGAATTTTCGCGGAGTCGTGAGCGTGAACAGGATCAGCGCAGCACTGCATCTGAATACGGCTGGCGCGCCGCAAGACGCGAAGCAGTTGCAGTTGGACGCCGCACAACCCTAACCCTCTATTACTTCAAGCCGTCAGCTTGCTTGCTTAATTG
Source organism: Parasarocladium wereldwijsianum (assembly GCA_036250105.1). Classification (NCBI taxonomy): domain Eukaryota; kingdom Fungi; phylum Ascomycota; class Sordariomycetes; order Hypocreales; family Sarocladiaceae; genus Parasarocladium; species Parasarocladium wereldwijsianum. Next base: position 42,885 of record JAXOUE010000006.1, read on the forward strand.
GCGACCACGTGAAAGCGCGTGCCTCGACGCGTTCCCCAAATCTTGGCCCATGCATCTTAATGACCACGATTTGTCGGCCATCTGACACCACAGGACACTGATCCGATTTGGCGGCCTAAGAATCATCCAACGGAAACTCACAGAATGGAAGAATACCGGAGATTTCTTTCAGACAAGCTTTTGAGCGATGAGGAGCCGGTTTGTCATGTTGCTGTCGCATTGAGGTGAGGTGCACTAATCGTTGATAGATCACGTATCGGATCCTCAGCCGAGCTCTGGACGTCCATGTCAATACAGCCAAGGAGTTAGTTTGTCAATACTTTCAAAACAAGAAGACTCGGCCAGCTGAAAAAAAAAACATAGGATGCTTTACGATTTCCACCAGTACCAAAACGTTGTCAAGCCCAAGTCGGTATACGCTACCTACCTATTGTTCGGACGGAAACGATCAGACAATGCGGGCAAGGACGGCGACGTGGAGATGAGCAGTTCGCCTCCGGAGGACCATGGTCTGTCAGATGACGTGGTAACTGATACCCTCACATTGGTGGGAGAGGATTCCCTCGAAAGTAAGCACCCTTTCAACAACAGGTAAGCAACAAGGAAAAGTCATTGACGACAACCCCAGAGACGCTTGCGGAGTACGAGGAAGTGACCTCAATACATGTACATACTCTCTCGCCACAGCCCAAGCTAGATTATGCGCAGCTGGTCAACTTATGCGATGCGATACCCCGCGATCGAGAGGCCGACCCGATGGAGCAGGCTCAGAAATATGGTTACATCTCCAATGCCAACGTTCGGAGACGGGACAGGAAGCTGGGCTACGGCGCAAAGTCTCAGGCTTCGGGCAAGGCCGAGAAGTCTACTCCTCAGGCCGCGGCGAAAGCCGTAAAAACAGAGCCTACAGGGCTGGCAAAGCCGGCCGTTGGCGCAAAGGAACATGCCACCGAAACAAAGACGGCAATGAAGAAAGAGACAAAGAACGGGGAAGCGGCGGCAAAACCTACCCCGGCCGCCTCGAAGAAGAACATACCAGCACCATCGTTGAAACGTGGCGGCTCAAGTGGGATCATGGGAGCTTTTGCCAACGCTGTATCGAAACCTGCCAAACCCGCTCCCGCTAAGAAACAGGAGGAAGACGTTATGGCTCTGTCAGATGATGGTGAAGCTGACGAGGAGGAATTGGGCCAAGCAAAGAGCAAGGCTGTGAAAGAGGAGGCATTTTCTGTACGAGAGAAGAAGGCAGCTAGAGAGGCAGAGCTGAGACGAATGATGGAGGAAGAGGATGATGACAATGCTAAGAAGGATGAAGAGGATAAAAAGGACGAAGACGAGGAGATGCATGATGCGTCGGAACCGGAGCCCGAGCCCGAGCCCGTTGAGGAGCAGAAAGACGAGGGACCGTCTGAGGTTGTGGCAAGTAGTAGCGACGGTCGAAAGAGAGGAAAACGGCGGGTGATGAAAAAGAAGCGAGTCTTGGACGACGATGGCTACATGGGTACGTACTCGCCTCGTAGCAGTATTTTTCCAAGATGAGAGCTAATTATCGCAGTGACTATTCAGGAGGCCGGCTGGGAGTCTTTCTCGGAGGAAGACGTCCCCCCCCCTGCAAAGAAGCAGGCGGTCAATCCGCCAGCAGCAGCGAAGGGACCGAAGAAACCGGCAGCCAAGGGACAGGGCAGTATCATGTCATTCTTCGGCAAGAAGTAGAATCTCACCAAGATACCCCATGTCTTGCTTGATCAATCATTTGAAAAGATTCTTCCTCTCGCCATCGCCCGCCTCTTCGCTGGCCGAGGTGTACTTGTGTGGGCTTTCCTTCATCCTCTGCAACACGTCACCGAGCCTCTTGACAGCATCCACGATAGCCTCTTCCTCTTCCCATGAGAAGCACAGCCTCACCTCCCGGTCAAATCTAGCACTCTTTTCATCGCCCTTTACCTCAAACATGCCTCCATGGGCAATCACAACATTCTCCTCACGCAGGGCGGCATCGGCAAACGGCTTTGCCAGAATGCCGTCCGGAAGCCTGAACCAGACGAAATATCCACCATAGATCTCCTGCCCCTTGAGACTGCTCCCTTGCACCTCCACCCCTTGGTGGCAGCTAATGTGCCTCTCAATAGCGTCCATCATCAACCCGTGTCGATGCTGCAGAGCTGGCCGAGTCACCTCGGCAACGAATTTTCTCAGCGACCCCGAGCGCACCATCTCGCTCATCATGGCAGCGCAGAGCTGGCTGGGCGCGCCTCCCGACCGTGTGGCCGCCGTCTGCGACAGCCCGTGCGCCAGGGCCGGCGCCGCGTCTACCCATCCCGTTCGCACGCCGGGACCGGCCATCTTGGAGAAGGAGGCGTTGGAGAGGGTGTTGCCGAAGCGATGGGGTCCGGTGGTGGGGATACCGAGGGCGATGTCGACGTCGGAAAGGCGGGGGAGGCGGACCTCTGGCGGTAGGTCGATGCGTGTTGCGGTGGCAGCCGAGGACGGCGAGGTGATGGGCCATTGGAGAAAGTCGTAGACCTCGTCATTGATGACGAGAGCGTTGTGGCGCCGGGCGAGAAGGACGAGAGATTCGCGGCGCGAAAGGGGCATGGTCTTACCCGAGGGGTTGGAAGACGTAGCGACGACATAGACGATATATTTGTAGTGTTTTCTGTCTGGTCCAGGGTCTTTCAAGGGCTATGAGAGCATGAGGGTTCATTCTCACTCTTGATCCTTGATAAGCGAAGCAACGTACCTTGAAATCACCACGTTCACCATCTTCCCTTTCCAGAGCCTGGATCCTCCTCTCCAGCTCCTCCACGTCCAGACCTTCCTCGTCTTCCTTGACAGCCTTGAGCCGCCCCTGAAATCCAGCATCCTCGAAGATGCTGCAGGCAAGGTGGTAGCAAGGCGCGACCATGAACACGGCTCGCGTGGCGATGGGATCGGCGAAGCTGGTGAGCACATTCTGGAGATTCTGCGACGCACCACCGGTGATGCAAATGCGTTCCGGATCGGGACCGGATGGTGTTTGGTAGTGCGATGAGAGCCAGTTGGCGAGAGACTGGCGGAGGGGAAGGTAGCCGGCGTCGGGGCCGTACTCTAAAGCAGGGGTAGATTTATCTGGGTCTGCGAGAATGGTGGCCATGGACGAGGCGAGAAGACTAGATGGGAGGAGAGAAGGGGAGGGCCAGCCTCTGATGAGGTTGATGGGTCGGGGAGGCGTTGAGGGCGATGAGGCCATTGTGATGATGTCGCTTTGGTGGTGATGATGGCGTGGTGGCGAGTCTACCCTTACGCGCATAGTAGTCGAATGAATCGAAATCCGGCGCGCAGCCAATAACGGTAATATGAGTGCGAAGAATATGAGGTGATGACCTTTAGACGATTGAGCCAAGATCGACGAGATGATGATGCTAGTGGTGAGTTAAGATGGATCATGTAAGCGGGGAAGCCTCCGAGATCTACATTCAACCACTATTAAGATTCACAACGTAAAAGTCTGAGCACAGACTGATGAGACCAATATGATGAAAAAAGAATTGAGGTTTCATTTGGTAAAGGACTCTGATCAAGGGGTTCAAAGTTAAGACGTAAGATGCGCGTTTGCTAATGCTTCCAAACCGTAGGATCTTACTGCACGCTGGTGCGAGACTACCTCAGAGCCGATTCCGTGCTGGTTCAAACGGTATATTTCCCCTCTCCCTCTTTGAAAATCAGATAAGGCTTTCTCTGTGCCAAGTCCAAAATCGTGGTGGCAAAGACGCCGTTCGCCCAAGCGAACCAGCTCCGGGTATACGCCTTGGCGCGGTTCACGTCGACGCTCTCGTGAATGAGACCGAGGTAGGAAACGCTAAGAACCATGTCAAGGCATCCCATAATCTCTTCATCCTTGTCTGAGGTTTGCGCCTGGAGGAGAAGACTCATGGGCCACGCGTTCTTGAGGCCGACGTGAGGACCTAGACTGTGGTCAGCAAGCCTCCAGACAGAAATCATCACGGGAAACGTACCTCCAATACCCTTAAATTGGGAGCCTTTCAAGAAGTAGGGGTTCCCCTCCTTGGATAGAATCATCTTCCTCGTATTCTGGTACACAGGATCGTCCACGTCACAGAACCCCATCAGTGGCATCGCCAGCAAAGACGGGTAGTTTGCATCATCCATGAGAATCGAGCTGCCATACCCATCAACTTCGTACGCAAATACCTTCCCCCACTTCTTGTGCTCAACCACACCATGCTCGAGGACGCCCTCGCGCAGCTGCTTGCCCCATTTCGCCATCTCAGCCGCCAGCTTGGTTTCTCCGGCCTTTTCCAACACGACGGCCGCACGGAGGAGCTCAGCAGACATCATCGCATTGGCGGGAATAAAGTACCCCAAGATTGTTGCATCATCACTGGGCCGGAAGGCAGATCTCACGAGACCCGTGCCATGGTTCAAAGGATTACCCACGCCATTCAGTGAGAGCGTCTCTGTGCCTTGTTTCGTGTTTCTCTGGAAGGTGTACTCGTTTCGGCGATAGTTACCAGACTCGGGGTCAAAAGTTGGCAATGCCTGCTGCGTTAAGACATCCAGCAACGTCTCGGCCGCGAGGATCCATCTCTTGTTCACAAAGTCCGTGCTACCAGTGTGATTGTAGAAATCATTTCCCAGTGCCAAAAAGTGCGCCAAAGAGTCCAGCTCGTACTTGCACTCAAAAACCGTTGTTCGCTCATACGCCGGCGAAACATGATCGTCCTGTCCATTGTTTGACAACGGCAGGTCGCTGATGGGCGGTGGCTGAAACGCGTTGCAGTACGGGCTCGCGATCACGTACTCTGCCTGCGTGTTGATGGCCCCCAAGATCAGCGTCTTGATGGCCGGGTCTTTGTTCGCCAAGGCCTGGTAAGGCCGCAGCTGGTTCGTGGAGTCGCGGAGCCATTCTGCGATAATGTCTCCCGTGATGATGAAGGACTGGGGACCCTCCCAGGCACCAGCATCCCAAGTGCTCCGAAAGCTGCCAATGTTGAAAAGGCTGGTGTCCCTGCCTGCAGTGTGGAATTTGACGGTTGTGTCAGTGGTGGAGGGAAACGTGTTTTCAAAGAGCCGGGCGAGATCGGGAGATTTCATCCGGGAGCCGACTTCGGAGATCACGCGTTCGATCTCGTCAGACCGAAATGTTCGGCAACGTGGATCAGGACGCTGAAACGGCAGCTTGAGGGGCCCGGAAGAGAGAGGCTCGCTGCGATAATGCTAGTCAGCATGATGATGCGACGGCTTTGGCTTGAAGGTGGCTTACTGGGTTTGCGCCGAGTACTGTACATAGTTTGGACAAGCCTCGCTGTAGTCAGTACCCAGAGGAAACTGATCTTTGGCGATGGCGGCTCCCAGCCAAAAACTGAGAGCTGTCCATCTCGAAGTCGACGAGTCGAAGCGCATCGTCGCACGGTTGGCGCTTTGCGCCGTGCAGTATGGGCTCTGACGTTGGAAAGAGACAGGATCAACGGCAGTTTCCTTGAAACGTCCACGCAGAAATGCAGAATTCTGACGGAAATGAATTGAATAAATAGACAAATGTCCAAGAACGTGGAATGATGGAAGTAGACCGAGCTGAACAGGTGGATGGGCGTGTTTACTAGGGTGGAGGGTCACGGGGCGACAGTCATCGGATACAGACCGATGACTGCGCTGCATATTGTCGCATCGCAGGTTGAATGGAACAATTAACACTATACTTGGCATTAAAACAGCCTCAAGCTGACGAAGTATTCACTTGAACCAGTAGTCCATTCCGAAGGGTATCATTAACGCTGAACAACAAGTAAAAAAGAACGCCTCTGTAGATAGGTGCCTGTCATCCAAGATCACCAACCCCAAGTCCTGCTCGCCGCACTAAACACAGGAGGCTTCCATTGAATTTTCGTCGGGTCTATTTGCCGCCGCACCTTCTGCATCTGCTTCTCCCTCTGTTCAATCAGCTTCTGCGGAATCACAATCTTGTGATCGCTCTTGTGGTAGACCTGCATCTTCAGGGCCTGCAGCGTATGCTCCACGTCCTGCGTCGTCATGGCGAGCGCAGTCGAAATAGCTTCGATGGTAACCTTCTCGTTTCGCTCGTGATATTGCAGCAGGACGTCAAGGATGTTCTCAGACCAGTATTGTCGATAGCTGAGAAGACCCAGATCGGAGAGCGGCTTTTCGGGGGAGCCGAGCTTGCCTTCGATACGCGACAGCTCGTAGGAGAACTGAATCAGGAGACGACCGTAGCCCTTACGCTGGTACTGCGGTAGTGTTAAGATACAAGCAACGTTGTACCCATCTGCACTCTCTTTTTCCTTAGAAAAGTATCCCATCACGTGGAAACCCTTATCCGACCTCAGCGTCATGACGTAAAAGAGGAACGGATCTACGTCGTAGTAAAGAGTCTTGTGATCCAGAAACATCTTAGACAGCAGACACAGATTTCGACACCATGTCCGTTGTCGTCGCCCATCGATTTCGAAGAAGGATATGCCACTGTCGTCGCGGTAAATCTCGTTGCCTGGCGGGTGTTGCAGTGTACACTTCTTTCGGTGTCGCTTGAAAGAAAAGTCGTCGCCAAAGTAGCTCAGGCAAAACTCGCAGAGGTAGATACACTCGAGCAGATTGAAGTCTTCTGGATACGGCGCAAAGTACCACGGGAACAGGTCGAACGTGCCCATCTGCACCTTGGAAATGTTTCGAATGCGCGAGACCTCTGTCGGGTTTTGCGTCATCGACCCTGACGTTCGCAGTTTTTCAATCTCCTCCTCACGACTGAACTCGACCGGCTCCTTCTTGATCTTCTCCTCCTTATCCTCCATCTCGGTGTCTTCGGTCGGGCCCGGCGTCGGTGTCGGTTCGGCACTGGCTCTCGCAGGTGTGCCACTCTCTAATCCGGCGGACGACTCTTTTTGCGGTTGCGACTCGACAAAGTCTGCGGATTGCCGTTAGCATTGCGATACAAATGCGCGCAAGACACCGCAAACACGGCTCGGACTTACCTGTCCATGGATGGGGCGTCGTCGCCTCCGACCTCATCGACTCGCCCCTCTTGTTCCCTGGCCTCTTTTGGCCCTTCTTGGGAACCGTCTTCTTGCTCACGGCCTTCTTGGCCACCTCTTTCTTCGCAGGCTTCTCCTTCTCTGGATTCGGCCACTCCACCTCCCGCGAAAAGTCCACACGGTCGCTCGGTACCCATTCATCGAGACGTTTGTTGAAGTTGTCAAAGTTGCAGTAGAATTGGCGCACGCCAGTCTTCATGTCGCGGATAGACAGAATCTCGGCGCGACGCGGCTGGCCATTCTTTTCGACCCAGGCGATGCATCCTTTGGTGATGGTGTCGGCGGTCGCGAGAGATTTGACGCGGGGTGTGTCGGACCCAACGGTCGCATCGCCGGCTGGTGTGCCACCCATGATGAAAGCTCTGATGAAAACGCGATGGGTTGGATGCGACTTTGATGGAAAGCGAATGGCAGTGATGAAGCTTGCAGGTGAAAGACGCGACCGATGGAGGGGTGATAAAGCATTACAACCCTAACCCCGGACAATCAAGCTTGGCTCATCTAGCTTCTTTGGCGTTAGCGTGATAGTGACATTTTAATAGTTTCTGGTCACTCTTGGCTTGTGAAACTCTCACTACCGTGATATGAGAGTCAGCCTTGGTATTCCTATTAAAGCCGCTTCTTCAGGAATGTGACGATAATGTCTGGGCTTTCTTCCAACTGGAAGAAGCTGCAGGCAAAATTACAGGCCGAAGGCGCATCGAAACCTCCAGCAAAACGAAAAGCTGAAGACACCAAGTCAGACGATCAGCCTGCCAAAAAGGCGAAGAAGACGACAAAGACGAAGACTACGGGTACCAAACCAGGATCACAAGAAACGACAAAATCTGTAAAGTCTGTCAAGTCAGCAAAGGCCGTGCCAAAGATGGGATCTTCGCAAAGTTCCAAAATCGTCTCCGAGCCAGCTACCGGGCCATCACCATCACTAGCATTATGGGCTGAGGACAATGACATTGCCGCTGAGAGTCTGGCGGAGGCCTACGACCTGGGTATCAAGGGGAATTCCATGATGCTGGCGGCTGCGCAGGACAAGATCAACGGCGGTCTGACCAAGGGACGAGACGTCGGCAAGTACGTGGCACTCGACTGCGAGATGGTTGGTGTCGGGCCCGGGGGTCACGAATCCTCGCTAGCTCGGGTCAGCATTGTCGACTTTCACGGCGTGCAGATCTACGACTCGTACGTCAAGCAGCGAGAGCGTGTCACAGATTGGAGGACCGCGTACAGCGGCATCAGCCCCAAGGAGATGAGATTCGCGAGGGACTTTGCGGAGGTTCAGGAGACGGTCGACAAGCTCATCAAGGGCAAGATTCTCATCGGCCACGACGTCAAGCATGATCTCGAAGTGCTCAAACTGAGCCATCCTATTCGCGATCAAAGAGACACGGCGCGGCACCACGCATTCAAAAAGTTCGGGCACGGAAGGAAGCCGGCACTTCGAAATCTGGCTAGGGAGCTGCTCCAGGTGGAGATTCAGGGTGGTGCACACTCGAGCGTGGAAGATGCCAGGGTCACGATGCTGCTGTTCAGGAAGCACAAGAGCGAGTTTGATGTTGACCACGCGAACCGGTATAATCCGAAGCCGAATGGTGGTGGCGCGAAGAAAGGGAAGGCCGGAAAGAAGACGAAAAGATGAGGACCATTGAAGAGTCGGAAAGTTTTATACTACACAGCCTGCCGCTTCTCTTCGCGATCATGCTGTTTGTTGTATTGCAGGATCCGGTTCAGGTGCACCAAGGGCAGCAAAGGGGTGGCGTGCGTTCTCGACAGCAGGGGAACCTGTCAAGAAATACCCAGATCTGGGCCTTCCGCATTCATGAGGAAGGAGGTAATCAGATGCTGTGTTGCGTCTGAGTGCCTGAGGAGACGACACTCCCATCCAGACGCTAGGTACCCGGAAATATAAATATAGGCATGCATAGCCCGCTTCGGATAATAGACTTTAAAATTTCGAAGCCTATATGACGATGTTGACAGCACTCTCTCTTCACGAGTCTGATACAAAATGAAATCTCATTGTCAAATTCGCCAGTCGTGATTCCTGCGATCTGTATGTGGCCTCCATTTGGAAGCTCACCAGTCTCGAAGTATTAATTAGTCTTTGACAAGATGGTTGACACATCTCTTTCACTGCCTAAAAACTACGGCCCTAACATGTTGCTACTTAGATAGCATCGTACGAGCATAGAAAGTAGATATAACATGTTTCACTACAAATAGTATGTGCTATAAGAACAGCATTTTCATAGTACATATTAGTACATTGCATACATACATACATAGTACGCTACATAACCTAATAGAAGACAGAACAAAAAGAGTGTAGTTTTTAGACAGTTAACGAGATGATGAATGGAGTATAGAAAGCGATGGTATCCTGCAATTATTGATAGTATATAGAACGAACACAGCACAGTCGTCAAGCCCAGCGAAAAAAGAAGATTTTGCACGGAAGCAAAAATAGATGTCCTCCGTGAGATTCGAACTCACGACCCTGGGATTTGAATATCTGAGATATCCTCATCTAACCCTAACCCTACTGCGGGAGGTATTTATGAGACCCATGTCATAACCAACTAGACCAGGAAGACTGTTTTGATGCGTGGCGGCAAAGATATTACCATATATAATAATAGACGTCAATGCTAATCTCTAGGGTCAGTCGTTACGTCTCTTTCGCTAGACGAGATCGAGGGCGCAGCATGTAGGGTAGACAAAGACGTCAACACAGATCATTAACGCGTCCCTTGAGACGACGCGTCGGCGCGTCTCCCCGATCTGCTTTTCTGTCCTGGGAGTTATTGCAATCAGCCTCTCTATAAAGCATTTTCCGAGTCGACATTGAGCACATTGCGGGCGCAACCATAACACACCATGTCTCAACCAATCCTCTCCATCCGTGAGTGTGAAAACAAGAACACCGCAACAGCCAACCTGCTCCCATGCCACATTCACCACGACGGTCCCGTCGACCCGATCACATCCTTTTGGAACCCTACAAAAGACGAAGGTATGATTTTCAGAAGCTCTGGAAGAAGATGGCAACGAGAAGCTCACGCAGAAATTTTTGGCAGATGGCACAAGAAAAGCCTACTTTCGCGGCCGCAAACTCCACGGCAAGACGGTCGCTCTCCCACCTCAGCACCGAGGCGTCATTCTGCAACGATCCGAGCCCTCCAAACAATTACGATCACAGAATAATAGAACAGCGGGCGAGGAGGAGCAGCAAGTGATTGCGTTGGATGAGGAGGAGGAGGATCAGGGTCCCGAGACGGGAGAGATGAAGGTGTGTGCTGAGTTTGAAGAAATGATTGTCTGGGGCCACGAGAGGGTGGAGGAGGGACAGGATGATGTGTATATGAGAGGCGTAGAGGAGTGGCTGGATGTCGCAAAGAGGATACATGATTTTGGCGATGATGAGATTGCAAAGTAGGAAGCTTGAATCATATCACGACTCATGAGTTTGGAAATTTCATTTACTCGTACCAATATCCATGTGTTGCTCTACGTTTAATATGATGAATCCCAGAACGCCTGAAAGATCCGCTTTCAAAACAAACCGCTACTCTGCTGGCAACGCTTCTTCCTTCTTCTTCACCCCATCATCCAACGTCAACTTGCCAATACCAGTCTCCGTCGTGGGCGTAATCTCCTTGGGAACCTCTGGCAGCGCATCCATCTTCTGCCTCTCCGCCACCTCTTCCTCCTTCTGCTTCTTCGCAGCTTCCTTCTCCCTCTCCTCCCTCTCCATCGCCTCAAATTCTTCATCAATTTCTCCCTCGTCCACCACCCTGCCGCCCTCGGCCATAATCTCAGCCACTTCGTCAGTGTCGGCGATCCCGTCTCTTACACCCTCCATTACCCTCTCCACGCGCTCGGCCCCGCCAATCTTCGCATTCAGACCGCCAAGTACTGCGGTGCTCGACTCGAGGATGGCCACAATCTGGACTTGGTCGTGCGCTTGCTCGATCTTGGACGAGGTCTCCTCGAGCTGCGCCAGCGTCGCGTACCGTGTGGCAAGCGAGGACTCTGCCAGTTTCTTGGACTTGAGGGCGGCTTTAGCCGAGACGGTGTTTCGTTTGCCGAGAGCGGTCTTGGCGGAGACGGTGAGTTCGTCGATGCGGGCTGTGAGCAGGGAGACTTGATGGTTGAGAGTGGCGGTCAACTCTTTGAGTCCTGCAATCGTTGCATCCTCTTCCGAGATGATATCACTGTCGCCAGAGGCCTTTACCCTAATGATCTTGCCGTCGTAGGCAATCGCCTTCTTGTCCCTCGCCAGGAACCGCAGGAGAATGTCCATATCCTGCTCACCCAATTTCTGACCTTCGAGGACCTGCCCAGAATAATCTGAGATGAATTGCTTCTTCGTGTACGTCCTCTCAAACCTCGTAATCTCATCTTGCAAGAGGTTATTTAGTCGACCCCCCGCCTGCTCGACATTCTGCATAATCACGAATCGTCCGGCAGGAAGCTTATCCTCACCCGTGACCGACGGACCACCGATGCCAACCTGCCTGCCCACCCAGCTCAGCACATTCCAAGGTACCTCGCCCCATCCGTGATGATAAACACTCGTGGGGCTCTTTAAAAAGTCTTGCACGGGGATGAGCCCCCTGTCCGAAATCCCTGCGCGGAGCGCCGTGCCGAGCGCGAGCGGCTGACCAAATTGTCTGGACTCGAGGGCGCGCGGTAATGACTTGTCAACTGATAAAACGAGAGGCGAAGACGGTGATTTTGCGGAAGAGGGTAGGAGGTTCTGGAGGGCGAGACGGGCGAGAGCGGTACGCCATGCGTGGATGTTTGCGTGGTAGCCGTCGGGGTTGAGGGTCTGCTGAGGGCGAAAGTCGGAGTAGAGTGCCGGAAGGCGAGCCCTAGAGAAAATGGTCAGTAACGTCTCAAAAGACGGCTTAAGAAAGAAGAAGCATACTTTCTGAAGTTGTCGTCGTTTTCGACGAGATAAGTGATGAGCTCGCTCATGACGTCGGCTCTTGTGGGAAAGGTCTTCTTGTACCGGCCTACACGAGTTTCACGCCTTTGCCCTGGTAGCAGAACCTCGTGATAGGGTGTATCAAGACGTACTGGCCAGACTCTGCCGGTCCTCAAAACAGATGGCTTTGAATTCACATGCGATGACGGCCAAGTTTTGGCGGGGTGCAATGAGCATGGTTGTTGGCTTGGCTTTCTTATCGGCGCGTCATCCTGCCTTATCGTGTGTCGAGGGTCGTGTTTCTTGTAACCCTGACCCTGAAACTGTCTCCGTTTCTCGACCGTCTGTCTCGAACAATAGTATTGTGGAAATTACAAGCAGAACGATCATAGTGCTGTGTCATTACGCTGATATGTACCTCTATGAACCACCGAGATACCCTCGGTATCATCGCTTTGCCCATCTGCCCATCTAATGAACAACCTCGTGTGTGTTGAATTCGTCCTGCACCGTCCCTCCCGTGGTATCATCAGCCTCCTCCTCCCCATGCAATGGTGCCGTCTCGAGCACTCCGCCTCCTGGACCGATGCTCATGCGTTTTAGATGCGAGGTCGCGAAAGCAACGCTGTCTTCGTCGACATATGTAGTGCCCTCCGCTGACGCATCATCCGCATCATCAAGCTTCTCGGAGAGCTGTCGCTGCAGATCATCGAGCAGCGCGCTCGCATTCTCAAACTGTGACATGCCCTTGCCGTGTGGCATCGCCGTGTAGATATTCGTCGCCGAGTTCAAGCATCGCTGCGAGGGAATGTATTTCGCTTGGTGCAACCAAGCTTCCGCCGCCAGGTAACTCCACATGCCTGCTTTCCGTGAACGACCTCCCCAAGACCATGAACCTGCGCCGGTTTTTGTCGAGTAATTGATCGCCAACCGCTCTTTCAGCAGTGCATCTCCCACGGGACCCAATAGGTTCGCCTCGAGCAACTTTACGCCAAGCTTGCCCGCTCCGTCAACGTTTGGACCGCCGCGCAGGCGGAGCAGCTCGACAGGGAGAAGCATGCTCCTCATGGCGCCGTAGGGCGAGCTGCACCGTGTGCTGTACGAGTATACAGCTTCTTGGATCATGTTCTCAACATTTTCCCACCGTGTCCGTGAGGAGCTTGACTGTGGTACCAACAAGAGGCTGATGGCTGTCATCTCATCAGCGGCAGCCTGATATTTCCAGGCCTTGGCTTGCGCAAAGCTCTGGCGCAGCATCTCGTACGTTGAGTAGGCCAGCTTCCAGTCCCGCAGCATGAACGCGTAGTCGGCCAGCTTTCGGAGGATCGCGTCTGGTGCCTGCGCCCAATAAAACCCTGCGGGATCAAAGCCCTCCTTGCTGTTGCCACCACCAGTGGACGCGCGACCTCCGAACGTGAACCGCTTGGTAAAATTTGTGAGAGTTCCGGCCAGTCCCTTTCGCCTTGACGCAACTTGATCGTTCCACACAGAGATATGGCGCTCCATGGTCGGCACGATGGACTGGGTGATCATTTCCCGAACAAACGATCGAATATTTGTCGCGTCAGACTCGTAGATGTGATGCGTCTGCTCCTCAAACTCCTCGTCTGCCTCACTTCGATGGATCTCCGCCAATTCCTCCTGCGGAGTCATCCAGTCGCTCCTCGGGAGGGGTATGCTATCGTCGTCGGTTTCTACACACTGATGGCCTCGCAAGCGTAGCATGGCGCAATGAGGGCCCAGACCGCGCTTCATCTTCTCGAATAAAGCATTTGATTCCGCAATGTCGCCGCGATCCTCGTCGTGGATCAGCACATAATACCGGAGATATTCACCATCGACCCAGGGTGGCAGCTTCTGGTCCCCTGAATTGGTTTCCGCGTATAGTCTTCGCAACTCCTCCAGCGGGTTCTCGGTCTGTGAGCTGATAGCTGTGACGCAGGCGACTGGATGGGCAAAGGTCTCGTGGGGCGCTATGCGAAGGCCGGACAGAAGTCGGCGCAAATAGAGGGCATAGTACGGCGATGCGGCCTCGACATCGAGGCCTTGTCTGGCCATGAGTCCATAGTGCGGACCGTTGGCGTAGGATTCCTCAGCATATGTCAAATGCCTCTCTACCAGCATTTCGACGTCTGACATCAGCTTGCGGTCCCGCGCAGCCGAAGCCTGCGCAGCACCTGGCCCCTGACTTGACCCTTCTGTGGGCGACCTGATTCCTGGGCTCGCCGTATCCGGGTGCTCAATGTCGTTTCCAAACTGCGTGAACCTGATAGCAAAGTCGTCCACCGGCCGACTGACGCCCGAGCTGTCCCTTACGGAAACTCGCCCCTGTATCCTTTCTCCGAACGGCCTCAGCAGCTCCCACAGTCCGTGCTTGAATCCCTTTTCCCTCATCAAATCATCCGTATCTTTGGAGTTGTATATCGTCACATGCGGAACAAAGGCCTTGAGGATCAAATTAAGCGGATCCCCTGGGTTATCGCTCGCTGCCTCCGTCAACTCTCGATCGGAGACAGAGTCGAACATGCCTCCCGACAGCGGCCGTGATGGTGATCCCCTCCCAGCTGGCGACATGGACCGTGATCCTGGCGGTGATAGCGTCGAGGCGTACAGGGAAGCAGCCGAGGGATTCGACCGTCGAAATAGGCTGTTCTCGGACTGCGACATGGGCAGAGACCCGGCGCCGGGGCTAATTGTCGTCTTGGTCGAGATGTTGTGAGAGACATTCCTCAAGCCATGGGGGCGCGTACGAGCCGTGCTCGGTGGAGCTTGAACGGGAGATAGAGGCCCTTCATCGTCGATGGGTTGGGACATGGCGTGCTCGGATAGTGAAATTCGTAGAGAGTGTTGCTATAATGCCTGCCGTTGCCCTGCTTGCCTCTGGACAAGCTGATGCTGATGCTGGTCGAGGAAGGATGTGAGAAACGCGAGAGAGACAGAAAGTCCTGCGGCTGCATCACGCAAGATTATCGAACTCGGCAGGATAGTAGAGGAACTGAGGCGAGCTGGAGCTGCAGCTGGAGCGAGACGGGGGAACCATTGACGTCCTGATGAGGTGAGGTGAGGTGAGAGCCCATCAGCGGATTTCGGGCTTTGGGCCCCCCGCGGGAGGGTTACGGTGGGACAGCCTTGAGCCTCGACTTACAGGGGATGAGTGGCCACTGAAGGAGCTCTCTGGCTGCTGGTCCACTTAATTTTCGAAGCCCATCGACCATCGCATCGCGTCACTCCAACGTGGTCCAAAGCCTTCTTTGTCTACATTGTCTACATTGACCTTCAAGCTCAGCTGCCGATACTTCGAAGCATCCTCAACAAAAGGAGACATCGGACCATACGACTGACTATCACACTACAAATACATCTTCAAAAGCAACCTCAACGAGTCGCACCCTCCATCTCAGGCGCAATGCCCGGCGACCTCAACGCCTACCTCGCCTCGCGCTACCTCGTCGCCGACCCAAGACCCGCAAAGAAGAAAACGAAGAGAAAGGCCAACCAGTCCGACGGCCTCCTCATCACCGACGATGCAGACTCAGCGTGGGGCACTCCCAGTCGAAACGATGCTATGGACGAGGATACTCCTTTCACTGTCGCCGACGCGCGAGCCACGTCCGAATTCCGAAAGGCAAAGCAGAACAACTGGAAGAGCGTAGGCGGTCGTTCAAAGACGGACGACGAAACAGCTGCCGCAGACGCGATTTTGGCATCGACGGCGAGGGAGACGGCCGCTGCTGGCGGTGCCGGCGACGACGACACCCCCATGATCGATACGACGACGACAACAGCGGCAGCAGATGAACCTGTGAAAATGTCCGACGGCACTCACGCGGGCCTCCAGTCCGCCGCCGCCGTCTCGGCACAGCTCGCCCGCCGCGCTGCTGAGGAAAGGGCAGACTTTGAGAGGAGTCGTAAATCCGCTAAAGAGGCGGAGACCGTCTACCGAGACGCTACGGGACGGAGGATAGACGTCTCGATGAAAAAGGCAGAAGCAAGAAAGGCCGCCGCGGAGGCAGAGGAGAAGGAGAGGCTGGCAAAGGAGAACCTTAAAGGCGAGGTGCAGAAGAGAGAGCAGGAGGAGAGGAGGGAGAGGCTGATGGATGCGCGAGGCATGAAGCTGGCAAGGGGAGTAGACGATGAGGAGATGAACAGAGAGCTCAAGGAGAAGGAGAGATGGAACGATCCGATGGCGCAGTTTCAGACTGAGACCACGACGACAACGTCGAAGAAGGGCAAGTCAAAACGAAGACCGGTATACAATGGCGCCGCGCCGCCAAACAGATACGGCATCAAACCTGGGTACCGATGGGACGGCGTAGACAGGGGCAATGGCTTCGAGGCTGAGAGATTCAAAGCGATCAACAGGAGGGAGAGGAACAAGGATCTGGATTACTCATGGCAGATGGACGAGTAGGTGGCGAGCTCCAGAAAAGTACTCGAGTGAATGAATGATACCCTAGACTTTTACACTTGACGCGTTTCTGCACATCAGGCTGGCTTGTGCCAGATGAGGTTCTTGTGCATCCATTCTGCTTCAGCATATACAACCTGACGCAATCGCAAACCAGCTTCCCCAGGGACTAATTAAATACCCAGCGCCATCTCTGATTCCCATCGTGCCTCTGGTGCCCCATCATTCTCCGGAACTCTCTACGCATCCTTCCTCCTGCGGAGCTTCTTGTCATGCGTATCATAGGCACAGACCGAGGTGATAAGCGTGATAAGCGCCTTCTTCTCGATCTGACCGGGGCCACTGCCGATACGGCCCGGGAAATTCTTCATCAAATCCGTGCTCGAGATGCCGCTGCCGTCCTTGGGCAGACAATCCAGGATAGCCTGCGCGGTGATGGGACCCGCGTGCGACGGAGCGGGCGACCCTGTTGGAGAAGCGCCTGCTTGCCGTTAGTAGAGCTGTACATGTCTTGAAATATGAAGAGGGGAAAAAGACTCACTGCTCTGCCCAGGATGAGGACTGCCAGCCCGAGAGCCGGAGGGAGTACCACGGTTACTGCTCAGCAACTTGAGCTTCTTCTTCCTCACACCAGCACCGTCAGACATCTCGCCGCCGGTAGCCTCGCCGTCGCTGCCGGAGCCGGCGTTGCCAGAGAGTCCCTTCCTCTTTGCTGCGCCTGGCACCGGCGTTCCTGCGCGGCTGCCGGCCGCCGGGGTCGCCGTCTTCTTGACCTTGGGCTTCTTTCTCGCTGACTCGTTGCCGCTAGATTCTGACGGAGAGCCAGCGCGCTTAAGGCTCTTACCCTTCTTGAGAGCGTCTACGGTCTTCGTGCCTTTTGTCGGGGTGTTGGAACCCTTGGAGTTGGACCCAGCAGCTTTGGCCTTCTCATTAGTGACGGTGTCCTTCTTCTCATTCTCGTCCTTTTTGTCCTCTTCCTCGTCCTCATCGTCACCATCCTCGTCGGACGAGCCGTCGTCTGACTGTTATCTCATCAGCTTAGGCCAAGTCACGAAAAGCGCAATGCCACTTACGCTGGACCAAGGATTATCCTCCGAGTCATCGCTTTTGTAGATGTTCTCCTTATCTCGCTTGATCAGAGCCTTCTTGGTTGCTTTTCCGTACTTTTCACGCTCCTTTTCCTCTTGCAAAAGGGCGTTGAGTTCCTTCTCCACCTCCTTTTCATCACCCTCACCAAACAAGTTGGCACCGAGCTGGTCCCGACGAATCCGGTTGTTGCTCTCCTTTGTGTCCTCATCCTCCTGCTTCTCGAAAGTGTGCGTTTCGTCGTCGTCCTGGAACTCGTCCCCGGAAACGTCTAGCTCATCATGATCCATCTTCTCCGCTCGTGAAGCATTCCTGAACGTGTCACTTTCGGTCTTGACCATGGGTCCTTTGCCGTAGAAAGCTCTGCGGGTCGCCTCCAGATCATGCTGACCGGCCTTGCGCTCCTCATCCTTCATAACCCAGCGACTAGCCGTGGTCTTCTTGTTCATGAGAGCTTCAGCCTGGTCGATGGTGTATGCTTGGAACGGCGGCTTGGCGGTAAAGCGGTACCACTTTTCGAGAGGAACCATCTTGAAGTGTCCGCCTTCTATGACGAAAGCTGCGTTGGACTCTGAGAGGGCTGATACGTATCCGCCCACCCACACATTCTTGCCATCAGCGTCTTCGAGGTGCCACGGCAGTGCTTCCTCGTACCGGATCTCCGACTCCTTCTTCGCTGCGGCTGTTCTGGGTCCACGGCTGAACGAGATCTTCTCCTCCTTTGCCTTCTTGGGTTTCTTTGGCTCAGCATCCTTGACGACCGGCGCGATCTTGGCCTGGTCGAGGGCCCTCTGTGCATCCCTCTCTGCCTTGATCTGAGCTACGCGCTCCAGCTCGGCTTGGTCGACCTGCTTGGCAGGCTCTGGTTCGGGGACCTCCTCCTCTTTCACAGCGCGACCTGGGGGCGGCTGACGAGCATCACGTCGATGCAGTGTGACCGGTCGAGCAAATTCGTCTTGGTCGGTCGGATCGATTTGCTTGTCTGTTCTCACAGGCGCAAATCTGATCATATGATGCCTGATGCCGTCCATGATCGCCTTTTTCGTCGTCATTATGGGAATATCGGAGTAGGCCACGCTGGGTGTCTCCGACCAGCCGCCATTGGCAGCGCGCTTCGCCGCGATGTCTGCCCTCGAGCCGGGGACTACTTTGAGCGGCGCAGGGTTCGCACTCGGCCTGGCCTGCGCTGTCTTTGGTGGGGGCCTGCGTCTAACAAGAGGATTGGCGCGAGGTTTTGGCTTCATCGGTCGCAGGGGGTTCGGTTTCGAGCTGTTAGGAGGACCTCCAGCCGCAGATGACGAGCCATTCTGATCGGCCATGTTGGTCGCAGTCGTAGCCCCAAACGGCCGCCTTTCTGTGATTGCTTGCACGTTTCGATGACCTAGACTCAGAGGGCGAAGCTAAGAATAGACTTGTAATAGAGATGGTGCGGATCGTG
Source organism: Parasarocladium wereldwijsianum (assembly GCA_036250105.1). NCBI lineage: Eukaryota > Fungi > Ascomycota > Sordariomycetes > Hypocreales > Sarocladiaceae > Parasarocladium > Parasarocladium wereldwijsianum. The sequence continues at coordinate 61,790 of JAXOUE010000006.1, forward strand.
GGCGACTTGGCGCGTGATGGATGCAAAGTTGAAGGAAGATGCACGAAGTCGAAGCGCGACGACGCTGAGAGCTTCAGAGGCTTGATCACGTCCAGATAGGGTTTAGTGCTGCTGAGAAACGCCTGTGATTTCGAATGACGTTAAACGTACCGAGCCAAGTTGTTGCACGTAGTTGCAGAAAAACAGGATGTAGATGACAGAGAAGCTCAGTTAAATGATTCAAACAGTCAGGATTCTTAAATGAGCAAGATTTCTTGCAAAGACATCTCGTCGTGGCGGAGCATCTCTTTGTTCAAAGATGTACCCTAACCCGGAACGTACATATGTACAGTACATTTACACAGTGTATGACATAGTGTGACTGTATGGATACGCATTAGCTCAGCTCACGGCGTTTGCTTCCAAGCTTCACAGCCGTGAGCACTTTACTGTCTGGTTCTCAACTTGCAGAAGGCGTCAGGAAACCCACTGTCATCGTTTCAGATCCAGGAAGCTCTAGCTGGTGCGCTCATCAGACTTTCCAACTGGAAAATTGTGACCAAGTCACTGTACAACTATCATCTCGCAACTGGTCAACCATTGTCAAGCAAGGCAACTCGACCTTACATATAACAGATCCCTGTTCCTCGAAACTTATCCGTCTCTCCATTTCGCAAATTGAGGCAACTGCTCTCCAGTCCTTCTCTGCAGAAATCTTCATTGTGCCACATGCCAAGTCATCTCGCATGGCCCATGATCTACGATCAACCTCATACCTAGTTCACTGATCCTGCCTCAACGGCCAGTCTCGACCACCATGGCTATGCCACCAGGCCAGCCCGCAGAAACTGCATCTGCCTTCGAGAACCAGCTTGGAGCCCTGAGTCTGGACAATGGCGTGCCACCTCATTCCAATGGATCATCTGTCCCCTCTACACAGGTCCAGCGGGACGGGACGTTGAATTTCTCCACAATCGGGCAGGATGCTGACTCTGCTTCCTCTGCTGCCAAGAAGGGAGGAAAGAAGAGACTCAACCAGGCGCAGCGTCGGGAACTGAGTGCGCAGCTGAGCATTCCCGTTGATGTCCGGGGCCAAGCTCAGCCTCAAATGAACCATAACACCCGAGGGCACTATGGTAGTCCAGGCTCGTTTGGACAACCAAGGGGTATGCATATGGCCCAACGTGGCAATCATGGCTACCAGTCTTTTGATAGTCACGGCGGCGGACAAGCACCCAACGGTAATCGATACACATACGGCCGAGGGCAGAATCACTCCTACAGCAGCCCGAATCAACGCTTTACGCAAACCCAACAACATCACAATCACAAACATGGGCCATCTCAGCATCAAGGTGGACACGCTTTCCGGGATGGACAGAGCGCTCGTGGGCATTACACATCTGGAGGGCCGCAGCGCCAACTATATCACGAACAGCAGCAGCAACAGCATCATCAGAACGTCCCAGCACAATCTGCACTCCTCAGACAACTGTGCGATGAGGTTTTGCGTAACTCAGAAATAGAATTCGCGGAAATTGCAGAAAAGGAGGACTTTCGTCGGCGTATAGAGCGCATCTGCGCCGTGGCTATTGCGACTCATGAAATCCAGCATGGGGGCCTGTTCAACTTTCCACCGCAATCTGTCAGGTTGCAATGCTTTGGCAGCCTTGCATCTGGGTTTGCCACAAAGGCTTCGGATATGGATCTTGCTCTCTTTTCCCCAGAGTCTCCAATTGCCCCGGACGATCCACGGTCTCCAATTCCGCGAATCCTGGAAAAGGCCCTTTTGGATGCCGGAGTGGGTGCACGTCTGCTGACAAAAACGAGGGTACCTATTATCAAGATTTGCGAGAAACCGCCACCTGCATTGTACGAAGCACTGGTCAAGGAACGGCAAAAGTGGGAAGACGGTGAGGGTGGTCATGGTCAAGAGGAGCTCGAGGAGACTGGACATGGGGAACATCAAGAAGAGTCCGCAGAGACACCCAAACCCGGCCTGGGCAACGATGAGGATGTTAACGGAGACTCTTCACCTAGCGCGCCCCAAGACGGCGAGCCACGCCAAACCGATAGCAACGAGGCTAGCAAAGCCGGCAACAACGAGATTGGCTCTCAATACTACTTTGAGGTGCCTACAGCCGACGTAGGCGGCAAGACGTCAGTGTACTTGAAGCAAGGTCCCGCGCAGACTCTTGCTGGCTATTACGGTGTGGCGAAACGCCTCCTTATGAAGCTGAGTGTGCGAGATGTCAAGGCTGCCAATTGTCGCGATATCCATGATAGGGAATGGGAGATTTTGCGCTTGGTATGCCAGGCCTTCGTGAACGGGCTGCAAGATACCGATCTCCGTGATCGTCTGCTGTCGTACCCTTCTCTCGACTTCCAGCCGGCCTTTTACGAGCCCAATGTCAATGGTCAGGTGAAGCTGCGTTACTCGCTGTTTGCCGTTTATACCCAGGTAGAATCACAGGCGTTGATTCAACGGTGGCAAGACTGGTACGCTGAGAAAAGCACAGTAGATCCTGTCGCTGCTGCAGGATGGGAGAGCGCCGATTTACAGGGCATTCTTCGTACTTGGGAAGGTCTCATGAACTTCAAGCTTGGTCGAACAGAACCTGTTGCTCTCAATCATGATCTCCAGGAGGCGCATGCAAAGATGATCAAGTGTCCGAGCTTTGCAATCGTAACGCTAGCTCAGGGTCAGCACGAGTCTGCGTCGTCTTATCTGACAAGAGTGAAGGCTTTGGCAGCTCGGTTCCCGAATGTGGACTGGAAAACGTCAAAGGATTTGATTGAGCAATACCTTGCCGGCATTCACTCCACGAATGTTCGAAAGGCTGTGATGCAAGCGCGAGCTGCTGCCTCTGCCGAATGGGACCTGGAGACCATCAGCCGTCAACACAGGGCGATCCAGCTTGCGATGGATTACGAAGAGGCTCTGAAGGCCCAACAATACGGAGAACAACATGCGGACGCCATTAACAAGTATATCAACCTGCTACGACAGCCTTTCCGCCAACAGACGCTTCCCTCTGGGGAGGTTTGTTGGATCGTTCCCGCAGAACAGGGAGTGCAGGATCTGCTGGCCACCATCAAGAGCCTTGGTGCTCCGACCGCGCCAGCCACCACGAAACCTCGGAGCTCGGACAAGCTCGACCTTCCTAAGGATGGAGTCGGCGTTCAGTGCGACCTCAACTTCTCGGCTCATCTTGCGATGCATAACACCCACCTCCTGAAATGCTACGCTGCAACTGACCCTCGTGTGCAGCCTATGGTTCTGTTTGTCAAGCATTGGGCCAAGGTCCGGGGCATCAATTCCGGTTACCGTGGCACGTTGAGCAGCTACGGCTACGTCCTCATGGTACTACATTACCTCGTTAATGTTGCCCGACCTTTCGTTTGTCCCAACCTGCAAATTCTTGCACAGCCTCCTCCGCCAGATGCCACGCCTCAGCAAGTGCAAGAGATGACCGAGTGCAAGGGGTACGATGTACGATTCTGGCGAAATGACGCGGAAATCAGGCATCTGGCGGCGAACGGACAGATTACGATCAACGACCAGCCGATAGGATTCTTGCTGCGCGGGTTCTTCGAGTACTACTCGCAAAAGTTTATGAGTGATGGAAGAGGCAAGGGCTTTGATTGGGGTCGCGAGGTGCTGAGTTTGAGATCTCCAAACGGTATCCTCAGCAAGCAAATGAAGGGCTGGACCGGTGCAAAGACCACTCTCGAGAACGCGGCGCCTGTCTCGCAACAGCAGCAACCGCAGCAGCGAACTCCAGTCGTCTCCCACGCACAGACACCCGATGTCACCCCTGCCGTACCGACGGGCGAGGTGAAGGAAGTCCGGCACCGATACCTCTTTGCTATCGAAGATCCTTTCGAAATTGACCACAATGTCGCGAGGACAGTAACTCACACTGGCATAGTGGCGATCCGAGATGAGCTCCGCCGTGCTTGCAGGATTATCCGTTCTGCCGGGATCCAACAGCCAGAAGGGAGCCCAGTGGAGGACCTCCTTGAAGAAAAGAACAAGGTCGAGACGCCGGACAAGGAGTCATTTGAGAAGCTGGTTGATGAGATACATGGTCTGAGTGCTTAGAATACAGGTGACGATGGGCAAATGACTCTGTAATATGATGGGAGAGTCTGTTTTGGCTACAGATTCAGGGGTGGCAATGTTGGCATCACTGGTGTTGTTTGTTTTGCATTTATTCTTCTATCGTGTATTGTATGGTATCATACGAGCGGTCTGCTCGTTGCATTTCTATTTCGACATCCACTGCTTTTTCTACTTTTGTATCTATTCATCCATCGCCAACAAATCGAACGGATTCTGTGATGCCCGTTTAGAAGATACTGCTCGCTTCTGATAGAGTTGATTTGTGTGATCACTCTCGCCATGGTGCCCATTGTCTTTCTCGTCCCGTGGCATCTTGTCTCGATCGTCGCTTTCTTCCAGTTCTGGCATCTCCAAGAGCCCAGCAATGTCCTTCAGCAGACTCTTGGCGCTGCCCTTATCCCTCAGCACGCCGAGCAACAGCTCCGTTGACAAAACATCTTCCAGTTTAGGCACAGCTCGCTCAAGAAATTCAGATACCTTTTTCAACGTGCTAGCCGATTCTGAGAAAGCTTCTTTGGGCATTGCAAGAAGTATTTGGCTTGTGAGGCGAAGAGAGTAAAAAGTCACCAGGCTTTGTGCGATAAAGTGTGCCTCTTCCCAGATGTATTTGTCTTCCTTCTTACTTGTTTTTGGGCTTTGAAGCATGTCAAGGATAGGAGAGTTATCGGAAGCGGCCATGTCCTCTTGAATGGCGATGGCAAGGCCTAGGCGCATCCAAAGCGGGTGAGTTGATGTGGCCTTTGCCTTACGCTCAAAGCGTTGCGCCAGGGAAGCGAGAGTATTGAGGTATGCCCGAGCCTTACTCAAAGAGAGTTTGACTAATGTGCCCTTGTGCTGGTTGACATTCGTAATTTTCCGATATTCTCGCATCGTCTTGGGCGGAGCTGGAAAGGTGTGCGCAGCGAAAGCATAAGCCATGGTACGAAGACCAGCAGCCGAATCCCAAACACTGCGTCTTGAGGGGTCTTCCGTCATCATGGGCATGAAGATCAAAGGATTCTCCTCTCTCTCAAAAAACTGAGAGATGAGCTCTGACAGGCGAGGATCGAGAGATGACAGTTCCCAACCCTCAACTGGATCCGATACTTGATTGCTCGTGTAACGACTTGTGAACAGACGAAACAGGTCGGGGTCAGGGTCATTCTCCAGACAGGCCCGCCGCAGTTGATTCATCGTAGCGTGTTGCGAGCGTTCCTTTTCGAAAGCCAGCCGCATGACAGGAAATTCGAGCTGTGTGCAGATCGCGTGCGGCTCGTACAGACTACAGGCGAGCTTGTCTTCGCTGTTGAGAAAGATGTCCCGTAACAATGCAACGCTGCCCAGTGCGAAATCGTGGACCAGCAAATCCGAATCGGACGTCAAGATACATACCGGCATGACGGCATCGTATGCAAACTTTGCGCAAAAGTCGTCAGCTTCTCCTAGGACGACGTGTGTTACGGAGGCGTAGCTGCTGTCGCGAAGCGCTTCGATCACGGAGGGAACGTGAAAGGGGGGTGGTAAGGGGTTCGATTTTTGAGGCTCTGGTGTGCCGGACACTTGAAAAAGCTCTTTACGGCTCAAGCATGTGCTGTGAGAGGTCGGAAGTGGTAGGTGGAAGGTTTTACGTCGTTTGATGAGTTGCGAGGTGATCCGTTCTGTTCTTTGGAAGCGAACCAGTCGCTTCGAAGTGGGAAGGTAGCCATCAAAGTAGATTGCTTCTCTGCGGATGATCAGTATTCCACGAATTGACTAGCCATATCAATATGGACGGTTGAATCTCACATGGAAATGCCGTGCTTTGGGAGTTCATCAAGCCATGCGACAGCAGACTTGCCTAAGAGCTTATTCGACGGCTCGGTGTTCCCGCTCAGGATAGACTTGTGCAGAATATGGTAGGCGAAGGCAGGTCCATCAATCACGACACGACGGCCATCAAGAAAGTCGTGCTCAGCGAACGGCTCCAAAGCTGAGAGAAGGCCAGGGATACCCATGATGGGCGAGAGTCAGAAGGAGGGGACACTGAGTTTCTCGAGATGGTGATGAACTAGGAGAAGCTTGGAGACATGATGACTCTATCTACTATCAGTAATTGCAAAACAACGAGGTGCAGGAAAAGGCTTACACCCAATTTGGTGGGTTCTCCTTTGGATGGACAACGGCGATAGCCTCATTTCTGCGTTGTGGTGCATGTGAAGGGTTCGTAAAAAAAAATACCCCGGTACGTCATTACGGTGTTCAGGGTCTGATTCACACTGTACTCAGTCGTCATGTCAATCCCTTGGTACAGTGTGTAGTTCACAGAGCACGGTGCTCTCCGAAGTGCGGCGCTGTCAGAGGGAGTCAAGCAGGAGCAGGTGGGGCCCACGAAAATCTCAGCTGGAAGCTTCGTCCAACGTTGCACCTGCCTTTTCGTACTTTTCCCCAATCATCCTCCTCCTCGCGCTCCTCCTTCTTCCACCGTCTGTCGCCATCTTCATTCACTCACTCAGTTGGCTGAGCGCCAGTCTTCCATTCGCAAACGCATCTCATTCTGAGGCATCGACGTCATCGTCACCTCTTTTTCGTGCCTGGTGCACTACTACCAACGGATGGCCTGATCGCCAAAAGCGAGAGAAAGCAGAAGCAAGCAACCATGCGCAACACTCTCATCTTTGCTGGGAACTCGTGCCCAGTTCTCGCAGGCCAGATCTGCGAGAACCTGGGCATGAAGACAGCTGACGCCGAGCTGACCCAATTCTCCAACGTGAGCACTCTCCCCCTGTGCTGCCGAGTGCTGCTCAAGTGAACCCTTCTCGCTCCGCCGGAATTTGTTCCCAAAGTGCACTCGACTGACAGGACATGCTTGATCTCAGGGCGAGACCAGCGTGCGCATCCTCACTAGCGTCCGTGAGAAGGATGTCTTCGTTGTCCAGTCGGGCAGTTCGCGGATCAACGATTCCATCATGGAACTGCTCATCATGATCTCCGCTTGCAAGGGCGGATCAGCAAACAAAATCACAGGTGAGCACCTTCGTTGGAGTTTTTATAGCCGCGGGTGATTCAAGTACTGACAATGCAAAGCCGTCCTTCCCTACTTCCCGTACAGCCGCCAATCGAAGAAAAAGTCCCATCGCGGCGCCATCACAGCCCGTATGCTCGCCAATCTCCTGGGTGTCGCTGGCGTCAAGCACGTTATTACTGTCGACCTCCACGCTTCGCAGATGCAGGGCTTCTTCAAATGCCCCGTAGACAATCTCCATGCCGAGCCCATCATCGCAAAATGGATTCGTCACAACGTGCCCAACTGGCGCGAAGCGGTTGTGGTCTCCAAGAATGCCGGTGGCACAAAGAGGGTGACATCGCTCGCCGACGCCCTCAAGCTCAACTTTGGCATGGTGACTACCGACAGGAGACGCGGCAACGCCATGTCTGCCAGTGCCGTCATGAACCACATCCATGGACTGGACACGAATGTACCACTGGAAAACTCGAACCGACCCGCATCTCCAAAGACCCCCAACGCCCAGGATCCTATCGAGGAAACCACGCAGAGCCGCACAGTGGCCGATGCCCACGGGTCTCCAACGCGGCGTCCGCGACCCAACCCTTCTAAGAACAGGGATGCGACTGTGACGCCGCCACGACGTGCTGCAGCTGACGAGGACTCTGAAAGTGCTCACGCCTCTGTCTTTTCCAGTGCCAACCCTAGCACCGACGCCCTCGCCGCTGCCATTGCAGCCGCCGATCTCGATGATCGCAGAGTGCGCGAAGTTACACACGGTCGTCTGGTGCATGGCCACGTTGTCGAGGATGATTTCCCATCACCTGAGAACTCCATCACTGGAAACAGTCAGGAGGATGACCCGATGACCATGTCTCATGCTTCGTCTTTCTTTGTGCAAGAGCGTGAGCCCCTTGGTGGTTCCGGCGACGCTGGCGCCAGCTCTGATGAAGAGGACAATGCTTTCCAGAATCGTGAGGGCGAGCACATGATCACCTTGGTGGGTGATGTGAAGAACCGAACTGTTCTGATCGTGGACGACATGATTGACAAGCCTGGATCTTGGATTGCAGCTGCTGAGACGGTTGTCAAGCGTGGCCGGGCCAAGAGGGTCTACTGCATTGCCACTCACGGTGTCTTTGGTGGAGACTGTCTCGACCAACTGCAGGCATGCGAGTGTATCGATCAGATTGTTGTTACCAACAGCTTTCCCATCCAAGAAGCCGATGCCAAGAGGATTTCGAAGCTTGTCATTCTTGATCTCTCTGGTCTCTTGTCAGAAGCTATTCGACGCAACCACTATGGAGAGTCCATTTCTCCCCTCTTTCAACACATCAGGGACTGAGTCCAACATCTCCGTTAGACTGCAGTATCGAAAATCTTGTTTTCAGCGAGGCGCAGGGTATGTCAGGTATGGATTTCATTTACACCGCAAAGTAATTTGCTACTGGCCAAAAGGCCTATGAGACCAATGAAGAAGAAGAAGCACTGCTGTGGCAGTGTCTGCTGATGAGCTTCCAGTGACGATTTTGTGATGAAGCCTCAATGAGCTCTGATCTATTCTGGTGACCTATGCGAACCTCCCGTGACTCTACATCCAGTGTTGCTACCTCTGGTAGCAAGTATCCTACATTCAACCCAGAATGGATGCTTAACGGACCATTGGAAGAAAAACTGACTTCAGCGAAACCGATCCAGATTCTCTGTGATCAAATTGCATTTTTGCCAGACCACGTGTCTGCTACTTGGCTTGATGCACGAAATGTCGTACATTCTCATTGGTATTCTGCCTTTGAATACATTCATAATATATTCCACATATTTTCCGATACGTGACCGTTTCTGGTTCCTCGTCTGTCCGCCTTCACGTATTCTTCTTGTGCATCACGGTAGCAGCAGCCTTATCGTCTGTCGTCAGCGTCTTCAGATGAAGACTGTTTGAGGGACATGAAGACCTACCTGGTGATTTGGAAAGACCAACGTATCCGCAATGACTACGTTTTCCCGTCTTGTGGCCTTGAAAACTACGACTTCCGCGATGTCCTCGGGGGTCAAAGGCTCGCAGCCAGCATATACCGCGTCCGCTTTCTCCTTGTCGCCGTAAAATCTGACTACCGAGAACTCCTGAGAGCGCGTGTTAGCAGATCAGGCCGTCTCCCGCCGCGTCATCTTTGAACTAATTTGTGCTTACTGTTTCCACTTGTCCCGGATCAATTTCCATCACTCGGACTCTGGTCTTGATCAACTCCCTCCGCAACGCGTCCGTGTAGCTCCTCACTGCTGCCTTGCTAGCGCAGTAAACGCTTCCTCCCGCGTACGGTTCTCGTCCGGCAACGGAACCGATGTTGATGACATCTCCGCTGCCACCGTTGGGCCGCGCGAGGAAGATGGGGAGGATGGCTTGTGTCATGTGAATGAGGCCCGTGAGGTTGGTGTCGATCATGGTATCAATGTCAGAGGAGGCGATGTTAGGGGATTGAGCTACGCCTTTGACGAGGCCTCTATTATGAGAAAAATTTGCACTTAGCCATCTCATTTCGCTTGCTAAGATCGTCGCATGAGAACCAGGACAGTGAAATGGAGACTCACGCATTATTGACCAAGACATGGATATCTCGCCATTCTTCAGGAAGCTTTTCCAGAAACCCGCTCACTTCCTCCCTCTTACTGACGTCAAGCCTCTCGCACCGTACTTGCACTCCCTCACCGAATTCGTCCCGAATCTGCGCTTTGAGCGATTCGAGGGCTTCCAGACGCCTCGCGGCCAGGAGGAGACGGAGGGAGGAGGCGGGGGCAGTGCGGGCAAACTCGAGGGCCGTGGAGCGGCCGATGCCGGAAGAGGCGCCTGTGATGAGAATGGTCTTGTTGGTAAGACGAGAAGCGGCTGATTTGGTCTGATAGGTCCGGGCAAAGGTGGATGGAAGGGTAGAGAGCAGACGGCGGGTAAGAGTTGTGGGGAGGCGTCGCATGATGAGATACGGGACGGATCAAGATTCGGGAATGCGAATGTCTGATAAGATACGATGGCCTTTAAAGAACAGTATTCTCGCTTTTTCATAAGTTTGTATCAGAGTTCATTCGATGACGAGATGTATTGAGATGACAGTGTCTAGAGTACAGTTCAAGATGTGGAGCGCGTATCGTGGGGGAGACCTGGGTTCACGTCGCGGATGTGGAGCTGATTGTAGGAAGATTGAATTAGACTGCTCTATCTATTAAATTAATTAAACGTCTGACTAAACTATATAATAGTAATGAAGGAAGATAGAAGCTGATTCTTAAAATTATAAGACACAATTTATTATAAGAATAATTTAGCTTAAATAAAGCTTATTATATATTAATTATTATAGTAAGTAAGTAAATAACTTAGTTTTAAGTGGCCAAGACTAAAAGCTAATAGTTAGATAGCTTAACATACTTTTGAGCTATTAATATTATTTAGTAAAGTGTAATAGATGAAGATAAGTTAAGTATAGTAGGAAGAAGTTAATGTATAGCAAGACTTACTGTTAACTTTTGTTAAGGGTTCTTTAGACCTATAGGTTATGTGCTTTTAGCACCTAAGGTTCTTTCGTTTATTTTATGTAGGTAGCTATAAAGTAGAGTACTGTCTCTTTAGCTATTTTATTACAATTATTCTTTTCTATATCTTGTGAATGAATTTAGCTGCTTTTTATATATTGTTAGCAATTAGAGAGTAGAGTAGTTATAGCAACAAAGCAAGAGAAGTTGCTACAAAAACGGCTGTCTTTTTATATTGCATAGAGTAGAAAAAAAAATTATTTTATAATAGCTACTAGTAGTTGCTAGCAAGTATTATATAGTATGAAAAGGAATAGTAAAAGAAACGAACTATATTAAAAAGTGTTCTTAATTAATTCTTGCTTGCTTAAACAAACATAAAATAGAATAAGCTATTAACATCTATATATACTTATTATAATAGCGATTATAAACTGCTAGCAGCTATTATAGACTACTAGCAGCTATTATAAATTGTCAGCAGCTGCTACAAACTACTCATAGCTGTTCTAAACTACTACTAGCTACTAGTAGATATCCTAATTTATATGCAGCTTTAATAAAGTTTTTACTAAAGCTATATTTAATACTTTTTTTCTTATAAAAGCTATAAAGCTTCTAAAAGTTTGTAATAAAATGTAACGAATAAAGATAAGTTAGGTATAGCAGTAAGGGGTCATTTGTTACGAACCAATACTGATACAAATCACCAAGATGGGCTAGAGTGGTTACTAAGTAAGTAGGATAATGTACAGTCTAATACTAATGCTTTAAGAGAGTTACACTAGAAAACATAAGTTATGTAACTTAAGGGATCACTATTTATGTAAGAGTGATCTAACCTTAAATTACTTTAGATTACTTAGTAATCTATAACAATCTAAACTATAGATTACTATATCTTTAACTATAATTTAATTTATAGTAAGAATAAATAGTAAGTATATAAGGAATAGTTATTACTACTAACATTAAGAACTTAGTTCTTTAGTGTTTTATCTAAGTATTTACCTTAAGTACTTTTAACTATTTACTACTTTTAGTAAATAAGACTAATATATTTTTATAACTATTTTTAATTAATTATTATACTATTTAAATAATTACTATATAGTTACAATTAGAAGTTATTGCTTGACTTATCTATAATAGAAACCTATAATACTTACCATAGTAAGATCGGTTATAACATCATTGTATTGCAAGACTAACTCTTGACCACTGTCAAGGTTTCCCTAGTGTTATAACCGATCTTACTATGGTAAGTGTTATAGGTTTCTATTGTAGATAAGTTAGGTAATAACTTCTAATTGTAACTATAGAGTAATTGTCTAAACAGTATAACAATTAATTAAAGATAGTTATAAAAATATATTAGTTTTATTTACTAAAAGTAATAAATAGTTAAAAGTACTTAAAGTAAATGCTTAAATTAAACACTAAAGAACTAAGTTTTTAATATTAGTAGTAATAACTATTTCTTATATACTTACTGTCTATCCTTACTATAGGTTAGATTATAGTTAAGAATATAGTAATTTATAGTTTAGATTATTATAGATTACTAAGTAATCTAGGGTAATCTAAGGTTAAATTATTTCTATATAAATAGTAATCCCTTAGGTTATATAACCTATGTTTTCTAATGTAACTCTTCTAAGGCGTTAGTATTAAACTATATATTATCTTGCTTACTTAGTAACTACTCTAGCCTATCTTAGTAACCTATATTAGTATTAGTTTGTAATATTATCTTCTTTCTTTACAAGGTAGACTTTTGCCTATTTTTCTACACTTTATAAGTTCTTTACTTCTTTTTTTTATAATACTTTATGCTTATGCCTTCTAGAAATTTACGTAGTAATTAGCGCTTACTTTTTTAATTAAGTAAATAAGCGTTTTTATTAATATACTTTATTTGTATTACTTTTATGTAAAGTGCGTTTATTAAATAAATAAGAACTTATCTTATTGTCTTAAGTGTGTAAAGTAGAGTTATTTTTATAACAGCTTTAATGTTGCTTTATTTCTTACTTAAAACTTATTAGCTTAAAAGAAGATTAACGCTAATATTAAAAAAAGTAGAGTCTAAGCTTAATAAAGCTCTTTCTTGCTTAATCTATTTATAGCGTTAACAACAATCTCTATAAAAGAAGTCCTTAAAATTAGCTTCTTATATTGTTTATAAGCTAAACAATATAAATAGTATACATTTGTAAAAGCAAGCTATTCTAAAAAAGCAATAAGCTATTAGTTAAGCGTAAGCCTTAAGCGCTATTAGTATTGTTAATTAGTCTTTTCTAAACTTAGGTAACTTTCTTAATTCTTTGCTTATTAATACTCTCTTAGAAGCTGCTAGCAATTTGTTAAATTCTTAACTGGTTCTTAAGTGTTATTAGTATATTTATATCTTTTCTACTTAATAAAATATTCTTTTTTATAGTTTCTAACTTTATAGTTTAGGATTTATTTAATAGTGTATTTTTAGTTTTTAGTTTCTGTTTTTTTATTAAACGTTGTATCTAAGTGCGTTAGCTTTAATAATAAGATATAAAATATTAAGTGTATTCTTATCCCTTAAGGTAGTAATAGTTAGAAATTAACTAATAAGATTTTCTTACTAATTTAAAATAGTCTAAGTTTTTTCTAATTAAGTTTTTTATTTAATTATTTTATTTTAATGTTTTATTAAAAAAGATATACTTTATCTCTCTCCTTTAGAGTTAGTCCTTTTAATCTCTTTTTATTTACATAATATATTATATATTATTATAGAAACGTAAGTTCTTTATACAAAAGCTTATATAGCTTCTTTATTTAATTTGCCTATTTATTAGCACTTAAGGCATCTAAAATTAATATTCCCTTCTACAATTCTATAGGTTTATAGCTTATAGCTGCTTTATATAGTAATATACCTAAATCTTAGTTTATAGCGCTATTATAAGCCTATTATACTATTAGTAGTAGTGTAACCTAATTGTTTTATTCTTTATTAATATAGTATTATAGGTACTATTTAAGCGTTTAGTTAAGTTATTCTGTTCTTCTATTAGATTATAGGTAAAATGCTATAGATATTTTCTATTTTATACCTAATTAATTTGTTAGGCTTTACTAAAAGTTTAATGTAAATAGCTTGTCTTTATTAGATATAATTTATTTAGGTAATCTTTGTTTGTTAATAATATATTATATAAATATATATGCTAGATTTTCTACTATACTTAATTCTTTATATAAAATAAATTCTACTAATTTAGTAAGGTTATTAACTACTATAAGAATACTATTATAAGTAGTATTTATTATTAGTTCTTTAGATGCTAGTAGTTTAATATTAAAATCCTATGCAATAGATTGCTATAGCTTTTCTAGTATAGCTACTAGTTGCAGTTCTCTATAAAGTTAGTGTCTTTCTGCTTTTGCCTTTCTATATACTTTATATTTCTTAATAAAGTTTATTACTTCTTTATATAGTTTAGAGAATCTATATATTTATTGTATTTGCTTTATTATTTATAGCATTCTTAGTATTTATAAAGTTTGTATACATATAAGTTCTAAAATAGTTGTTATTATAGTTATTTAAGTAAGTATTGCTTTCTTTAGTATATATATTTAATTTGCTTTTTAATAAGATTAGAGTAGCGCTTTTTAATTAAGTTATTCTCTATAGTACGTAACTGCTTAATCTACTTATAATTAAGTTAAACCTACTATATAGTATCTACTTACTGTATGCCTAAAACTAAACCTTTATTTACGTTTTCTTTTAAGATAGCAAATAGTTATATTAGTTTATTAAGCCTAAAATCTTCTTTATAGCTTAGAGTATTTACTTTATTATTCTTGCTTTTTTTTATAATAAATAATCTTAAAATTAAATTTACTTAAGAATTCTAACTAATAAATTTATCTCTTATTTAAATCTTTTATAGTTATAAAAGTTGTTAAGTTCTTATAATCTATATAAACTTTAATCTAGTAGCTTGCTTTACTTAGATAGTGTTTCTATTCTTAAAATGCTTTAATTATTACTATAAGTTCTTTATTATATATAAAGTAGTTAAGTTCTAGACTATAGAGTTTCTTTAAGTAGAAAGCTATAAAGTGCAGCTTTCTATTCTTACCTTTTTATTTTAGTACGCTGCTTAAAGCATAGTTTAAAGCATTAGTTTTAACTTTAAATAGCAGTTTTAGTTTTAGTATTGCAAGTACTAGTTCTTTAAGCATTTATTCTTTTAGCTTACTAAAGGCTGTTTTATGTTTACTCTTCTATTTTTATTTATAGTTTTTCTTTATAAGATCTATTAAAAGTCTTACAATTTCTTTATAGCTTTATATAAACTATTAGTAGTAGTTTATAAATCTAAGTAGCGCTTATACTTCTTTAACATTCTTTAGCTATAGCTAGTCTTAAATAGTTACTAACTTAGTTTAATCTATTCTAACCTATTTAAGATATATCTTATAGCCTAGAAACTTAACTTTTTGTTTATAAAACTTGCATTTCTTTAGTTCTACTAGCATATTGTTTTCTTAAAGTACTTAAAGAGTTTTATACATATGTTTCTTATGCTTTTCTAAGGTATTAAAGAATATAAGAATGTTATTAAAGTAGATAGTAAGAAATATATTAAGCTATTCTTTTAGAATATAGTTAATTATTTCTTAGAATATTGCTAGTACGTTAGTAAGTCTAAACAGCATTACTAGGTATTTAAAAAGTCTTTCTTTAGTTTAAAATGTAGTTTTCTATTCTTCTTCTTTTTTTATTTTAATAAAGTTATAAGCTTCTTTTAGGTTTATAGTAGTAAACTATTAAGCAGTAGCTAATTTATCTTATAGTTCCTTAATTAGTAGTAGTAAGTATTAATTTTTTATTATAATATTATTTAGCTATTAATAGTTTATATATAAGCGTAGTTTGCTATTTTTCTTTAGAATAAATAGGATAAAATATCTTACTAATAATTTTAATAGTTGTATATATTCTTTAGCTAAGTTTTCTATAAAGTATTCTTTTAAAGCTTATTGCTTATCTAAGCTAATTGCGTAAACCTTATAAAACTTAAGTTCTATACTAGGCTTTAGAAGAATCTTATAGTTTTATTAGCTATGCTTTAGCAATCCTATTTTTAGTTTCTTACTAAATAGGCTGCAATATTAGTAGTATTCCTTAAGAATCTATTGTATACTTACTTTTAATCTATTAAAGCCTTCTTCTCTTAATGTTAGTATAGATCTATATATAGTAGTAATTTGCTAGCTTTATAGTAACTAGTCTTTTCTTAGCATAACCTACTAAAATTAGCCTATTTTCTAGTTAACTCTTAGATTGCTTGCCTATAGCTAAGGTATTTTTAGTATAATATTATATAAGATTCTTATAATGTTTAGAGTAATATGTTTATTATATTAATTAGCAAAAAAGATAGAAAGTTGCACTACTTCTTTATTTATACGCTTATTATTATATACTATGTTACTTTTATTAATAGTCTTAAGTTAGTAAAGCTTGTTCTTTCTAACATATTGTAAGCAAAGGTAGTTAATAAGATTTAGCGAAATAAAGTTTTCTTATGCTCTACTATTTATTATAGTATAGACCTATTGTTTTTGTATTATTAAACTAAGGAACAACTGTAAGCTAGGTTCTATATATATTATAGTTATTACTACTAGAGTTTGTGTATTATATCTTATACTAGTAGAACACCCTACTATCTTTATTTAGTGTATTAGTTTTTTAAGATCTATAGTAAAAGTTGTTCTATCTAGTATTTAATAATCCTATTAGTGTTAAAGTTTAATAGTTTGCAATCTTTACACTATTTTTCATAATGTTTTATATTTACAGTTTTATAATTATTCTTACTTTAGAACTTATTAAGTTTAAGCTATAGTAAAGGTACATTCTTAAAGTATTATAGTGTTTATTAAAGTGTGTTAGAATTTATATTGTATTAATATTCTTAGTTTAGGTTGTAAAGGTAGTACTACCTTATATAGCCTCTCTCTATAAATTGTACTGTAGTTTGCTCCTATCTAGATAAGTATAGTCTAGGGATTAGTTTAGAGATCCTTTATTCTATAAATTATACTAGAAAGATTTTATATTCTAATTTATTAAAAAAGTAGTCTTAATATATATGTGTAAAGTAGTGTATCTATGCAATATTGCAATATCTTTTAGTAAATAGTAGAATTATATAGTAATTTCCTACTTTTAAGTACATATAGATATTATAGCAATTAAGACTTTTTTAGACTAGTTGCAATTCTTGTTTATATATAGTAGTAGTTACCTTAAATATAGGTAAGCACCTATATTATAGTCTAGGCGTACCTAGGAAATCTTCTATAATAGCTTAATATTTATACTATTTAATATTGTTAAGAAAGAGGTAATCTATATTACTAATAAATTCTTATTACGTTGTTTATATAACAGCTAGTATTAGTTGCTATATAATTTATTATAATGTGTTTTTAAAAGTTAAGTCTAATTCTTTAATACTTTATATAATGTTTGTCTTCCTAATTTCCTAAAGCTTACATTTAGGAAGAGGTTTAAAGTTATTGTTCTTTTTTAAGGCTTAGCATTTGTTTATATAGTAGCTCTTCTTACTATAGTTATAGCACTTACCCTTGCCTTTACTTTGTTAAGCTATATTAAGCTTTATTAGTTTTGCGTGTATTATACTACTTTACATAGTAAACTATTGTTTATAACCTCTACTTATGTTTAATTTATACGCAAGTTAAGGTTTTTTATATTTTTTCTTTTAGTAATGTTAAAAGTTGCAATTATTAATTTTAATAGTAAGGTTAATATATTTATTAAAGTTATTAAGCTTATTATACTTATTAAGCTTGTTCTTAATGTTTTTATGTAGGCTATTATAAAAGTATTCTATAAGTGTAGTGTTGCTTAAGTCTAGCTTAGAAGCGTATTAGTAAAACTCTTTATTATATAAAGTAGTAGATTTAGTCTAGCATAAGTTCTTAAGGTATTAAGTTACTATACGTTCCTTATTAAAGTTACTAAATATATTCTTAAGTTTATGTTTAAAGTTTATATAACTTTAAAAGATATAGTTAGTTCTTTTATTATATTATATATTAGTTTTATAGTTAAGGTAGTTTCTTAAAATAGGCTTTTACTACTTAAATGCTTTGCCTATAAAAAGGTTTTTAACACATAAGATTTGTTTTATAGCTTTAGTAATAGTTATATTAACTTAAAGGTAAGCTTTAGCTTAGGTAAGAAATAATTTAATGTTTTCTTAAATCTTATTATATAGTTTAGGCTTAAGGAACTTAGGCATTCCTAGAGCTTCTCTAGCTATTGTTTAAGTAAGCTATTGTTTTATTTGCTATATTTCTTGCTATATATATGTAATAACTATAGTAAGGTTAGTAGTACTAGTAAAAGTAGTAAATAAAGCTTTATTAACTATAATTACTGTTTATTAGTTATTAAAGAGTAACTTACTAAAATAAAAGTGTTTAAAATGTTATAACTAATCTTACTATAGTAAGTATTATAGGTTTCTATTATAGATAAGTTAGGCAATAACTTCTAATTGTAACTATAAAGTAATTATTTAAATAGTATAATAATTAATTAAAGATAGTTATAAAGATATATTAGTTTTATTTACTAAAAGTAATAAATAGTTAAAAGTACTTAAAGTAAATACTTAGATTAAACACTAAAAAATTAAGTTCTTAATATTAATAATAATAACTATTCTTTATATACTTACTATCTATTCTTACTATAGGTTAGATTATAGTTAAGATATAGTAATTTATAGTTTAGATTGTTGTAAATTACTAAATAATCTAGGGTGATCTAAGGTTAGATCACTCTTATATAAATAGTAATCTCTTAGGTTATATAACCTATGTTTCCTAATGTAACCCTCCTAGAGCGTTAGTGTTGGACCGTACATTATCCTGCTTACTTAGTAACCGCTCCGGCCCATCTTGGTGACCTGTATCAGTATTGGTTCGTAACACCTAGGCGCTGCAGCTTATATGCCTCTAGCACCTGAGGTTCCCCCGTTGTTTATGTGCGGGTGGCTGTAGGCTAGGCCGCTGCCTTCCCAGCCACTCTGTTACATAATAATATGTTATAACCGATCTTACTATGGTAAGTGTTATAGGTTTCTATTGTAGATAAGTTAGGCAATAACTTCTAATTGTAACTATAGAGTAATTGTTTAAATAGTATAATAATTAATTAAAAATAGTTATAAAAACGTATTAGTTTTATTTACTAAAAGTAGTAAATAGTTAAAGGTACTTAAGGTAAATACTTAAAATAAACACTAAAAAATTAAGTTCTTAATGTTAGTAGTAATAACTATTTTTTTATATACTTACTGTCTATCTTTACTATAAGTTAAATTATAGTTAAGAATATAGTAATTTATAGTTTAAATTATTATAAATTACAAAGTAATTTAAGGTAATCTATAGTTAGATTACTTTTATATAAGTAGTAATTCTTTAAGTTATGTAACCTATGTTTCTTAATGTAACCTTTCTAGGGCGTTAGTGTTAGACCGTACATTATCTTGCTTACTTAGTAACCGCTCTGGCCCATCTTAGTGACCTGCATCAGTATTGGTTCGTAACATAATAGTATTCATAACTTTTTATAAAATCTTAAGCTCCTTAGTAATAGCTATTATAAAAATAGAGTGAATTTGGTATGAAACTAGCTTAAGGCATTGTATCAAGGGAAGGAGGCCTAATTCTCTTCATAACAAGTTCACTGAGCGCCTTACGTTATCCAAGCGCGTGACTTAACTCTGTGGTGGTTCCAAGTTAGACTTCACATCGCGTGGTCAACTCGTGACTATTTTCAACTTTCAAGCCCTAGGCTCGCGCTGCAGGCCTATCTCCATGCCATAAGAACCGTTTGAGTTCCATTGGGATAGTCGGGGCGTTGAATATTGGTCTTGTCAACATCTCATCCGACGAAGAGTACCCCGTCGTTTTGCGGATGCTCAGAATTCGCCAACTCTAATCGAGCGGAGGCCCGGTCTTTGCAACCTTAGCTGCGACAGCGAAGCTCACAAGAAGCTTACCGTCGAACGGCACTCCAACATTGATTGCAATACCGTCCTTTCTCATCGTTGATTTTTTTTTTCTTTCAGGGCTGTCTCAACTCTAGGTAACCTCATAGGCTAATACCATGAGATCAATGTCGGACAAAAGAGCAATCTTGTTAAGCGCTGAGGAGCCTGAGACAATAGCAACGTCATGATGGCCGTAAAACAAAGAAGGAACCCTACTTTTTATTTTTGGTCCTAACGTCTTCATGGACTTCACTGATGAAATGTGAGTCCTGCAGTGGGCCTCGCGGAATATGAGATGTCTAAAGCCCTCGATTTGGGCAAGTAAGGCTTCCTACTAGGCCAATTGCATTTATTGCCCTGTGTCAACAAACAATTTGCCCGAGTCAGGCCGAAGTTCCCGCAGTGCGCTAGTATTTAAGTGTGAATATATACTAGGCATAAGGACGATGTGTGGGTTGAATTGCGCAACTGATCCGTCAAGGCTGACTTTCAGCCTAAGCCAGGACCTAGATTCTGTTGCGCAGGTAGTGATACGAAGTGTATTTGATCAAATAGGCGCGTTTATATTATTTTTGCATCTGGGTGAGAACTTGAAACCCTTGAATAACAGCGGGCGCCCTAGACTGGTAACTTTTCGTGAAATGAAACACAACACTTGTGAGGACTTTCCCACTTTTTGGCCCGAGTATTGGCTTTCGAATACTCTACCAAGATTCTTGAAGACAGCTAACGAGAGAGTACGCTTGTGGTAATTACATAAGGGGCTAGATGGACGTGTTAGAACCTCCTGAACATGATAGTTACCTCATCAGCCTAACCAACATCAATCAACCCCCGCCCCCACAAAAGAAAAAACGTGCGGGACCACTACTGACATTGATGCTTTACTGTTTATTATAGTGCAGCGTTCACCCCTTCGTCCATCAAATGTTGTAGTCTTGTTGATGCAAACATTCGAGTCATGATATAAAATCGTGCGTCTTCAATTGAGATCTACATCTTCAATAGGCGAGCATTCAGCATTAGAAACTGAACTTTGTGAAGTAAGCGTTGGCACTTCAGGACAGAAAACCATTGCTCTTATATATGAGCGGCAGTGTAATACGATGACTTGCACCAGAACTTCTTCTGATAAACCGAATCAAGTTCACAGTCCCAGATGTGATCACTTGTAAACTCAGCAGGCGTGCAACTGCCCTGTTCTTTGCCGTCGAGATCGTACATCCGCCAGTCGCGGTCCCTGTAGATAGCTAAAGACACTCAAGTCAGCCAACTGTTTGAGAACCAGGTTCCTTGCAATGGACTTGTAGGAGTACGTCAAAAATCATTTATGGGGATTTAAGCATCAAGACTTACTCAGATGATAGCCATCGTCAGGGTGTATCTCCAGTTGCTCAATGTCTGCTGGATCCTTTCTGTCCCCACAACCATCCCCTTTGCAACGAAAACCTAGCTTGCTGCCACTGACATCGCTCTTCTGAGACCAGGATGGGGCATTGCGTAGGTCTCTGCAATAATCAGGGTCGCCGAGGAAAAGCTTCCATGTTCGGAGAGGATCCTCCCCGTAATAGACATTGAAGTCGGCCATTGCGACCTGGCCGAGGAAAGAAAGAACAGCAGTGGCTGTGACTGGGGTAAACTTCATATTGGTTCTGAGGTGTTGTAGAATAGACTTAAGATAGAACTGTATCGAATGTGAAAGTGGTGCGGGCTGTAAGCTCTAGTTGATGGTGGTGATGGATGAATGCTTGTTGTTATTCGGTTCGAAGTCGACGAGAGCGAAACACTCGGCCCTTTTATAGATAATTCTCTTTGATGGCCTCCCTCTCTCCCGATGCCTAACTCGTTATGCCTACGAATATGGGAAGATCTCCGAGCCAAGTCGACCGTGCGGGCATCATCAAAGAGCTCGTAGATGTCGTCAGTGGCAACGCTCGGCATGATGTGCATCAACATGAGTACCTTTCGTCAACGTTCAAGTAACAGGACAGCCGAGACGCCTCGCTGAGATTCTAGGATGAGTATTATTTCACGGTCTTGGCGCACGTCAACTACAAGAAACTGGTAGCCTGGTCTTCTTTCAAATGCATCGCGTATATGCAATACTCATGTATAGTGGGGACCAGTAGTTGTGAGCTCAAATGTAACAAGAACTTCTCCAGACCAAAGCATCGTGGAAACCCATAATGTGACCGGCGCTTCGCTGAGTTGCCACCAGGGACGGGATAAACGTGTCTGTGTTCTACGCTCGAAGTCAACGCCTATCCTGTATGCGTTCAACTGTATTATAGCTCCTAGGTGATATGTTACTCTGCCCTGGACCCTGAGCCCGGCTATGCAATCAGAGGCGCTCTCAAAGAGACTGCGAAGCACGTCTTTTACGGTGCAGAACAAGGGGATGACTCGCGAATTTGGTACCAATTGCCTAAAGGGTTGGTTTGTGTTCCAGACAACCTCAACGGAGCTCTTGCTGTGCCGCAATGCCTAGCATAGAGGAATGTTTCTCTTCCGTGTAGCCGGGCTACGCCGCAAAGCTGCAGTGAGCGGCTTCTGCACACAAGTACCCATTTTGCCATCATAACAGACACTAAAGCGCAAGTAATCCAATGAAATAACGCATTTCTCTAGCCGAATATCCGACTTGGAAGTGATGAAGCGGCTGGCACGCCTCACTGTCTTTGCGAGTGCGTCGTTGGCGTCATTTGCCGGACCTTTGAGTAAATTCTAGTTCAATCCATAAGCGGGCTTGGAACGACATCGCGGGCCGGGACTGCCAATTCCGCAATATGATACCACGAAGAGACTAGCATCAATCATACTTGTACCTCGATTTACTAATTTGGAATTACCGATCCGATGAGTGGCGACGGTGATAGAGCTGCAAGTCGCTCGCACCGATAGGCCCATTTTTCTCGACCAGACGGCGCCTCGCCTCTTCTCGCTGTTAAGGCAAGCCATACGGCTACAATACCACCTCAATGAGCAGCGCCATCGCTTTGATAAAGCGATGTGGCGGGCTGACCGCTGAACCGCGAACGACTAAGCTCCTACAGGCTCACTTAAAAACAGGACCCCCGCCAGGGTAGACTGAGCAGAAGGCGACAACCAAGAAGCCGTTGAATCAGTCACAGATTTGGCTGACCTCGGGATAAATTGATCCGAAGCACACACACATTTGGCGCAAATTTCCCAACAAAATAACCTGGGGATGAGACCGGGCTTTCCTAAAGGCCTTAGGCTACATAAGTGGCTGATTGCGCATAGATCCTGTAGCTGCAGCGGGCGGAGCCGGATGCGGCAATATTGCATTGCAATGCGGGCAGCCCTGAGACACGGGCTTTTAACTCTATTGAACATATAATGCGTGATGTGGTGGTCACTCAATGTAAGGCTGCCTAGCGCTAGTAGTGATCTGTTATAACCGATCTTACTGTGGTCAGCTGTTATAGAGTTTCTAATTATATAAATTAAGCAATAACTTCTTATTGTAACGATAAAGTAACTGACTAAGTAGTATTATAAGTTAGATCAATAGCTACTTATCAGACTTAGAGCTGCTTTATATATGTTTTTTACTTAATGTAACGGATAAAGATAAGTCAGGTATAGCAGTAAGGGATCAGTATATTGCAAGACTAACTGTGAACTGCTGTTAAGACTTTTTTAAGCACTATAAATTATATCTTTTTTGAACTTAAGGTTTTCTTATTATTTAAGTATAAATAGCTATAAATTAAGCTACTGCTTTTCTAAAACGGATGAAGATAAGTTAGGTATAGCAGTAAGGGGTCAGTGTATTGCAAGACTAACTCTTGACTGCTGTTAAGGTTTCTCTAGACGCTACGGGTTATATTCCCTTTAGCACCTAAAGTTCTCCTATTATTCACGTATAAGTAGCTATAAGATAAGTTACAACTTTCTTAGCTACTTGAAACACAGTTCAACCTTAAGTAATACAAATTCTTAGCATTTCCTACACTAATCTAAACTACATTTAGTAACGTAGCGTCTAAGGTTCTTAAGCTGAGCCCAATCTTTTCTGAGTATCAATAAGTCCATGAAATCGTTTAGCATCATCCGAAAACCATACAGATACCGAAATTACGCCACCCCGTCTCGAACATCCATTGATGGTGCTGGCGCGCCCGCAGCGGGTTGCCGCTTCAAAGCTTGAATCTCCCAAACATCATTCTTGGGCTTTACACATCGCCTCCTGTTCTCCTCCACGATCAACTCTTCCTGTTGCTCGGCAATCAATCTTCTCGGGCCACGCCTATACGCTGCCAGTGCTACCAGTATGGCCACAGCTGTTAATACGGCACAGGCGATCATGCCGTCTCGATAGGCCTCGATGGAGGATTTTTGAAAGGCACGGGCTTGCGCAGGCGTCAATTGGTTGGCCGTGTCCCCGAGGTGAATCGCCTGTTCTGGATCAATGAAGCCTCGGAGATATTGGCGGCGGCGATTGTTCATCATGGCTGTGGAGGCAGCAATCCCTAAAGAGCCACCAAACATACGGGCCTGGGCGATGATCCCCTGTGCTGGAGCATAATCTTTAATGGAGCACTCGACCAGAGTCAACCACGATGCGGCACCGCCTTGCATTCCAAATCCGAGACCAAGAAACACCAGGAATCCGAGTGCCATAGTGTCATCCTCCATACCGTCAATCATGGTCATTAAGCCAGCGCCCACGAGCATCATGACAGCGGCGATGACCTGCGCTTCACAGGTGTAGTTCTTGGTTTTGCTAGCTTGCGACGACAGAATAGCACCCACAGCCACGGATCCCAACATGGGAAGCAGCATGATGCCCGCCGTCATGGGTGATCTGCCGCTCACGATCTGCAGGCGTATAGGAAACGAGAAGATTGTAAGCAGGTATGGGAACCCAAGGAGCATCGTTCCGAGAGCGGCGCAAAGATAGGCCTTGTTTCGGAATAGACTGATTGGAAAGGCTGAGGAAAGGTCCGTAAACACGATATCGACGGCATACTCCCAGGCGAACAACGCAATAATGCAGAAACAACCAGCAACCAGAGGCACAACAAACACTGGCTTCTTGTAGGTATCCGAACCATTTTCACCCGCATTCTGGAAGGCGAAGATAATGAGAACGGTGCCTGCAACGACCAGGATGGCGCCGAGGTAGTCAAACTGCCGCCAAGTCTTCTTGGGCGTGCGTGGCAGTTGATCGGCAGGTGGCCAGGCAAGCAAAAAAATTGGCAAAGATAAGCAACCAATAGGTCCGCTAATTTCATTTGCGTCAGTTATATGAGTCGTTATTGAGAGAGCGGGTGGAATCCTCACTTGATCCAGAAAATCCATCGCCAGGATATGTTGTCTGTCAGTATGCCGCCGAGTACAGGGCCCAGAACTCCTGAACCAGCAATCGTCATACCAATCGCGCTCGTCATTTGTGGCTGCATTTTGGAAGGGCATAACTCGCCCATGATGATCAGCGTTAAAGAGTACAAGCCTGACGCGGCCGCTCCTTGGAGCGCGCGAAAGGCGATGAGCTGGGTGAGACTCTGCGACCATCCGCACGCCAACGAGAAGGCAATAAATAGGACGTAGCAGCCCGTGAAAGCACTTCTGCGTCCGACAACATCCGATATCCGGGGAATTGTCACTGCGAAGCCAAGATAGGTGAGGGTATAGGCGAGAGCGACCCAGTTGACTCGTTGGAAGTCGTCAAATTGTTGACTGATTGCGTAGAGCGCCGTAGCGACGATCCCTGCGTCGACCATGGCTAGGAAAAGACCAAACAGTACACTATTAAAGTCAGAGCCGTGTTGAGCCGTCCGTAAGAGAGCTTTACTAACCCGATGGAAAGGATCCAGAACCTCCTCGGTGTGACCGTCGACTCCTTGTATTCTCCGTCGTCTTCTCCATGCTCTTGTGCCATTTTTGTTTCTCTGGAGACTGAGCTCCTTTGCGATGGTAGTTTTTGAGACTCTCTCTTGTGATCTGCCCGTTCCTCAAGCCGGGCGGATATTGCTGTCTTCAGAGATGTCCTGATAGCCGGTGCTTCGGAGACAAGAGGCTGTCCATCGGTCCAGGTCAGACCACTATATTCGGTCGACATAGCTTGCTCCATCTTGACATCATGATGGCTGCCTTGATGAGTAACTTTGCATGAATTGGACCCCATGGCGTTGATTAGCAAGAAGGGAGGACAGGGGGAAAACAAAACTAGTTTTGTTGCTAAGGATTGAAGCGCAGTCTCGAGGTACTGCGCCGCTGCTTATATCCTTCTGTCTGAATCATGGTTTTTGGAACCTTGAACCACGCTGACGGCATGTGCAAGCTTCAGAATTTCTCTGCCTAACCTCGCCGTCTTCTGGATTCGGTCTTCGCCGGGGGGGTAAAACGGCATAAGCGTAATCATGAGTGGTTTGCAAATAAAAAAAGCTGCAGCTCGGAAGAGGCATACAGTGCTCAAGCTGACATCAGACGCAGCCGAGACATGATGCAGAGCCATTTTGCAGGATGGGCCGAACGCCAATGCATCCTCTCTAGTTCCCAAGTGCAGTTTAGGCAATATTGCGCGCAATACTCAGGGTTTTCATGCACAAGATGAAGGCATGTCTATGTCTGTTCAGCGGTCTTGCTTTTGCAATTGATGGTGACGCACATGGGTATGATTCCACATGCCACAGCTGCGCCTCCATTGTCAGCACTAAGATGTCGAAAGGGCCACCAGCTGCACGTCAACGATTATTGAGCCCTGAGAACGGGTTAATACGGCTTCGGCGTGGCCGTTGTAGAAAATGAACTGACGCAGAATTGATTTGCCGCAACTTCTCAGCAGCTGTTGTCAAGGTTCAGTGAGGGAAGAGGATAGATGTCGCAATGTTATGCACAATGCAGACCTTCGTTGTTGAAATCATGTGAGGAATTTACACCAGCCGCGATAAACGCGCCAGGTTGTCTTTCTCAGGCGGCGCGCTGATGCTGAACAAAGGGCTGGAACAGCACGCAGGCAAAAAAAACCGTCTTCTGGCTTGGGTGTCACCTCGGACGTCGTTGAGGATAGTCAATTGATTGCAAAAATAGAAAAAGAGCCTCTTTTTCGTTGCTGACAACTGCAAAATATCTATACGGTAGCCTGCTGCTGACAAGCTTCTGTTCACCCAATCAGGTCCCGTCCTTGACGCCTCACATCACACGTCACATCAGCCTCTGAGAAACACACTGCGCTTCCTGCAAAAGCTCGGACAGCTTACCTAGGAATTAGAGTTGCAATTTGAAATCTTTTCGTTCTTTTCAACCCGTAGTCTAAGAACGCCCCGAGACAGAGGAGATCAATCAAAAAGAAGTCGCCCTCCAGCTCGATATGTCCAACAATGAAGAGATCGCTGCGAGGTGATCGCGCTTAATTGGGGACTCCACTCTTCATACCTAGTACCCACCTGTCACTGTAGCTGCCTGGTTTCCATCATGAATCTCACGTAACCATCTCATTCCTCAATCTCTACCGAGCTGCACCACATTTTCCAGAGTACGACAAGGATCAAGGGTCCAACCACTGTAATATCAGAAACAGAGAAAAGCTTGCCGAATAGAGACCGTCTCCTGCACACCATACCTCAGCGAGGAGGCTGCCCTTCTCAACAATGACGGACGTGATGGTCCAAACCCCACCCGTCCTTCATGGACCGTCAGAAAAGGAGCGAAAATACGATCGCCAACTTCGACTCTGGGCCGCGAGCGGCCAAGACGCACTTGAATCAGCCAATATTCTGCTTGTCAACTCCGGAAGTGGCACGGTTGGTGTTGAGACCCTCAAGAACCTAGTCTTGCCAGGTGTGTTGCACGCGTTCATGGTCATCAACAAGTTCGCTGCCAAACTGACTTGTGTGGTAAACGATAGGAATCGGCAAGTTCACGGTTGTGGACGGCACGGTGGTCGGGGATGAGGACTTGGGTGTCAACTTCTTCCTGGATGAGGGTGCCAAGGGGGATTCAAGGGCGAAGAGATGCACCGAGTTGCTCGTCGAGCTGAATCCAGAGGTGCAGGGTAGCTGGGTTCCAAGGAGTGTAAGCGCACCCTACAACGGGTGGTTTCTCTCGACAACTAGACTAACGAGAAGCAGGATACGAAAGATCTACAGGAGGTTTTAGCCAATCCTGAACGGTTCTCCATGATCTTGTATACTCTCCCGCTATCAGAAGAACACATCAAACTCCTCGAGGAGTATGGTCACACGCACAGCATCCCTTTGGTAGCTGTTCACTCCGCTGGCTTCTACTCCTACTTTACCATTCGCCTACCCGGCACCTTTCCGGTTGTCGACACACATCCCGACGACACGGCGACTACAGATCTTCGCCTCCTCGCCCCATGGCCCGCACTCGTCGACTTTGCGAAGGGCATGACAAAGGACATTGATTCTCTGAGTCATCATGAGCACGGCCACCTTCCGCTCGTTGTCATTCTTCTTTATTATCTGGAAGAATGGAAGGCCACACACGACGGCTCCCTACCTACTAGCTATGCAGACAAAACCGCTTTCAGAAAGCTGGTCAGCGACGCCACGAGGCGAGATAATCCCGAGGGTGGCGAGGAGAACTTTGAAGAGGCTGCTGCTGCGGTGATGAAGCATGTTGTCAAGCCCATGTGTCCCCCTTCTCTGCAGCAAGTCTTTAATTACGAGCCACGCACTCCCGTAAGTTCCCCTGTCCCCGCTGTCGAATAGGCAGTCCTTCTCACTGGGAAGAAGTCTTTTTCCTTCAGTGACCTTCCCATTAGCGGGTTCGCCACGAAATAGATGAAGTCTAGGTCATGCTGACGACGCCTCGTGTCTCCACCAGGATGAAAAACAATCAAGCTTCTGGATCATCGCAGATGCCGTCAAGAAGTTCTATGAAGACCATCAGGTGCTGCCTGTCGCGGGTGGACTGCCTGATATGAAAGCTGAGTCGGAAGTCTACATCCAGCTGCAGAATATCTACAAGGAGAAGGCCCGACAAGATGCAAAAGAGGTGCTTGACACGGTCCGAGCGACGCCTGGTAGCGAGGGGGTCGACTCGGCCGAGGTGGAGCTCTTCTGCACAAACGCGAGGTTTATTAAACTCATCAACGGCAGCAACAGCGAGTCGCTCTCGTTGAACGAGGTCATGGGTAAGTTCTTTCGTGTTCGGAAACACTTTCCTGCCAGGACATCAGATGACTGACGGGAGCTTACGCACCTCCAGAGAGAGAACTCGGGAACGATGAGATCGCAGCCGTCGCCGGCCCGGAAATGCCCCTTTCCCTCCTGCCCATCTACCTTGCCCTGGCCGCCACGTCACAGAATGTAACGGCAACCCCAGAGTTCATCTTATCCTCAGTGGAGCAGAGGTGCCCCTCAGCCACCAAGACGGAGCGGATGCGAACAGCAGCTGTAGAGGTGTCGCGAGCCGCTGGCGGCGAGCTCCACAATATCTCGGCCCTGACTGGAGGCATGGTCGCCCAAGAAATGATCAAGATTATTACCAAGCAGTACATACCCGCCGACAACACATGCATCTTCGACGGCATCGAGAGCCGCTGCCAGGTTCTACGCTTGTGAGAAGCACGTGGGGCTACGGGGTATGGGGGTCGCCATAGAGAGCTCTTCGGGTCGGCCGATCTTCTTGTGGATGCCAAACTCGGATACAGTTTGCAGGCAAGCTTTGTCGATCCTGC
This sequence comes from Parasarocladium wereldwijsianum, assembly GCA_036250105.1. Lineage (NCBI taxonomy): Eukaryota > Fungi > Ascomycota > Sordariomycetes > Hypocreales > Sarocladiaceae > Parasarocladium > Parasarocladium wereldwijsianum. Next base: position 91,153 of record JAXOUE010000006.1, read on the forward strand.
TAGTTTAGGATTCGTTGGAGAAGAGGGATGCGTGCCGCTCAATACGCCGACACCGTAGGTAAGGCTTTGATCAATCGTGACAAGAGCTTTGATCGTTGGGATTGTCAGGCACCTGCAAGTCCGAAATAGAATTTCGCCTCACGTTCGCGAGCCTGATCGTAATGGCCCGAGACTCTTTATACACATCAGCGAACGGTCAGCTGCTCGAATTGTACCAACAAGTGACAACCAGGAATCAGCGCCGTCCATTTCAAAGCCCAAGTATCCACGAACGCCCTAACCTGTAAATACGCGACAATGAAGCTCAAAAGTCAGACCCTTAGCCGCTGAACGGGCAGCATGACGGACCGTGAATCCATGGAGACTAGGGACAATCGCAGTCGGATGGCGGGCTTTAGTCGACTGTGGAAGGAAAGCCGAAGGATGGCTGGCGACCTGATCCCGAAGAGCTGTGGAGAACCATCGTGTAGCTCGGCGTCTGCTTCAGGAGTCCGAACAAATGTGACTGGTTCGTCAGTGGCTTCCCCAGACCATCACTGTGACGGTACCACGACAGGTTCACACTGCACGTGATTCTGACATATCACCTCCGACCTCGCCATTCATGCACATCCGTCTGATGCGCATGGCTAGCTGAAGAAAGTCGGTTTTATGTGGTGTGTTCATCAATGAAGAAATTTGCTTAATTCATGGCTAGCAAACCTTGGTGCAGGGGGCACGCACAGAAGTCAAACGACACTGTCTGGTGTCCGCCGCGGTTCCTCAGAAGACTGACCAGTCCTCACTATGGGTCCTATATGCGCAGACCCTGCAATATCTCTAGACACATGATCCGTGGTCTGACCTTGGTGAAAGGTCGTCTGCCTGGTTCTCCGCATGTTATTAGCCTTTCCTCCATCCCCCGCGATGGCTGCGAGCTTAGATGCGCCAGCAAGGATGATGCGGGGTGATTGCATGGGGGGTGCTGAACCGGATGGGGAAATGTCGAAAACCGGCTGCATGTCTCATTCATAGCACCACTGCGTGCTGACAGGTGATGACAGAGCGCGGGACGAAAATTAGGGGGTTCTCGTGGCGGGCTTGACAATGCAAACTCGCCGTCGGTCCAGTCCCCTTTTTCATCGCTGCTTGATGAAAGTAACAATGATACAACAACAGCATCAACCAGAGAGATGCTGCGGATGAGGCATTGGGCGGACTGTCGCAGTCTTTCCAAAGGTACCTTGATACCACTTCTCACGCATCTGGGTTGCGCGATTAACTCGATAGACCTCCAGCATATCTCCGTCACAAGATGTGCTCAGTGCTAATCCACACCACTAGGTTGATGTGATGCCTGGGCAACCTTCGAACACGGCACTTTGCTTTTTCTATCACGATGCTGAGGACAGTCAACATGATGCAAGGAACAATATTCCTGTGGTTTGTAGGATGGCAAATACGGCAACAGATCCGGAAAGACTTGGTAGCACAGTCCATCCCAGATGGAGCGGGTCAGGCAGGCTTCTCCCATGCTTTGCTGTACCGCCTTGCACAATCCCGCCCCGACGATCCAGTTTTGTATCCTCAGGAACAAGCGGTATACAGAGTAGAGGCGCCTCCGTGGTCCGCTGAGGGTCGTAACCCGTGGATGTGCTGCGAGGATCGGAAGAGGGGGTATAAGAGTAGAACACCTGTCCTATACCCGGGAGCTCCCGCACGAGAACGGTCTGAACGATTCGCGCAGATCCCCGCCCATTTCCTAGGTACATAGACAGGCTTTGGGCTTGTAGGGAGCTCTTTTCCTTGGCTGAGAGGCGGATTCCGGAATTCGAACAAGTCTCACGCCAGGCTTTCTGGCTACCTTTCGGTTGAACCCACAAAGGTGCATGGGGTTGCAAAGATGCAAATCCCATGTTTGCCATCGAACATCAGTCTCCATGCCTGAGGATTTTGCGGGGTGAGGCGGGCCGGACGAGTTTTCTTGCCCTACCATATTGAGCTCTAAGCGCCTTGGAAACCAAAGAAGAGTTGGTCTGGACTCATGTTCGGTACCAGAAACCGTAGTTTTCGAACGTTTCCACTTGCTCAAGCCCAATGTCGATCAAGGCTTTCCAGATTTTGTCGAAGTGGAATCGCTTTGTTTTCGAAAATACTATGTTGTCCGTTGAAGAACGTCTTGCTAAGAATCAGGACAACTGCGTGGCAATGACAATGGTCTCCCAAGTGTATGAGCTTGAAAAAGCCAGGAGACGCCTCACAAATCCAAAAGACTCGGGCAATGCTGGCAGGGCTTTCCTCACGCCCAGGACTATTGACTTGATTCACCGCGGTGCCTCTTGCTATGTGTACCTACGAAGAGGCTGCCTGTTCAGATGATCCACCGGCTGATTTCCCTCTTGTCGCTGGTTTCGGTTTCCACGCTAGGTGCTTTGCATGCCACATAGCAAGGAAGGCGCGACTCGCCTGCTAGCCGTGAACCGAGATGAGGCAGCCAATCAGCCGACTGCATGAGGATGTGAGCTTGGCTGCTAAGTCAGGTTGAATCTGCCTTCACGTGTCACAAGCAACGCCTGCCATTATGTCTGAACCATATCTGGTCCAAGATTACTGTACTCTGTGCATCACATGCACGGCTGCAAGACTGCGCGCAAGTACACTGCTGCTGTGCTTGTTGTGTCATGCCATGTTGTGCCTCGTCGCACAATGCAAGGGCCGCTGTAGTCCTCCTGCCTTGTACCGCGTAATATCATCAAACGGTCGGGTGGAAGGTGATGCCGGACACGGCAACGAGGTGGCAGGAAAGAGCGGATGGGTTAAGTCTTGTGACCTGGGGTGCATGGCCACGCCAGACACCATCGCTTGGTAACGACACCCCCTCCCACCCATCACTTCTGCTCTCCATGCACACCACGCGGCCACTAGGTAGGCATTCGGTTAGGCTGATGGGTTCGCCATGGAGCTCAATAGGAGTGCCCCTGAAGGGCCCCACCACTTCGACGAGCATCCCTTGGGGCTTTGGACGCTGTCTCCGATCTCATGTTCACCGTCTCAACTTTTCCTGCAGCACATTTACGCGGGGTCGCGAGCCGTTGAAGATCCCTCCTCCCACTGGTTCGACACGCGTCGCGGTATGTCCGTGTCTGCATCGCAAGTCTTGCTGCATTCTTCTCCAGCCCAAAAGGGCCTCATGGTTTGCGATTCCGAATTCGCAAATCCGCTCGCACAAGCCCTGACTTTCACAGAGTCTACTTGTACTTGAGACAGAGAGAGGGCGTCAGGCGTGTCGCTGCGGCTTTCAGGGACTCTCAGTCCTACTGCTATACTACGACTTGGGATATATCGTGGTGTTTCCAAGCATGAATTGTTCCTGTTTCTGGCCGGCTCTGGATAGCATGGGTCATTGTGCGGTACTCGTGACTCCGCTGATCCTCTGGTCTTCGAATGAGGTATGCTTGTTTTACGGTGTTAAGCTCAGTCGCATTTCATGCAGGCTAGATCATGCCGTCGATGTTAAAAGAGCTTTGCTAATCTTTTGCCACTCGGGGACACTTTCACCTCTTGCGAAAGACACACGAACCGAGCCCCCTTTGCCCCTCAAAGTGATGGATTGAATGTCATGACCACGTGCAACCCTCCTTTTGGCCGCCGCAGCTGGTGTGCAAGTCTTCCCCAGCCAGAAAAGCAAATAGCTGCATAACTCTCCACAACACTCAGCAGGATCGTCGGCTGGTCTTGCCTAGCGCTCGCTAATCACCATCAAGGCGTCCAGCCCGAGATCAACAGGGTCTTGCGTAGTCGAGAGTGTTGCACTCATTTCCCTACAGCTGTCTTGGACGACGTCTTGGTTTTCCTTGACCGGGAGGAAGACCACGGAGGCGTGCTGATGCCAGGGGAGAACCTCTCCAGACGGAGATGATGTCTTCGCGAAGGCGTGGCTCTGCTATGTCACTGCACGTCTTCCAGATCCGGTTATAAAAATTGTGGCTTGGATGTACCCCGGATACCGTACATTCAGCCGGGCATTGTGAGCTTGCTCCGGTCGATCGTTCCCTGTTGGGATGCCACCCTGGAAACTCGGCCTGCAGTAGTACTTGTGGGGAGACAACAATGGGGTTCTTAGGACCAAAACGACAAAGCATGCTCCTCAATTCTCGTCCTTACACGTCGAATATGGAGAGTCAGACTGTCGCCCTTGCGGATTCGTGTGGGCTGATCGGGAACCCTTTATGGCAGCCATGCGACAACTTCGTCGCTCTTCTCCAATCAATTCACACAAGAGGCGATGAACCAAGTTTGGAAAGATCTGCTAGTCACATCTGGAGCTTGCCATGTTACGAGAGAGGCACTACTTTTCACGAGTCAGGCCTGCGCCGAGGTCGCAAACCGGGTTCGACCGAGAAACAAACCACCGAGTCGTGGTTCTCCAGTCTTGGTGGTCCTCACACGGCTAAGAAACAAGAGGCTATGAGTGCTTTTCACACCGCCTAGGCCATTGGCATCGTCAAGACCATGGGTTGACTGGAATATGACCGGGTCGCCGCTGCCGTCATTGCCTGTACGCCTCTCAGTGCCATGTCACACCATGGCATTCTGTGGTCCTCACTACTGCAGACAGAAAGAGGCACGATGGCTACGACAGAAACGAGACCGGTCCTCCATTCGTACCCACTATGAAGGCATGGAACCAGATTCAAGGCCCTATGTGCCGGCAGAGCCCTCCGCTAGCGGCTTGCAATCACACACCTTTCTTTCATTCTTTCTTTCGTCTGGACCCCTGTCCTCATTTTCCCTGCGCCGACTCCCCCAAGTTGAACGGCTGTGTGGGTGGATTGTCAGGTACCCCGGCGTTAAGAATCCCTGCCATCGAACCCCGGTCTTCCATGCCACCCCCTGCTCTCTTCTCCACATTCTCAAACCAAGTACCGCATGGTGGCTACTGTATGAAGATGTCCTGCAATGACCTCGAATTCCTTATATATGGCTTCTGTGACCCATCAGGATGTCTTGCCTAAGGTCTTCGGCTCGCTAATCGGAGTTGCCTGATTCTTGCCACAATCAAAACTTCAATTTTCATACATATTGATCTTTGGTCCAACGTTGATCGTTGGCTTTTCTTCTCTGATCTCCCAACACACATTCGGTTCGTCAACGGCAAAGGATTATCTCACCATGCCTCAGACGATCCCAGCTTCGGCGCAAGGCGGCATGTTTCATACATGTAAGTCACGCTCATCAAGCTGCTCGTCTTGATCCTATGCTGAACAACCTCCTTAGTTCAGGGCGTGACACCACGCAAACCTGCAGTGGATTCCAATGATGGACAGAAAACAGGCAGTTCATCGGGCAACAAGCGCATCACAACACCACACGCATGTGCCGAGTGCAAACGTCGCAAGATTCGTTGCGATGGGCAGCAGCCCTGTGGCCAATGTCTCTCTAGCCGAGCTCCCAAGAGATGTTTCTACGACAAGCACCGTCAACGTGTAATTCCATCGAGAAAGTCAGTCAACATCGGTCCAATGACTTCTTCTAGCTACTGACTCGTCACAGGACACTTGAAGCCCTGTCTCAATCCTTGGAGGAGTGTCGCTCGATCCTCAGGCGTCTCTATCCCAACCATGAGGCTTCGGCGCTCCTGCCTCTTTCCCGTCATGAGCTTATCAGTCTGATTGACAACTCCGCAACCGGGCCGTCGGCTCTGCCATCACCACCACAAAACACCAGTCCTACTAAGATTGAGCACGAGTCACCACCTGCACAAGAGTCAGAAGGGAGCTTGGCAAGTCTTGAACCATTCTCAGCTGGAGATATGGATTGGGATGAAGAGCAGAAAGATTTCTCTTCGAGCGATTCCGATGTTTCCCAAGCCTTCTCGCACCACACAGACCGCCAAGCATCATACCTCGGTGCCTCATCCATCAAAGCCGCCCTGATGGTCATTCTCAAGGTTCAGCCACAACTCAGAGCCACACTGGCCCCTCCGCTCAACAGCGTGGAGATGGCCAACAATCTTCCAATTATTCGCCAAAGATCTGCGGCTCCCAAGGATACCTCCAGAGTCGCGTGGTCATGGAAGGGTCAGACTTTGATCGACGCGTACTTCAAAAGAATCCATGTCTTCATTCCCATGCTCGATGAAGTAGCGTTCCGCGCGGACTACCTCGAGGGTCTCCGGTACGACTCTTCATGGCTAGCACTTCTCAACACGGTATTTGCTATGGGAAGCATCGTGGCGATGAAGTCGGACGATTTCAACCATATCAACTACTACAACCGCGCCATGGAACACATTACGCTCGACGCTCTGGGGAGCAGCCAGATTGAGACTGTGCAGGCTCTCATTATCATCGGCGGATACTATTTGCATTATATCAACCGTCCAAACATGGCCAACGCTGTTACTGGTGCAGCTATTCGCATGGCCAGCGCTCTTGGTCTGCACAGGGAATCACTCGCTCAATCTTCTCGTGACCTTGCTGCGGCAGAAACGAGAAGGCGGACATGGTGGTCCCTGTTCTGCCTGGACACGTGGGCCACCACGACTATGGGTCGACCCTCATTTGGAAGATGGGGGCCTGCCATTAATATCCAGCCGCCCGAGCTTGGAATTAAGCAAGTATGTGGCTTGCTTCATCGGATCCTGCGAGCTGTTCGCTAACCTCTTCTCTACAGACTCGAGACTCGGCACAAGACGCAGGCATCTTGCCACTTATCGAGAACATCAAGTTCTGCAAGATCGCTACCAAGGTCCAGGATCTACTCGCCACCGCCCCTCTAATTCCCAATGAGGAACGATGCAATCTGGACAATCAGCTCGTCAACTGGCATCACGGCCTGCCGTGGCTCTTGCGAACCACTGATCCTTGTGCTGAGCCTCTCTACATTGCGCGGTGCATCATGAAGTGGCGATACCAGAATCTTCGCATGCTTTTGCACCGACCAGTTCTTTTGCACCTGGCTGGCAACGCATCCCACACTCCAAACCTGGAACAGGATATGGCGGCCGTCGAAACCTGCCGTGATTTGGCAAAGTTCACTATCGAGGATATTGCGCGAGAGTGGACCCGCAACCAGATGTCAGGATGGAACGCAGTCTCGTTCCTCTACCAGGCCGCAATGATTCCCCTGGTCAGTCTGTTCTGGGAGTGGAACCACCCTCGCGTCCCAGAGTGGCAACGTCAGATCGAGACCGTCCTGGAGCTCCTTGATGCCATGGACGAGTGGTCACTAGCAGCGCGACGCAGCCGAGAGGTCGTATGGCGTATGTACGAAGCCAGCCGTCAGCCTTCAGTGACGGAGGGCCACGGGCAGGGTGTGCTGTCAGGCGCCATGGACCCTCTCACCCTCATGACGACGGGACCTGATATTGGTATCGGCGATGGAGACTTCCACATGTCCCCCATCGGCCTTGAGACAGATGACATGATGAGTCTTCTGGACCAGCACAGCCTGTGGGATCTCGACGGTATGCAGTGGGGCCAGCAAGCGGCGAACTCCATGCCCGTTGACAGCAGCCTGTGTGGCCTCGGCGAGGGCATGATGCCGATGGACTATAGCACCATGGGTGGCGGCGGTGGTGGTAGTGGTGGTGGACAGACGCCCACTCTGGACGCATCTTTCTTTGTTCAATAAGGCGGGAATACAACACTGAAACAGGCGGTTAAAAAAATGCAAGGGGAAGCAGGGCGGAACATTTTCACGACTATAATGACTCGACGGCCACAGCACGAAGCGCAGAGCATGATCAGATACCCATGGGCTCTGTAGGACTACCACAGCGAAGAGAAATTGGGCAGCGACCAGGAGGGGGGTGTACTTAGCGATCTTGGTGTGTTCGGGAGCGCGACCCGGGAAGTAGTGTTTGGGGCGGACTAGTGCAGGCAACTAGGTACATATGTACTGCTTGAATATCCCGGCGAAATCCGCTGCACTGGCGCCAGCTGTACGATGAGGCATGTACATACAACTACATAGGTGGCGCTTGCAGCTAGGTGGCATGGGACGCCATGACGTCCTGAGTCACCCGTTGCAGAAGAAATAAGGACAATCATGTTTCTTCAATGCTGCGACCTAGTGACGTTGCGAATTCAGCAGTCATTTCCTGGTGCACATTCACGAACAGAAACAGGGGGGGGGGGGGGCGTCCACTCGCAACAAGGGGCACGTTCAGTGGAGCAAAAGCCAGGGGCTACCAAGCACAGCATGTGCGACTAATATCTACAGTACTGGTCAGCCAGCGGATGCTTCCAGCGTGGGTGCACCTTGTAGGGATGGTTGGAAATGGAAGGAGCAGGCTAGCAATAAACAACGCGTGGCGGGCAATGGAGAGGAAACAAACTTGCGAGCAATCCCGCCAACAAGGGAGCCGAGACACGTGGATCGTGAATCATGAACTTGTTCGACTTCCCCACCAGGCGTTTCCTCCCCCTTGCGCTCATTCGTATCAGGTGCGCTCGTTCCTCGACAGTAGAGCAAGCCAAGTGTGTGTGCGTAGGCAGGTACTTGTACCTGTGCCAAAACGAGAGTGACAACTTGCTTGCGTAGGGGTCCTGTGCAATCACACAGGCACCGACTCGCGGACATGAGACGGCACGCACGGAACGGCTGGCTGCTTCATCGGCATGAGGTCGTCAATGCGTAACGCAGACTTGTTTGAACCTTGGGAGATGGTCGATGGGAAGCAGAAGACGGGGAGCATACCGTGGGTTGGGCCATTTGGCAGATGCGGGACTCGAGTCGACCTCTGTAGAGAGGTGCGCATCGTAGTCTGCACGTATGATCTCCGTCTGCTGCTCCATGTCGGATGGGGTGCAGGCATCTGGCCAAGATGACAGCATCGCCTGATGCAGCGAGCCGAGGCGGCCGACATGCCAAAGCCCAAGCTTCGCCGGTTCGTCTCGTGCATTGTGAACGGATTCATCCACGTATCTAGGAGCTGCCGACCGTGCGCGCGCAACCCTGCACCGCAAAGCCCGTATGTTTCCCACTACGGGGCTTCGCGTTCGCTAATCGCAGTGTACGGATATCGCGGAGCTGGGGAAAGAAACGATCAAGGTTATCCGATTCTGCACTGTGAGAAGCGTTTCTGCACCCCAGGAATAACCGAAGGTGGCGGTAAATCTTGAGGGAAGAGACTAGGCCATGCTCTAGGGCCAAAAAGGCATTTGATGCGTTGTTGTTGCCAGTCTTGGGTTTAAGATTGTTATCATTGGCCAGAACAGGCCCATTGCAAGGGATCTCTATGCTAGTTCGAAAGTGGAAACGTACGTACCGGCAATTTGGATCTTCGGGCCGCCACAACGGCGGGCATTCAGGAACCGAATCTTGGTCTAGCTGCAGATACGCTGGTGGTGTGCTTAGTACTGCGAGCTTCCAAGGCTGCTTCTTGACAGTCGCGATCCTCAATCTGTTCAGGCAGAGTCACATCGGTCCATCTCAAGTTCAACAAGACCAGTGTTTTTTTCGATGGAGAGTATAGCCGGACTTGAGGCCTCGGCTGCCGAAGGATGGAGTCAAGTCCCGACCATGGCAGAGCGATGGCCCTTGTCAACGGCACCTGCTTCTCCAAAAACCAGGTTCAAGAGGGGCACGTCTCCCAGAAGAGTAACAGTGCCGACGCGGGACGAGTGGAGTGCGGAGAAAAAGATCAGGGCCAAAGTGACAGGGGGCGATCTCCACGATGAATGTCGGCGCCTGCTTGCGAGAAGATGACTGGCCCATGAGGACACACAAAAGGTATCAAGGTAATACATATGGCGGCTCGCCTTCGCCAGGACCTGGTGGTCTCCGGATAATTCGATGTGCTTGGCACTCGCGACTTTCGGTAACGAGGGCCTAGACTAGGTGTTGCCTGGGGGGGTCGTCATCGGCGAACACGCATTGGATGACACACTTGTGACAAAGTCGGCGACTTTGGTCCGGTGTCTCTGGCTTGAGTGGCAAAGGTCCCTCGCTATGTATGTAGCGTCAGTATGGCTGCCGATTGCGGGGTACACAAGAGACAAGCAAAAGGGTGGTGTTTTCATTTTCCTGAACCCAATGTGCTTGTTTATTAGGGACCATACAACAGAGCTCACGTGGCTTTTTCTGGGTCTCGATTCAGGATTCAAAAATTAAATATTCGAGGATGACGGGTTGTTGCGGTTCCCGTCGGCCAAGCAGACACCTTGAAATCACCGCTGTGGCTTTGAAGGGCGAGATCGCGAAGCGAGCTTACGATTCCGTCTGTCCGCCTCGTCTCGTCATCTTTCTCGACCGACTTCGATATTGCATGTGATCTCACAACACAGGTCGATGAAATAGAATTGCGCGCTTCGGATCTTCTTTCTTGGGCCGATTCGAGCGTCTTTGATGATCAATTGCACTGCATCAGATGATGCCAACATGGAAGCCCGGGCTTGAGGCAGCCTTTGCGCATTTCGTCAGTGCCACACTCTTTCGCATAAAGTTGCCAGCAATTTTGTATGGTCTGCAAAGTTTTCCGGTTCATACAAGGTGCTGCTGTGGGCGATTGCTGGTTGGCATTCATGTCCGACTGAGATGCTTGGTTCGCCTGATATGAACGTCTTTTCTGAGTACAAAAATGGTGGACTGGAAGGGGGGCTCCAAGATTTCGAAGGTCACATCATCACTTCACAAAGTGAGTTGGTTGACGATCACCAGTCGAAGACTTTTGGTGGCAGATTCTTCTGCTGAACCCTATGGAGTGATCAGGCAGCTGCCATCCCATCTTCGAAACCGCGCCTGCCTGCTGCAGACCCAGTTGTGAACACATTGTTGTCGTTTAGGAGGCAGTTGCGATGGAGAATATTGTCGCTGCACTTCTTCCTCTCTAGTGCCTGACTTGATTGTCTGTGAGTGCAAGAGGTAGGTCTCAGCCGCCCTGGCAAGTGGTCGTCAGAATGGTAAGAACGACCGCGATGAACTCGGATTCATCTATGCAAATAGACTCGACACGAAGATATTTTGTGCTCGGCAAGCAATAGATAAGCTACCTCTGTTCCGATTCCTGGTCCTCAAAAGCCGTTACGTTGACAAGAGACACTCCTCAGCACTGTCATGGATCACCATCTGACATGTAACAATCTCAAGTGCCGCAAAGTCTTGGTCGACAGAGCTCTGGTTACGACCTGTAGGTAAGAATCTCGCCCTTCTCTTGTCATCTTGCCTCAGTTTTCAGCTCTTATCTGACGATCCGCGCTAGTCATGTCTTCTGCTTGGATTGTGCTCAGGCACTCAACATCGTCAACCCTGAATCTCGCGACCATCCGCTCTGTCCAGCGTGTAACTCTAGGCTCACTGGCCAGGATGACGCTGTCATGAGAATCCTCAACCCCACCGAGGATTACAAGACCAGCGTTCTCAGTGGTCTCACTCCCAGTGTCATCATGGAATGTGCTGGACGGGCCCTCAGCTTCTGGGCGTATCAAACCTCCCAAGACATTTGCTACCAGCGGTACCTCTACAATACTTTGTCTGAGAGGTACAACAATCTCAACGTTCGACTAGAGAAGATCGTCAACGATGCAAATGCAGAGATTGACACCCTGCGCCATCGAATACAGAGTGTGCTTCTTCCATGTCACGGGCGAAAGTCTGAAGGTGACTTTGGCTTACCTGTATGGCAGATATGGCTAACGAACACGAGCAAATGCGCCGACGGAACGAGGAGCTGGCCAACGGCCTCAGAGATAAGAGTCGCAAGCTTCTGCAGACCCAAGAACTTTACGACAAAGCCAAGAGAATGTCGGAAATGGGGCACATCCAGCGCGCAGCTCACGACGCGGTCGATTCGAGTCTTCGGAACGGGTTTGCTTGCCAGGCAACTGAACACAGTCCAAGACTGGACGCAAACCCTCATTGTCAAGCTCAACCCTCCAACAATGCTCCACTCGGCAGTCGCGTGTCAAGTCGATATGACATGAGTGGCGGTTTGCAGAGGCCTGGACATTCTGACGGAGACACAAACCGGTGGGGAGCATCGCGAGGTAAGCCCATGAATCATTGATACACAGCCAATTTGGTCTCTGATCTCAGAGCAGGCGACTCAAGCGCGGCAACCATCGGAATGCATCATCCACCCTTGGCTGGGAGCTCATCACTTCAGACCGGGTTCAACTTGACCCGGAGGCGAGGAGCATCGCGGTCACCACAAGACCATCCGCTTTCTTTGCGGGACTCAAATATCGGCACTCATCTCCATCGGACGGCGACAAAGACAAATTTTTCGGGTGTGGGACTTTCCTCGGGCTTAAAGATCAGTCAGGCACCCGGCCAGCCCAGCTCACATGCATACGTCAGAGCACCGCCTCCATGAGGTTTGTTGTGCGCAAAAGACTCGGGCGTAAGAGGCAGACATGTGTTCCATAGACAACTAGTTCTTCTCGGCCCTGGTGCGTGAAGCGGTACGTCTTTCGTTAGTAGGGGCGACAAAGAGAGTGACGGCCATCAAAGCCCATCAAAGACTCGGGCACAAGTTCACTGAGCTCCTTAGGTCACTCACTCAAGGGAAGCGCCAGGTTTGGCGGGCAAAATTACTTCTTATCTTTCATTGTGTAAATTCCTACCAAGCATATTCCGCTTTGTGCAGACAAAGGGGCCTGTAGCTGAGGTCTGCAGCCAACTAAGCCCATCCCTGGTGTTTCTATGGCCGCAGCGCATGTGCGACGGTTAGAGTAGCAGGAGTTTCCCTTTGTTCATAGCAATGACAATAATGAAGCAGTGCACCGACGAAATCAGGGGTTTCGTAAGGCGATTTTCTTTGTGTAAAGGACCTTGCCTTGTGTTGGGGCAGCCGAGGTCTCTAGCATTCGAAGAACAAGAAGCTTGTCCGAAAAGTGTTACGTTGGGAGCAAATATAAAAGACCCTGGCTGGGCATCCGCGTAACTTTATGCCTTCGACTTACCTCACGCGTTTTTCTTTCTCAAATCGAACACAGATCAAATTGAACCAAACCCCCACTCAAATATGTCCCGTTCATATCACTTTGTTTCGAGGGCAGTGCGCAAGACCCTCGCGGTCTTCAAGAGAAAATTCAGCAAGAAAGAGTCCGCCTCAGGGACAAGGGCTGACGCAGAGACAATGGGGCGTCGCCAAAAGTCAGGACTGCGAAAGAACACCCTCGACAACCATGGCCCGTTTACGGTAAGCATGCAGTTCCCGACAGTAACAAGTTGCTGCTGTCGTCCAGCCTCGCAGGTCTCTCTTGCTGGGACCGAGGGTCGGTCAACGCCAGGCACCGAGACATTCCAGCTTTTCCGTGAGTTTCTAGAGCCCGAATGGCTGCCGAGACCGCTTCGCATTGACAGGCAGTCGCTGGCTAGCGACATGTTGGATCGCCCAGACAGCGTCGGATCCTGCGACACGAGGACGGTTTTGGGGATGACTTCGAGGAGACACAGCGTGGCCTCGAACCAAGCGGTCCTGGATTTTCACATGTTCACGAGACTGCCGTCGCGAGATGCTGGTTTCTTCTCCCCAATCTGGTGCGATACGTGCGAGCAGGCGAACGAGGCTCTGGCTGGACTCGACGGGCTGGTGGAGAAGGGCAGTTTTGAGAAGATACAGGTGTGCTCACAGAGAGTGTTGAGCCTGGAGGATCTGATGTATAAGATCGAGTGGTACGAGAGGGAGAGACCTGAGTTGAGGCAAGAGTTTGCTGCGTGTCACACGGATGAGGTGTACACTCACATGTGGTGCGGTAGATGAGATTGGCGCATAGACGAGGTGAGGTTCTGGTTGACGAATAGTTGAGTTATCAGCATGGGTAGGTAAATGTCGCTTCGAGTAGGTAGGTAGGCTAGATATGCGAGTGTTTCTGAGAGGCGTTGTGATGATGCATGCCAGGAGACTCATTTGTTTGCTTGTACTGATATCTATGTGATTAGGCAGATAGCTCGCCTTATCAGACGTCGATGCCGTTCCCAGATGCTGGTTGGCATACGAAAGCATGCTGCAGACATACACTAGCTTTGGTTCAGATAGGTGCACAAGATCGATCTGCTCACAGCAGCTCACTTGTAATTTAATTGAAGGGCCTGAAAAGATCGTTTCCTGACGTACGCATAGTCTCGCTTGATGTGTGTATTTGAAAGACTTGTTGATGCTTTACTCGTCCTGCAATATCTGAAGTACCTTGTACAAGTAGAACGTTGTACGTGGGGGGCAGCTTATTCCCAGTCTCCACTGGATGGCGTGGCCTTGTCGACATGCAGACCCCCCTAAAGAGTATGTAGCATTTCTATGTGTGGCCAATAGCAAAGATACCTGGCGCTCCCTGGCTTAGCTGCATGCGGCCACTTTTTCCCTCGAATTCAACCCGCGCTACGCTGCAACACGAGAACAGGAGTGCTGTCTGGACTGGACAAGGCGCAGATAACAGAACACGAGGAATTGGGACACCATTCATCGTCAACATATTCCCGACATATACGACGAGCAGGCTTTTCTTCAGTCTTGAGACTTTGCCTGTCTTTGCTTTCTGTCTCCCTTTCCCTCGCTTGAACCCGACCAGACGAAATTGCTCGACACCATCAGGACGCGCGAATCGCGACCTTTGTCCATTCCGGAGACCCCATCACCCTTACGAAGGTCCCTCCCTCAACTCGCTTGGCGACCCTTGCGACCGATCGAATTCATACTTGCTTGAAGAGACTCACTCGCTACGGTCTCGACTCGCAAAGTTGCCTGCACAACGCAGAGCTAAGCGCAATCCTGAAGCCTGGCAACAATAAAGAGCACATTCAACCTGAGCCGGAGTCACAGTCACACTGCTGCGCATGCGTTGCGCGACATTAAGGCCGTAGCATCATGGGCAAACACTGTACGCTCGCGCATCAGACCCAATTGTCAGAGGCAGCATTGCTAACGATAGACAGCGCAATATGGCGTGATTCTCGACGCTGGATCGTCGGGGACCCGCGTTTACGTCTACAAATGGAAGAATCCCGCACGCGAAGCCCAGAAAGCCGACGACGACGAACTGAAATCCCTTCCCAAGTTGAAGTTGAAAGAACAGAAGAAGATTCACCCTGGCGTCTCGACCTTTGCGGATAAGGTGGACAGGGTTGGGCCTGATCACCTGAAAGAGCTGATGGAGGTTGCGCTGGCAGAGGTGCCCGAGGACAAAGTTTCAGAGACGCCCATCTTCTTGATGGCGACCGCTGGAGTGAGGTTATTGGAGAGCAAACAACAAAAAGCGTTGCTGGAGGGGATCTGCAGCTGGTTGCAGGGAAACACAAAGTTCAGCTTGCCTGACTGTGCCTCGCACATCCAGGTCATCCCTGGAGAGACGGAGGGCCTGTACGGCTGGTTGGCGGCAAACTACCTCCTGGGAGGCTTCGATAGCAAGGACGACCACGAGCATGGCAACGGCCATCACACCTATGGGTTTCTCGACATGGGTGGCGCGTCGGCGCAGATTGCTTTTGCGCCCAACGCGACCGAGGCGGAGAAGCATGCTGACAACCTCAAGCTGGTACGTATGCGCTATCTCGACGGCACCCCGGCAGAGTACAAGGTGTTTACGGCAACCTGGCTGGACTTTGGGGCGAACCGGGCGCGAGAGCGATACGTGGAGGCGCTTATGGAAGCACACGAGAAGGAGAAGGAATTACCTGACCCGTGCCTGCCCAAGGGACTTCGACTGAGCGTCGACGGACCGGTGGCAGATGGCAAGGGTGGCGATGTCACGCTGCTGGGCACCGGAAAATTCGAAGAGTGTCTGCGGAGCACGTACCCCCTACTGGGCAAGGACGAGCCCTGCACAGATGAACCGTGTCTCTTCAACGGTCAGCACGCTCCCCTGATCGACTTTGACGTCAACCGTTTTGTCGGTGTTTCTGAATACTGGCATACCACGCACGGTGTTTTCGGCGGCAAGCACAAAGCCTATGACCTCGCAACTTATCAGCACAACGTGATGGATTTCTGCCAACGCAAGTGGACAGATATCGAAAGCGATATTTTGGATAAGCGAAAGAAGACACCTGAGGAGAAGAAAGAGGATGCTATCAAGGCGTGCTTCAAGGCGTCTTGGGTTATCAACGTTTTGTACGACGGCATCGGCATTCCGAGGATTGGGCTCGAAGATGTGGGGGAGCCTGGCGTCAACACGACAAAGGAACAGCTGGAAGAGGTACAGGAGAAGGGCTTCACTGGCTCTTTCAAGCCAGTAGACGACATTAATGGCATGGAGGTCACGTGGACGCTGGGCAAAATGGTGCTCTACGCCGCGGGACAAGTACCGCCACATGGTGAGGAGCTCCCTGTAGGATACGGCGACAACCAGATCAAGGGCGCACCGACGAACTTTGAAGTTGCCGGATCTTCGCCTCTCGTGTGGCAGCCCAGCAAGGGTGGTGATGACGATGATGATGACGACTGGGACGACTTTGTCGGTGCTCCTGCGAAACCTGCCGGCGGCTTGCTCTTCTTTGTCATTGCCCTTATCGTCGCCATCTGGCTCCTGCGCAAACCGGAACGCCGTCAAAAACTCACACATTTCTTCCGCAACCGAAAGACGGGCCGCTACTCCCTCCGTGGCCTGCCGTTTGCCAGCAAGTTCTTTGGTGGGCGCAACACGCAATCTTACGATCGCATCCTGGAGGAAGGCGACACTCCGGAGTTTGAGCTCGAGGACGTGGACTCTGACTCGGATACTAGCAGCAGCGGGTCAAACAGGGGCCGTGGCTCGTCTGGCAACCCGGCGACCACCTCGCCAAAGTCGCCAGAGAAGGCGCCGTCAGCGGTGGAGAGGGCTGGGCTGGATCGAAACGGTTTGGTGGTGAGGACGGAGAGTCGAGAGAGGCTGGCGGCGCATGGGCGGAGGAGTAGGACAGGGAGTCCATCCTCGAGGCAGAAAAGTGCCCTGATGTCACCGTTAGAAGAGGACTAGCGTTTTCTCGTGTCCTTGTGCTGCAGTGTACCAGTATTCAATAGGTCGTCAGCTTTCATTGTGATCTTGGCGTTTTAGGGTGGGGGGGCGTCTTCTGCAGCGCGTTTTGGAACCAAATAACAACTTTTATATTCAAGATTTGAAGCATGTTTAATTGTCATGATGCGATGTCCTTGGGTGTGTCGTGAGCTGGTTGTTGTTGGACATGCAAAGCCAGCTCCGCGCTGAGCACGTTGAATCCAGCTCTTCTCTCATACGTTCTCCCTCATTAACTTATGATCGTCTTCATCGTGCTATCCTCTGTTTCATTCGAAACGAGGAACTATTATGCTCTAACTCGGTGTGAGCAGTATTGTCACATCGCGTCGCTCTGGTCCGTCTTGACAGGCCCAGTTTAGACCACTTGGTGCATCGAATCGCGTATCCCCTCGTGATGATGCAGCCTGGCTCCCGCAGATATGCGGCCTCAGTCCTGCGGCTTCTCCAGGAAGCTCGGATCGGCCCTCACCCTCGACTCGAACTTTTGCCACCAGCCCTCAAAGGCCTTCAACGGCACCACCTCGACGCCGTCGGCGCCCACCTGCCCGCTGAAGCCCGACAGAAAGTTGAACGCGTTCTGGATGATCCGCTGCGCCAGCACGGCCGTGCTCGGCTTCCCTGCCGAGGCGGAAGCCTTCTTCTCTTCCGCCTCCCGCAGCTTCGGTGCGACCTCGCTCGCGGGCTCCACTGACACTCCGATCACCAGTCCCGGCGTCTGGCCCTGCGAGGCGGCGGCGCTGGCTGCGCTGACGGAGAAGACGGCGGATTCTTTGCCTGGGCCGATGGCACCGAGGAACTTGAAGTTGGGGTTGGGCTGGCCGTTGTCGGTGGCGAGATAGATGGCCGCGGCGGTATCGTTGGGAAGGGCAATCCCTGGAAGGAGAAAGATGGAAATGTGAGAGAAGGAGGTGGCTGTTGGGAGGGCGTAGAGGTGTGAGGTTTCGGATGGGGATGATGTAGGGTTGGTGATGAGGGGTTGGCCGGCGGGAAGGACGCCGAAGAGGGGATTTGACATGGTGAGCGATTGTTGGTGAAGCTAGCCGTGATGGTGCCTTGTGGAAGAGGGGAAACTGATGAATTGGTGTCGCAATGATGAAAAATTACAGTCGCGCAGTGAGGTTTATCGCGAAGAGACAGCGTGAGGCAAACGCACCAAAGGGTGGGTCAACGTGGTGGTCGACTGTGACGTCTTTCGGAGGGGCTCGTGAATCTTCCAAACGCTTCGACTAACAACGCGAATTCGCTACACGATCATTATGAAGTCCAATCTTGACCTCGTGAAAGAGGTAGACCTGTGAGTTTTCTTTTGTCGCTCTAGGTTTGCAGGTCGAGTAGTGACCTGGGATGGTAGTTTTCCGTACGAGGATATCGAAGCAGGGACATGCAAGGCCAGGCACGATGGAATGTGGACTCTTATCTGGGAGGACAGCGACGGGACGTATGCCATCGGGTACATGCTCGACGAAGTTCTCGCCGAGCTGCTGAACACGCCTCAGGAGATCAGAGGTGAGATCAAGGTCAACGATGAGGAACGGACCCTCCAGCTGCTCACCGGCCTGGCGACGGAACAACAGCGCACGAACGCTGTTGCAAGGCTCTCCGACCATTGGCGCCAAAACGAGACGTTCAAAATTCTCAAGAAATGGCGCAATGAGCTGTGGCCTGTGTATGGGAGAAAAGGAGAGCTCCTCTTCAGCATGGAAAGAACGGCACTTGGACTCTTCGGCGCCATGCGCTACGGTGTGCACATGATGGCCTACGTCAAGGACGACGCTGCACCGCATGGCATGAGACTCTGGATCCCCAAACGCGCAGCCGACAAGTCCACGTTTCCAGGGATGCTCGACAATACCGTCGCTGGCGGCCTTATGACGGGTGAGGACCCGTTTGAGTGCATGATCCGCGAGGCCAACGAGGAAGCGTCTCTGCCAGATTCTATTGTTCGCGAAAAGTCGGAGCATGTGGGCACGGTGACGTACATCTATATCACCAACACGAAACAGCATGGCACCGAGGGTCTGATATACCCAGAGTGTCAGTGGGTGTATCACCTCGAGCTGGATGAGGACGTGATCCCCAAGCCCAACGACGGCGAGGCGGAAGGGTTTTACTTGAGAGATGTCGAGAGCGTGAAGGACGATCTGGCACAGGGCAAGTTCAAGGACAACTGTGCGCTTGTGCTGATTGATTTCTTCGTCAAGAAGGGTATCCTGACTAAAGACAACGAGAAAGATCTCCAAGAGATTGAGCGAAGGATGCATAGGACGATGCCGTTCCCTGGTCCACATCAGCCAGATTGGCGAGCGGCCGAATAGATTACCATATAAACTCCATAGCACATGAAACCTCGCCTCATTTTGACGTTCTAGACTCTTTCTCCTTGTGTTTGCGCGTACGTGAAATGCACGGCAGATGGTATTCAAAAGCTCAAATTTCCCTAACGCCTGTTGTATCCGACTTCTATGCCGACTTTTATGAGGAAACAAGAAGCAAACGTGACGCGGAAACCCCCATGAGTTCTCAGCTCCAACCACTCTATTTCTTGATGAGGAGGTAAACGTTGTCGACGCGCAGCGGTGTCAGTTTCTTGACAGGGCCCTTGAGCTCCAGCAGGAGACCGCCGAAGGAAACATAGGCGTTTCTGTTCATCGTTAGTCTCAGACACGCTCTCCAATGGCTGTGAGCAGAAGAAGGAAACAAAAGACACCTACATTGTGTTGCCGTCAAACGTCTCCTCGAATCGGTAGATTTTGCCGTGACAAACGTAATCAAACAGATCTGCTGTCGTCGCCGGCGCATCACCGCCTTTTCCCACGTCCTTCCACCCTTTCTCCTCCTCCTTGCTGCCGTCCAGCGACAGCGTCGTGGCGAGCATGACATGCAGGTTGTCGGAAACTGTGCAGGGGAATAGCTCGGTGTTGATGTCGAGCTTCATGACCGTCTGGGAGTCGGCCGAAGTCGCAGAGATGCGGGCGACGCGGTCGTATTTGCTCTGGTCATGGTCGGTGATAGTAAAGTTGTCCTCGAAGAGGGTTGCGTCGCCGCCGGAAGCCATTGTGAATGTAGTTTTCAAGACACTGAATTTTTCTTGGAAGGGGTGTTTCTTGGTCGCGAGATTGGAAGTATTTTGGTCTTGAGCGGATCACGAAGCTTGTCGCAGCTCTTCTAGATGTCCAACACATCCCGGTTCGCCAAAAGAAAATGTTTGGAGGGGCATTCTTCGCGGTGCTGAGCTAATCAGGCACTGACGTAGTTTGCAGATTACCCTAGACATTCCACTTGACATTTTCTCATGATGGAAACCATCGCAATACTAGTCCTTGCACGATTAATCGACGTCTTTTTTTATTTTTATTTTTGCCGAACATCAAAAGCTTGGGGAATCTCATATAAATCAGTACAACGT
This sequence comes from Parasarocladium wereldwijsianum, assembly GCA_036250105.1. Classification (NCBI taxonomy): domain Eukaryota; kingdom Fungi; phylum Ascomycota; class Sordariomycetes; order Hypocreales; family Sarocladiaceae; genus Parasarocladium; species Parasarocladium wereldwijsianum. The sequence continues at coordinate 111,475 of JAXOUE010000006.1, forward strand.
CATTTAAGAACAAGAAAGATGTCATTTCGCAAGAGAAACGTGGTGATAGGTACACCATCAGGCTCTCCAGTATCTCGTCAACCAAACCTGCCACCTACGGGCACTCGTCCCTCACCCTTGGACGGCAGACCTACGACGTCCACAGGCACGAGCTCCCTGGATCAGCTTCTGGCTGGGCACGCTGGTCTTCCTCTGGGTCACTCTCTCCTGATTGAAGAGTCAAGCACCACAGACTTTGGCGGGGTACTGTTGCGGTACTATACGGCAGAGGGACTTGTGCAAGGTCACCATGTTCACGTCCTAGGGTTTGATGAGTCTTGGAAGAGAGACCTGCCGGGTCTGGACTTGGGACGTGGCAAGGGGAGCGACAAAAAAGCACCAACGTCCTCTGCGGACGAGAAGATGAAGATCGCTTGGCGCTACGAGACACTTGGGAACAGGACCCCAACCAGAGGTAAGCTCGAATTCTGTGGCCACAGCCCGCTGACTACAACTAACAAAAATCTTTGCAGATCCTACAACGCTTTCTGGGAGCTCTGAGAGTGCAGTATTCTGCCACAGCTTCAGTCTGGCTAAGCGGTTGGAAGGCTCCGCGATTCTGGGCCAGCTGCACACGGCACCGATCCCCATGGGTGCCTTCCACGGCAGCTCTTCACCATTTCAAAATTTCCTCAACAAGGTGGCTTCTGTCATCAAAAGCTCTCCACCGTCTACGATTCACCGGATCGTGGTTCCCAGTCTGCTTTCGCCCACCGTCTATCAGTCCACTGCTTGCCAACCCAAAGAGGTCTTGCAGTTCCTTCATGGCCTTCGCGCCTTGCTGCGCAAATTTCCTACACAAGCTACAGCCATGATTACTCTTCCTGTGTCTCTCTACCCAAGATCGACAGGACTGGTCAGATGGGCCGAACTTCTCTCAGATGGCGTTCTTGAGCTCATCCCCACGGAGCACAAGATTCAGACCAGCGGAGATCCCAAGGGAGATGGCGACAAGGCCCAAGGAATGCTGAGGGCACACAGCTTGCCAGTATTTCACGAGAAGGGCGGCGGTCTCGAAGGTAGCTGGAATAAGGAAGACCTGTCGTTCCGACTCAGCTCCTCCAGCGGGTTGATCATCACGCCCTTCAGTCTTCCTCCCTTGGGCGAAACAGAAGAGCAGAGCACCGAGGCCAAGAAGGATACGAAGAAAGAATCACTCGAGTTTTGAGGACACAATACACAGCATTCAACGGATACCGCGATAGTTGATGCGCGTCGTCGCGGTATTGATCACGTGCGACATCACGTGTATCCATCGAAAGATCCACTGCCCCAGCGCGAAAATTCCATATCTTTCATCTCGCAAAGCTTCCCAACCTTCGTCTCCTCTCTTTCTGCCATCCGCACACAGCCATCTTGGTAAGTACAATCTCATTTTTGCGTTGCTCTTGCTGAGGCCCTTTCCGGACTTTTATGATTATTACCCTGAATATCTGTCAATCCACTGAAATGCATTGATGACACATTCAAATTTTACGAAGACGACTTATGACTACAGTCCTTCACACACTCTTTTTGCTTTCGATCTTTCGTCTACTGATCAATTGCTAACTATGTGTTCAGTTCCAACAAGTATTGGCACCATGGCTGAGCCTCTCGCCATTGATGCGGATCAGGTCCGCATCTCTAAGATTGCCGGCCGGTATCTCGTATTCGATGCAGAGTCTGTCGCCCGTTTGCGACGTCAGCAGAACATCAATGGCCTGCTGGTTGGTACCACCCCTCAGCAACCGACTCAGAACATCTTCCTCGGGCTGCCGATTGAGATACGCCCCGAGGAGGCTAGTGCGTTGGTGAAGAAGGGTGCCGCCTACGTCGTAGACGATGCTGCCGCTCATCAGGAGACTCTCCAAGATGGTCGAGCCCGCGAGGCTTACGTCGAAAGCTTGAGAAAGCAGAAGGTAGCAGCGCAGAGAGTCATCATGGAGCAGAGGGCTCAGAAAGCTGCTGTGTCGGCTTCAAAGAAGAAGCAGGCCAAAGGATCAGAGGCGCCCGGAGCTAGTACTACTGCGAACGGTATTGCTTTGTTCGCTGGTGATGATGACAAGAAGCCCGTTCTTAAGGAGGATCTTAAAGACGAGGTCGCTGTCACTCCTACGGCCAGCAATGATCTCGTCACATCCGATGCCTACCGTCGACATTGCGTGACTGACGCTTCCGACGGCCCGCTCGTCCGCTTGCTTCAACAGACTGGATACTTTATGACGCCCGGTCTGCGCTTCGGTTCGCAGTACAGCGTATACCCTGGAGATCCGCTTCGGTTTCATGCGCATTTCATGGCCAACCAGTACGATTGGAACCAGCCCATACCGATGTTGGAGATTGTCGAAGGCGGTCGTCTCGCCACGGCTGTCAAGAAGTCTTTCCTCATCGGTAGCGAGGATGCCAAAACTGGCGAAGTAAAGACATTCAGTCTGGAGTGGGCGGCGATGTAGGCTTGTTGAGAAAAGCGAGTACTTGAACGACGTTAACGATAGATACCCCGGAATAGATCACACACATTCAGCCTTGCTTGGTCTTCAATTTGTCCCTCAATACTTGACAAATGTGAACTTGAATATGATGTTGGGTTACCACACCGTATGCCCTTGACTAATATACGAAATGTCCTCCCTCTCACGAATGACTGCAAATAACGTACCAACAAACAATAATGCGTTGCAGAAATAAAAACGCCGCCAACGCCCGCTTCATGGTACGAAGATCCGACTAAAGCTCGCGACCTCCCGTCTACAGCACACGCACTTGTCAAAGTTGTTCATCGCCAACGACACCCTGCAGTCATCGCACAAACTCAAGCATCGGCAAGGCCACACAATGATCGTCCGCGGCGTGCTCTGACAAACCACGCACTGCGGTCCGTCGCTCCCTAATCCAGCTGCGCCGTCCTCCCAAGAGGCGCCTCCGGCATTGACACCGGGACTGCCGACTGGGGTACGCTCTGCCATCTGGTTACGTCGGGAGAGTAGGAGCTGCTCGAGGATGCGCTCTTCCTCGTCGGGGGTAAGCTTGACGTTTTTGGTTACCAGTCCCGTCATGTTGGAGGAGCCCTTGGGCGTTGAGGGGTTCACCTGTACCCCTGTGAGGACGCGGGTGCGTTGCAGTTGCTGCAAACGTTTGAAGCCTGCTCGGGTCACAATTGCGTCACTATCAAAATGAGCGGACAGGACTTCGGCGTCCTCACGCTCCTCTTTGCTTTGCGGGCGGAGGAGTCTGGCGAGATCGGACATTGCGAGTGGGCTGTCGACCAACGGTGTGCCTTCACGCGCGACACGTTGCATCGGCGTTCGCGGGATTTCCGCTCCCTGGGATGGACGTTGTGTTGGCGTGCGCTGGATTGGAGAGCGTTGAGTAGGCGTCTTTTGTCCGGAGTCTTCGGAACTCCAGCCATCGTCCTCGTCCTCCGAAAAGCCTGCCGCTGTGGAAACGACACTCGTGATATCCCAGTTGTCCTCATCAGGTTCGGGTAAATAATCGCCGCTGTTATCTTTTGATCCCCACCAACCACCCTTGAGCCAGTACGAGTAGAGGTCAGAGTCGATATCGTCATCGTTGACGACCCCAGTTCGTCTGAATTCGTCCTCAACGTCGATGCCTTCGCCACGAGAAATGCGGCCATCCTTGTCAAAGCCGTTATTGTCGGTCTTGTTGCGACGGCCATGGGCACGTTTAAATGCCTTGTCTTCCTCTTTTGTGTTCTTAGGACGGCGGGCAAGTGATAACAGCCATTCAGGCTCGTAGGTGATGCGGACGAGCTTCAGACACCACAGCACAGCGATAGCGTATAACCGCGCTACGAGCTTGCTGACGCTGAACGTGAACTCAATAGCCATGAGCCATCGCGAGCTACGCTCGTTAGCTCCGACTCCTTGCTTCACGCCTCGTTCTCCGCGGCCTTTGACAATCTTTTGTGCCGCTCGCTCCCGTGAGTAGCCACTGACTCCAGCGTTCGGACCTCCTTTCACGGGAATCAGACCGATGGCGCCAACCTGATCGTATCGCGAGTTGGGAAGGCCAAGGCTCATCCACTGCTGCTGTAGCTCCTCAGCTTCCTTGTATCGTTCTTCCTCCAACCAAGTGTGGCGCTTCAAACTGACATCGCGATCCTCGTTGAGATACACTGCTTCGCTGGCCATGGTGATTGCAGCGAAGCCTGTGCGCAACAGGGCCGTGTAGATGTCCATTTCCCTTGTGATGCGTAAATCAGACAAGGACACATTGGCTTGCATATTTTGATGCGCCTCGATCAGTCGCTGGCGAAAGCTAAGGCCCCGCCTTTGAGATTCAGGGGGTGCGAGGGCAGACAGAAAAATGGCCAGACCATAGACACCCATACACATAAGCACGCCGCATAGGACGAGAACGTGGGGAAGAAAGCTGATAATGCAGACCGTCGGAAACCTGAGCAATCCTTGGGATGCAGGGTTGTTTAGGTCAAAGATATACGCGTTCCACAAGATGCTGGCCATGAAGCATAGACCCCAGAAGCCGGTGCTGATGAGTCGATATCTGGCCTGAAGATCAAACAGGCCGAGAACATGACTTGTGAGATGGGTCATGGCAGACAGCAGGGCAATCAGAAGGGTCTCGGGAGCTGCGTTGACTTTCGAAAGAATCATGGCCCGGCTGACGGAGATTGGTGCACCCGATGGGTCTCCTGAAGGAATCTTCAGGAAGACGCCCGCGCCTAGCTGATTGCTGATGGCTGTATCGGCCTCGGCAAATGCGAGACTTTGCTCGAAGAGTGTCAGTGCTGTCTCGCTGGCAAGAGGTCGGCCTTGAATGGCACAAGATATAGTCTCCAGGAAGTGGCTAGCGCAAAACGTGCCGAATAACGGCCAGAGGATAGAAAGGGAGCCCTGCAAGTCGTGTGCGCTGCCTGTATCATCCGCCGGGATCATGTTCACGGCCACGCAAGACTGTTCGTCCGATGCGCCCAGCAATAGCATTGACGACAAGAAGTTGAGTATGTGATTCGGGTACGCGAAGAGCAGGTCTGAGCTCATCGTGGCGTCTCCCCAGCGCAAACTCGCAAAGTCTGCAGATGTTTGGCATTGAATAGACTGCAGTATCGTCCGAATCTGGGCGAGAAGAAGGACTATCGGTGCAGCCCTGAGCAAGAGTCGCATATGCCACTTGAGACGCAGCCGTCGGCGAGTTGCAGCGAAAATGTGTGTGCGATTCAGGACGATAGCCATGGCAATGCAAGTGATGGCCCACCTGCTGGTAGCATAGCCGAATATGCTTCCCAAGCCTCTTGACCCGTCCATTCTGCTGTACTGGATACCTTCATGAGCATCAGCACCAGCTGCGGTGTTAGACACCATCATGTTAAAGATCTCGCGTTGAGCGTTGGCCCCTGACACGACAGGACTGGAGCTGGAGGGGTTGTCACCCAGGACGTAGGATCCGCTCGAGGTTGAGTCGGAGGGAGCGTGAATATAGTCGTGAAGGCCTGTGAATGAACTGAATCTCTGCACCAATCTTGGACCGGCCAGAACAAGGTCCTCAAAAGACGGGGTGACGTTCACGGCCCAGGAGGCCAGTTGATAAGGCCATGCGTTCGGGTCGACGGTGTTATCGGCACCGACTGCAGGATTGCCGGTTGTGGTCATGGCAAAGAAGTCGGCGAGATGGGGTTAGGTCGCGATGCACGTCGGTGATGGAGAGGTCGATGGTTGGGTGAGCTAGATCGGAGCTGCCCAGTCTGTTGACGGCTGTGTGTCCACAAAACGAAGCTTAAGAGAACCGTGTGGTGCAGGAGATCGTCATGATTGAACTAGACAAGGTGCTCACGATCGGCGATTTTCTCGTCGTTCGCAACAGCATCAGCCTTTGCTGGATGTTTGGCAGAGAGATGCCGAAAGGATGGCACGGGTTGGTGTTCGACGCAAGTTCCCGAGACACGCGGGAGGACCTTCGGAATAAGGCATTTAACCCTAACCCCGACATACGCGCTGTCGGACGCGTCGCAATCCCGGTGGGGCAAGATTAGATACTTATATCGATGTGATGAAGATGCTTCAAATGCAGATGGAGGCCTAATAGGGATCTATGACCCTTCTGAGAGGGTTACAACCGTAGTCCTGGTTCTGTGACGCGCAGAAGCAATAATTGCACAAGGTCAAATATCACTAGCTGGAAATTCCTCGAAGCTTTGGTAGACTGGGAGCATTCCTCGTCACTGTTTTGCAATGCGCATGAAGGGGTTCTTATTGTGCTGAGCTCAGAACTCTTACAAACTCGTTTGGCATAAATACAGACGCTTTTAGGTATTTCTAACATGAGACCTAATGGAAAGACAGCGCAGAGACTGTAAAATATGTGGCGGTCGCCTCATCCAAATACTGCGTACAGTCAATGTCTGAGGTGCACTCAGGCCCCGTATGCCGGCCAGGAAAGCTCACGCTTCACAGGCAGCTGATGCTGGGGTTTCTCGGACGAAATCGCTTCGGTGTTTGCCGTGCCGGATCGCAGCGATTTCAGAGAGCGCTGATGCACATGCACCCCAGTAAGGGCGAGTGGCTGGTCTGCCCGATCTTTGAAGTCTGGATTCTCTCAGCAACGGACTTTCACCGTCCAGCTGGACTGCACAGCGCACTGATATCGTGATGAGTCAAATGAGAACGGAATGATGCTGGTGAATTGGGTGGCGCTGTTGGCTCTTGATGGCTGGCTTTACGAGCCATATTCCGAACCTCATACACTCATGACGGCCTCGCTCAAAGATGCAGTAATGGCAGTACTGACACCTTTACTGGCATGAACTGCTTTCAGAACGAGTGTTGAGTGTATGCCAGCCACGTTATCGGGCACATTGCCCTTCAACCAGAGATTCGTGACCTCATCGCGGGTTGGGAGGTAAGCCACGCAGCAGGCGGCCAGGATTTTCTCGTGTTCTGAAGGAACAGGATCCAAGACAATTTGCGGATCTCCCCCATTCGCATCTCCGACAAGAGCTGCTACACCGCCCGAGACGGCGTCCACACAGTCAATACCAGCATCGGCGATAGCAGCGGCAGCTACTGTGATGCACCCTCCAAGGACGTTCATCATGTCCCATTCCTCGTTCCCCTCTGCCAAAGCCGCCTGGCGCGACTGCTCTCCCTCCAAAATGGTGACGACCACGTCAACGCCACTTTTCGGCCAGCGGTCTGCGATGATTGCGCCACGTAGGGCGGTTTCGAGATGGGTACTGAGGTCACGCTCGCTGGCATCGCGCAAGTATCCTCGCCTGTGCTTCGTGGCGAATGGTGCATATTTGACGTGTGTTGAAAGAACCATATGTGGTGAGAAAGGCGCAGATCGAGGTAATGAGCGCGGTCCATGGACGGTGCACGTAAGTTTCATGCCACTGACGTGAGAAGCATCTTGGGCTTCCATCTCAAGATAAGCAGAACCTGAGGCCGAAGGAGTGACACCAGTCTTCAGAACTGTAACGCATTAGTGAAGCGCTCAACATGTCAAGTAGAAATGCTTACAAACTGCACGAATGCCATTCGCCTCCCGTTGTCTTCTGGTATGAGCAACGTCTTCGTCATACACTGGGGGCAGTGTAGCGCCTGAAGGGCCATTGATACGCCGGCGGTCGGCCATGGTTGTTCGACTATATGGTTCTTACTTTGAGTTAGATAATTAAACTGGTTCGGAGTTCGCCTCGAGCTGATGTCCTGCGTACTGCCTTTCAGCCCAAAGATTTGCTTGCACTGACGCTTGCGATCGCCGTACCCTGCAGCCTAAGGACGTCAGGCTAGCTTGCAGTTTTGGTCGGGGCCGGATCAATTACCTCCGCGCGAACCCGAACCCACCTACATTTACAACTATTTTTTTCGCGACACGCTCGTTCAACTTTCATTCATCTTCACACTCTCTTCCAAGCACGCGCATACCACGCAAGCTTTTGATTTGAAACTGTGTGGTGCGCATCATGCTCAAGTGGGCATAGGAATGCTGGAGTAGCAATGCTGTGATTATTCCACACGCATTTCGCTTCTACATGTGGTAAGTCTCCTCACCTCCCCTCTTCTCATCTTCGCTTGATGAAATTTCTACCACTTGTTCCCGCGAAAACCTGAGCGTATTTGAACAAACATGCACTACCATCTGACTCCTCCCCTTATTCTCTGCATAATCAAACCACTGAAAGGTGTCGAGCAACGAAGCTAACATCAAACCAAGTCTTCGTACTTAGCGATCTCGCACAACTCGACGAACTGAACGCCTATATATTTTGGTGGTTATTTTCATTCGGTATGTCACACTCGCCTGTATCTCAACGAAAAACAACAGTGGTCGCTGCGTACATGATGAGAAACCTTTTCAATCAGTTCTGCTGCTGAACCAATGTGATGACTCCCAATACCATACCAAGATCTCTGAAACGCAAACCCTGTTGTTTTTTCGTGGTTCTGACCAAACCCATGAATTTTCGAAGCATTGACTAACTTTCGATGCAGTCTCGAATAAAATTAACAGCGACTCCAGTCTCGTCGACGTTGATGTTCAGAGGTAGGTCGCGATCACGTTCACTCCCTCGCACATGATGACACAAGTTCTATCCATTCAACGACCTCATATCAGCCGAGTCGTCCTCCCGCACCTTAGCGCGTCTTGACGCGTGATGACGGGTTGTGGAGTTGTCAATTAGCGTTATTCGACTTCAGTGCTGGATTTTGAGGTGCTCCGTTTTGGGCCACCTTGTAGATTCGGCCGGCTGGTATGACTGAGTAAAACGGCTTGGCTGACTGCGTGCAACTTATTACTTGGTTTCATCCAATGCTTTCAGTTGAATCTCGCTAACGTTGAGGTCAAGTGTAGGTATGTGACTCCAGGGCGTTTATAAAAAAACCTTGGGTTCTTGTTCGTGTTTCGATTTCCGTTCGTTTGTCCAGATGAGGAGCACCGCACGCAATCCGATATAGTACTTGGATCGTGATGTCCTTTCTTGCAGTATCGACTAGTCTTCGTTGTTCTCAAGCAAATAGAGATGTTGATTTCCACTTGGTCCAATTTCCGCTCATACATATCTAAATCATGGATTTCATTGCATGCTGTGACGCGTGGATCCATGCTGTCTGTGGCTGATGCTACACCAGCCACAATCGTTGATTCATGTTCCGCAGTCTGATAAAGTTCCGCGGTGCTACAGTGGGAACCATCGTAGTACCCCTGATAGACAAACCTGCTGCCTTGACGGTTCCTATCCAACTCGCCCTCTGAGGACTGTGAACATCGTCAGTCGCAAGTTGTTTCACCCTCTGTTCTGATTGTCGCGTCCGCTTCTCATTTTCTCATATCCTCCTACAAATTCTTTAATATAGCTCGAGGTCTGCGGGCAGCAACCTCGTTGTCCTTCCAGTTCCTCCCAGCTTTACTGGCGCACCTCGTCGGACAGCACGAAACTTTTCGACGGCTTGAGCTTGAGCGCAACTCTCAGTAACACGGCCCTGCATCGAATCGAGTATAAGCAATTAAAGCGAAAGCGCTCCGTCTTATACTTATCTCGCGCATGTCTCTGGCAGCATCGCGAAGATGATGCCCCGGCATCACCCCAATGGCGCCTACCCACGGGGCGGCCAGAACACCTTCGACATCTCTCCCCACAAGTGCGTAGATGACTATTATGTTTTCCTAATCCTGAAACTTTGCTGACGGAGCATGTTATAGATTTCAGCCTCGAGCCTCAGGTCCAGCGAATCGACGTCGGAGGAAGCTGTTCACCAAGTTAGGAGCCGCGGCGATCGTCCTTTTCTTCGTTTCGATATGGATCTGGCCAACGAGTCCCATTGCCTCGATATTCAGCCTGGGCCTTCTATCGTACGGCAGCGGGAATGAACTCGAAACGGTGCGATATTACGACCTCACAAACGTCCAGGGTACATCAAGGGGATGGGAACGCGAAGAGCGCATCTTGATGTGCGTACCATTGAGAGATGCCGAACCCCATCTCGGCATGCTCTTTGGGCACTTGCGGAACTTCACCTACCCTCACCGCCTTATCGATTTGGCTTTCCTTGTCTCCGACTCTAAGGACAAGACGCTGGAGGTGCTCTCTGAAGGACTCGAGGCCCTTCAAGCGGATCCCGATCCTAAACAGCCGTACGGAGAGATCTCGGTCATCGAAAAGGACTTTGGGCAAAAAGTCGATCAGGGTTTCGAGAGTCGACACGGGTTTGAGGCGCAAGCTACAAGACGAAAGCTGATGGCGCAAGCTCGAAACTGGCTGCTGAGCGCGGCGTTGCGCCCTTACCACTCATGGGTGTATTGGCGAGATGTTGACGTACAGACATCACCGTTTACCCTTCTCGAGGATCTGATGCGCCACAACAAGGATGTCATTGTGCCGAGTGAGTGGTTTTGCAATTTTCACGCTGCGATGTGGGCTGACTGAAACTTAGATGTATGGCGTCCCCTGCCTTACTGGCTCGGAGGCGAGCAACCATACGATCTCAACACCTGGCAGGAAACTGAAACTGCTTTGGCCTTGGCAGAAACTCTTGATGAAGATGCAGTCATTGTCGAAGGGTACGCCGAGTACGCCACGTGGCGACCCCATTTGGCATATCTTCGAGACCCCTTGGGTGATCCTGATACCGAGATGGATGTTGACGGCATTGGCGGTGTCAGCATCCTGGCCAAGGCAAAAGTTTTCCGTAGTGGTGTACACTTTCCAGCATTCAGTTTTGAGCGACACGCCGAGACGGAAGGGTTTGGCAAAGTAAGTGCACTTTGTCATACAGAACTAAAGTGCATGGCTAATCAGCTCTTTAGATGGCAAAGCGCATGAAGTACCTTGTTACGGGACTGCCACATTACACCATCTGGCATTTGTATGAGCCCAGTGCTGACGACATGGTCAAGGCAGCGGTAAGTTTTGCAATGCAAGGATAGGTTCGAAGAAAGATCATGGGCTGACTGCTGGTTAGCAAAACGAGAAAGAAGCCAAGGAGAGGCAGGCTGCGAAGGAGAAGGAAGAAGCCGAGAAGAAGGCAAAGGAACAAGAAGAGGTCGAAAAGAAAGCAAAGGAACAGGAAGACGGCGCAAAGACTGCAAAGAAACAGGAGACGAAGAAAGCGCGAGATGAGCATTTGGAGACCGATTTCAAGGATGGATCTCAGCAGTGGGATAATGATAAGACGGCGATGAACGGCATGGCCGCCGAGAAAGAGAAGAAGGAAGCGGCCGCTGGAGCGCAAGAAGCTTCAAAGGACGCCATCAAGGCTGCGAAGCCTGCAGCCGCTCCAGTGGCTCAGGCGCCGAAGAGGGCATAGAATGATATGAGCGAAGTCGCCTGAGAAGATTTGGCCGAAACACAGAAGCACCCCTTCTTGCTGTGCCGTCCGTGCCATCGAATGGACCATGCATATGCATGGCTAATTCTTTCTTCCGCACATGAATACAAATGCTGATGACTTGAAATGCCATGAGTTCTACGGCAATCGTTAAGAGGCATGCTTCGGTCTGTCCCAGGAACCATAGGGTTAGGGTCTTCATACAGGGGGTTGCGGCTCCATAACCTGTCCGTGCAACCAATGAGCAGCCTGATGAGACGACACTTGGAGGGCCGATGGCCGCCATTACTTTGTTTCGCGACGTCTCCTGGAAGCTCCCACTGCAGTGAACAAGGTCATACCAATGGCGTTGTCTTCTTCAATAGAGGGAAAGTCATCTCAAACCTAACTGAAGACAGTTTCCAAGTTGGCAGGCCTCTCAAAGACACGCTGAGCTATCTAGCACGTGCCCGACTCGTGCGGCTGGACCGAGCTTGAATCGTGCCTCCAGCGCAGTGCTCGCAAGAGGTCTCGTGAGGTAGGTCACGAGCACACAAATTACGGCGCGACTTTACGTAGCTTTGGAACCTTGTAATGGCTAACAAGCTTCCTTGACGTAGGTCTGCGTCGAAAACCCCCCACCGACTTCATCATGTCGGCCAAAACCAGCTTCGACATAGCTCCTGGCATGTCAGAATCGCGATCTACACTCCCCTCGACACCACGACTGCGAAACGAAGCCCCGCGAATGCAATACAGGAGTCGACCTGTATCTGTTGCCGTCGACCCCATCTCTCTCGTCATCTCCGAATGCATCTCCATCACATCAGCGATCCAGAAACATGCGCGCTCGCCACACTCCTCAGTGTCTGCCATCTTAGGTGGCAACCCAAATGCCGTACACTTGGGACTGCCCAATTCTGGTTTGGGGATTCGAAGCAAGAGTCCGACAGATTCAACAAGGGCAGGCGAAGATGCTGACAGTGTGACAAATCGCTGGGGTTTGAGGGGCCAAAAAGGGAGGAGCATGCAAGATAACCCGTTGATTGTCGCCTTCGGCAAGCTGCGTCTCGAGCTTGCTGGCCAGAAAGGTGCGCGAGTCTCTTATTTCAAACGACCACAAATCATATCACTGACATGACGCGTGCCAGACATTCGTGCTTTCGATGCCCCTTCGCTACTGGCTCCCTTTTTGCAGATCATCCAGGCCAAAGGCACCGCTGCAGCCATTACCATCCTTGCTCTAGGTGCTCTTCGCAAGTTCCTCGCATACGGCTTCATCAGCCCCGAATCTCCTCGTTTCGCCAACGCGATGCAATCTCTTTCGGCGGCAGTCACCCATTGTCAATTCGACATAAGTGATTCGGGGCAGGCTGAGGTGGTGCTGCTCATGATCCTAAATCTGATGGAGGATATGATGTCAGGTCCAGGCGGCGATATCCTCAGCGATGAAAGTGTCTGTGACATGATGGGTCGCGGTCTTGCTATCTGCTCTCAGCCGCGGTTTTCACCTGTATTGAGGAGAACCGCAGAGGCCGCTATGGTCAGGATGTGTCAGATCATCTTTGAAGATGTGAAGCACCTCGAATTTGAGGCTGGTGATGACGCGGAAGCCCTTGACCAGCAGACTGCGGCCACGATGGACCAAGTTACTATGGAGACACCAACAGCAGAAGCAGCTACGACGACTGATGCTTCGTCAAATTCTGGCTCTGAGGTTCCGGCAGACTCGACAACGAGGACAGCCGATCCGTCACTCGCTGACTCTTCCAGTGCGAGCAAGGAGGCCCAGGAAGGGGCTTTGGCCGAGGGTATCCAACCAGAGGGGCCGACAGAGGACGGAGAAGTTGACACGGCAGACACCGACTCTGTGGATCTCAAGCCGTATTCATTGCCTTCAGTTCGGGAGCTTTTCCGCGTCTTGGTAGATTTCTTGGATCCTCACGACCGCTCACATACGGACACTATGAGAGTTATGGCTTTACGGATCATCCATGTCGCGCTCGAGGTATCGGGATCCTTCATCGCTCGACACCCGAAGCTCGCTTCCATTGCCGAGGACAAACTCTGCTCGTACCTGTTCCAGTTGGTTCGCTCAGATAACATGGCGATCCTTCAGGAGTCCCTGATTGTAGCAGGTACCTTGCTAGCGACGTGCCGCGGCGTTTTGAAGTTGCAACAGGAACTGTTCCTCTCCTATCTTGTGGCTTGCCTGCATCCTGGAGTTGAGATTCCACGTGAGATTGGCATCGATCCTTCTCTATACGCAGGTATACCTCGCAATCCAAAGCTAGTCAAACAACCCCCCGGGTCACAACAGACGCAAAGCGGAAACGCCACTCCAGTCCCGGTCAAGGACAGACAGAAGTTGGGTCTTGAGGGAGGGGCTCGTAAACCGGAGGCTCGGCAAGCAATGGTTGAAGCTATCGGTGTCCTGTCGAGAATGCCAACCTTCGTCGTTGAGTTGTTCGTAAATTACGACTGCGACGAGGACAGAGCTGATCTATGTGAGGATATGATTGGCCTTCTATCTCGCAATGCCCTACCGGACTCAGCAACGTGGAGCACCACGAGTGTGCCTCCGCTCTGCCTCGATGCTTTGCTCAGGTTCATTCAGTTCCTCGCAGAGCGTCTCGATGAGGAGCCCACCACTGAAGGATACCCGGATCCTCAGGATCTACGAGACCGCCGCCGCAGGAAGCAGATCATCATTAAGGGAGCCGCCAAGTTCAATGAGAAGCCAAAGGCTGGTCTCGGCTACCTGGAGGCGCAGGGCGTGATCGCCGATGCCACCAACCCTGTCGAAGTGGCTAAATTCTTGAAGAGCACCTCAAGAGTTTCCAAGGCTGTTTTGGGCGATTTTCTGTCCAAGAAGGGCAACGAGGCAATTTTGGAGGCGTTCCTCTCGCAGTTCGACTTCACCGGCAAGCGTGTCGATGATGCGCTGAGGATGATGTTGGAGTCTTTCAGGCTTCCTGGTGAGGCGCCTTTGATTGCCACTATTGTCGAGACTTTCTCCGATAGATACTGCACGGGTGAATTCCCCGAAGAAATCGCCCACAAGGACTCGGTTTTCATCCTCACATATGCCATCATTATTCTGAATACCGATCAACATAACCCCAACCTGAAGGCGAACAAGCGCATGACGTTTGAGGACTTTTCGAGGAACTTGCGCGGTCAGAATGACGGAAAAGACTTCTCGAGACAGTTCTTGCAGGACATTTTCGACTCCATCAAGTCCAATGAGATTATCCTGCCTGATGAGCACGATAACAAGCACGCTTTTGACTACGCTTGGCGGGAACTTCTCATGAAGACAGAGGCGGCGGGTCCATTGGTTCTTTGTGACACCAATATTTACGATGCTGACATGTTTGCCGCAACATGGGAGCCCATCGTTTCTACATTGTCGTACGTGTTCATGTCTGCCACAGATGATGCAGTCTTTGCCCGGATCGTCACCGGCTTTGATGAGTGCGCAAGAATTGCCGTGAAGCATGGCAACACAAAGGCACTTGATCAAATCATCTACTGTCTCAGCCACATGACCACCTTGGCGACAGATATGCCATTCAACACCGCGCTCAACGCCGAGATCCAGGCTGGTGAGGGGAGCGTTATGGTCAGCGAGCTTGCCGTCAAGTTTGGTCGCCACTTCCGGGCTCAGCTAGCCACCTTGGTTCTCTTCCGTGTCTTAAATGGCAGCGAGCATTTGCTCAATTCGAGTTGGAAGCACATTGTCAGAATATGGCTCAACCTGTTCACTAACTCTCTCACACCTGCATTCAGCCCTACTTCTCTCAAGGATCTCTCCATCCCTGCTATTCCCATGCAGCCCCCGTCGCAAGTCATCGACAGAGCTGCGCGAAACACCGACACAGGCTTCTTCTCAGCCTTCACATCTTACATCTCTAGCTACGCCGCCGACGATCCGCCGGAGCCTTCAGATGAGGAGCTGGAGAGCACCCTCTGCACTGTTGACTGCATCACTTCATGTAAGATGGTTGACGTATACGAGAACGTTGCCAAATTGCCAGCCGAATCTGCTGCTCTTTTGATTCAAGCCATGCTCGACCAGCTACCCGAAGATCAGTCAACTGTAATCACGGTCAAGCAAGAAAATGCGCCTCCACACCCTGCGGCTAGTAGTCAAGCTGGTGCTGCCGCGGCTATCAAGTACGATCCCGGTGTTGCCTTTATCCTTGAAGTGTGTACTCTTCTGGCCACGCGCGACCAGGAAATCACCAGCGTTGCTGGCAAGCAGGTCTTTGATATTCTACAAGGCATTTTGCGCGATGCCAGCCACTGGCATGCTATTACAGTGTCTCGGACGGCCTTCTACGCTCTTGTCATGGTCAAGTCGAGCTACGACCACGACTTCGCGAACGTTCCCTTCCTCCTCCATACCATTTCCAGTCTGCCACAAGATATTGTTGGGAAAACCTCGGACCTCATCTTTACAGGCCTGACGCTTTGCGTCCAGGAGCCTGGACCTTTACGAAACGAGATGATGACCTCACCAGATTTCTGGGCTATCCTCAAAGCATTCACGCGACAGCCAGAATCAGCTGCTCTGGCATTTGACATTCTCGAAAAGGGGTCCTCTGGAAAACCACCAGCTATCATCTCTGATAACTTCGAAGCTGCCGTGTCACTTTTGGACGAGTTCGCATCTGCTGCGAATTTCCCCCTGCCGCGAGACGTCCGTGTGGGACAGTATACCGACGAGCAGAAAAAGGCATTGTTGCAAAGGTGCGCTGAGATTCAACGCAGCAGGGAAGACATGATCACTGACTCGTCTGATGAACAGGAGAAAAGATGCCATTGCCAGAGGTTGCAAGGCCATCAACATTTTGCAAGACATGACCGATCGTGTGCCCCAGCTAATGAAGCAGTCTCAACTTGATAGCACAGAGGGTGAGTCGAGGAAATGCCGACAATGCTACGAGATTATGGAACTAACCAATATCAGCGTGGTCTGCGTACTGGTTGCCCATCTTCCAAGCTTTGACGAAACAGTGCACCAATCCATGCCGGGACGTTCGTCAGCTAGCGTTCTCCTCGCTGCAGCGGTCGTTGCTCTCTTCTGAGCTTACCGCTACTGATCCGGAAGAGTGGACGGCAATCTTTGGCAAAGTGCTTTTCCCTCTGGTCCTGCAACTGCTGAAGCCAGAGGTTTTCTCGACGGACCGCGATGGCATGAGCGAGATGCGGGTTCAGTCGTCATCTTTGCTCTGCAAAGTATTCCTGCAGTACCTGGTATTGCTTTCGGAATGGGATGGCATGCTGGACCTATGGATCCAGATCATCGAAATTATGGATCGCCTGATGAACAGTGGGCAGGGAGACAGTCTCGTAAGCCCCCCTCACTTAGTGCAGCTTTGATATATCGTATACTAATACTTGTTGCAGGAGGAGGCCGTCCAGGAAAATCTGAAAAACGTTACGCTGTTCATGGCGAGCAGTGGATTCCTGGCGCCGCCTGCTAAGGATCCAACAAAGGAGAAGCTTTGGACAGAGACTTGGAAGCGGATTGATCGATTTCTGCCCAACCTTCGCGGTGAGCTTGCCCTCGATGAACCTGAGGTCATTGAAGAGAAGCCTGCTGTCGATCCCAGCGAGCAGAGTGAGCACCCGGTCGAGAACATCACAACCGTAAATGAGAAGGCTGCAATGGCCGTTCATGAGGCCACTGAGGAGGCCAAGATCGAGGAGGCCGACGTTGAGTCAAACAAAATGGAACAGCGGACGAACTGAGAGGAAGAGAGCCTCATTTGCCTTTCCCCTTTTATACGGCCATCCTAGAAGGGGCCATCATCATGGGAAATGTCGTATCACCGCAACTCAAGTCGAAGGGGGAGGAATGGAAGTGTATTTATAGCAAGCCTCGACGCATTAGAAGTCATGGCGCAGTTTGAAAATTGAAGAAAGCAGCACAAACAGATAATGGAGGGTTGAAAGCCAGCGCAGTACTCAATATGCGTCATGTTGAGGCCAAGCTGAAAGTAATCCAACGAAGCATCTAACCCCAACCCCCGAGGACGTCATTGCATCTCGTGAGCTTTCCCGGTCCTGTTTTATCCCTTCACGACTGCTAGCGAATCCAAGAATCTTCTCTTGTCATCTAGGCCATCTTCACCGCTTCCCAGCTAGTTTGGCATGTGATGTGAACGATCTTGTACATAAGCAGACCACTCGATTCGGCGCGCTGGCCGACGCGACGCGCAAACGCATTCCTCCACGATCCGAAACCCGTATCGACGATCTGCCTGGCAATACGAATACGCACGATTATGTCGCACAAGAATACCCGCGAACCATGACAGACTCCCCGGCAACTCCTTTCGAAGGCGGCGAAGACACACCGCTTAGTGCAGTGCAGCAGACCCTGGACTCAACCCATGATGGCGTGTCCAAGTCGGTCGACGCCTCAAAAGCTTCGACGCCTACCTTTCCCCAGCTTCGGAATGACGAGGCTGCCAGTCCAGTAGTGAAGTCGAAAGTCCTTTCAGTCGGCGCAGAGCCACCGGTTGACGATAACAACGACGAGGACCCTGCAGTTGCTGAACCATTTGTGCGGACGAACACGCCTGATGGGTCGACCGTGCCATCGATGCCATCCCAGACCGCGCCGATGGTCGAAGAAGAGGATGAGAGGCTTATAGCTTCTCGAGTGTTCAATAAGATGCACAAATTCAGCTTGTACGAGACGGCGAGCAAGTACTATATTGTCGGCGTGGACGTCAGCGAAACACGGTATCGGATCCTGAAGATAGATCGCACGTCTGATGGCGCCGAGCTGAACATGACGGACGACAAGATTGTGTACAGCTTGAAGGAGATGAACCAGCTGATAGACACAATCGACGACGGCAACAAAGGGACGGGTGGTATCAAGTTGCGATGCACGACTTGGGGCTTGTTGGGGTTCATCAAGTTCACGGGACCTTACTACATGCTTCTCATCACCAAGAAGAGTACGGTAGCCATGGTGGGCGGTCATTATATCTACCAAATCGAGGGCACGGAGCTTGTGCCCCTGACGCCACCCAAGTACAAGCCGGATCATAAGAACACCGAGGAGCACCGCTTCCTAGGCATCCTAAACAACCTCGACCTGACCAAATCCTTCTACTACAGCTACTCCTACGACATTACGCGGACTTTGCAGCATAACATTGCGAGGGAGAGGAAAGCCTTAGCAGCAGGGCTTCCCATGTCGCCGGACGACGATCTCAATACTATGTTTGTGTGGAATGACTATCTGCTACAACCCGTTCTTGCCGAGCTCAAGGAACCCTTCGACTGGTGCCGCCCTGTTATCCATGGCTACATTGATCAGGCAGCACTGTCAATTTATGGGCGCACCGCTCACATTTCCCTGGTAGCAAGGCGGTCCCGTTGCTTCGCTGGCGCACGATTCTTAAAGAGAGGAGCAAACGATCTTGGCTACGTCGCCAACGACGTCGAAACCGAACAGATTGTGGCAGAGTCTCTGACGACATCCTTTCACTCACCGGGTCCGCGATTGTACTGCAGTCCTCAGTACACCTCGTATATTCAACATCGTGGCAGTATCCCGCTGTACTGGAGCCAGGACAACACGGGAGTGACACCAAAGCCTCCCATCGAGATCAATTTGATCGATCCATTCTACAGCGCTGCTGCACTTCACTTCGACAATTTGTTCGAACGTTACGGTGCGCCTATTTATGTTGTCAACTTGATCAAGTCAAAGGAGCGGCAGCCGCGCGAATCGAAGCTGCTCGATGAATATACACTGGCTATCAAGTACCTGAACCAATTCTTGCCGGATGATAAGAAGATCATTCATAAGGCGTGGGATATGAGTCGTGCCTCAAAGACTCGGGGGGGTGACGTGATAGGGAACCTTGAACAGATTGCTGAGTCAGTCCTACAGACCACAGGCTTCTTCCATAACGGGGATGGCCGCACCAACACCATACAGTCTCAAAATGGCGTTGCGAGGACGAACTGCATCGACTGCCTTGATCGTACCAATGCGGCACAATTCGTCATCGGCAAGAGGGCCCTGGCATATCAGCTCCACGCTCTAGGCATTCTGGAAGACAAGTCTATCGAATACGACAGCGACGCTGTGAACCTATTTACTCACATGTGGCACGATCACGGCGACACAATAGCCGTACAGTACGGAGGTTCACAACTCGTTAATACGATGGAGACGTACCGTAAAATCAATCAGTGGACAAGCCATTCACGAGATATGATAGAAAGTTTCAAGCGATATTACAATAATTCGTTCTTGGATAATCAACGGCAGGAAGCGTACAACTTGTTTTTGGGAAACTATATCTTTTCGCACGGGCAGCCTATGCTCTGGGATCTTTCCACGGATTACTACCTTCACCACACCGATCCACGGGACTGGTCGGCGAAAACCGGCCGAAACTACATCAATTGGTACAATCCGACCAACTTACAGACGCGAGACATTCCTCCGTATGTGCCGCTAGAACGGCCTATACGCTATCGTCCTGTCGAGCTGTTTGACAATTACTGGCTGGAATACTACCGTCCGTCGACTCTATCCTCTTTCCCGAAGATGTTCGCGTATAAGATGAACTCGACAATCAAGTACATTCCTCTCAAGTCGACTCAAGACGGACATTATGACCTTAGTCCCTTCCGGGTCCGCGTCGAAATTGATGGCGATCATGAAAAGAGAAAGGCGCGAAAAGAGGCGAGCATCCAGACTCCAACTGGATCGCCAGGGATGAACCATGTTGAGGATGATACGGCATCCATTGCATCTGGTAGGATGCCCGCTAAGGGTATTCAACGCTGGTTAACGCAGCCCCGTGGCGCTGAAAATCCATCATCACCAAGTCTCGATCAGCCACCGACTGGGCTTGGCCTCACACTTTTTGACGAGAAACCCAAGCCGTCTGCCCTCGAAAAGTCGAAAGCTGCACAGTGGACCTTTACGAAGGCTGTCAACGATTCGCTCAACCCTTCTGTTCCCGAGCACGAAGCGGAGGATTACGAGCAATATATCAACCATCCACAAAATCTGCCACTGGTGGTGTCAAGTGACACGCCAGCAGACGTCGACTCTTCAGAGTACCAGGATTATGTCAACAGCGGTAGGGATGATCATGGGGTCATGATAGCAGGCTCCGATGACGATGAGCTGGATGTGTACGCCGAACTGCTGAAGGTTGGGGAAAACCCCTTGACGGTGACGGAGGAGGACGCGCAAAAGAAGCGGTACAAGGCCTACAGAAAGTGGCTTCGTGGAAAATCATTCTTCAAGCAGCAGCCTCTGGATTGAGGGGCTAATGCCTTATGGGTTGAGCAAATTAGCAAGACGGGGTTCCCGCTCCAGGATCGTTGACATGCTAGGAGAAGACTGGAGATCTGCGTCTTTGCAGATAGCTTGCACACTGCAAACACCAAGTTTCAGCGCCTCGTCCACTTCCGCCATGTCTTTCTGTCTGCCATCGATGTTTTCCGGGTCGTCATGAATGGCCAGCCAGCATACGATGATCATGTGCAAGACTTCTTCGGCACGCTGGATGTCAACGAAACGTGGCCAGCATGAATACAAGCATGTGTTGAGTGCTCGCATTCCTGCAAGAATAAGAGGCGTATGACTTGCAGCAAATGGGTCCGAGAGCACCGATGAGATGATGGAGAGTATGTGCTGTTCAGGGCAAATTGTCAATATGCGGGGCTCAGGACTTGGATGTCAAGTGATACGCGGTCAACGTACCTCTAAATGCTTGGCTGCAAAAATGGAGAGGGCTTCAACGATTGCTGCTGTCACGTTCAAGAGCACCTCGACAATTTTCACGTGTTCAGAGGCATGATGCATCCCAGCAAATACACCATCCCGCAGCACCCTGTCCAGCAATCGACGCCGAGGCGCGCTTTCGGGGTCCTCATCAGCCTTGGCGAGTTGGAGAAGGGATTCGTAAGCTGCTTTGAGCAAAGGAACTGACTCCGCCTCAGGTGTCAGGTTTGGTAGACTCAGAAGCGATGGGAAGATGGCTTCCTCGAGTACGGCGTTGATGCCTGTTGTAGTGAGAATCTGTGGTGGGCATTTCTTGAGGAAGACCGTGAGGGCCCGAAGGCCCCGAATGCGAACAGGCGTAGTGGGTGCTTCAATGAGCGTAAGCAGAACCGGCATGAAAAGTGGCCATTGTGCTTTAATCGTGTCTTCCTATACATGAGACTGGAGTGAGCCAAGCGAATGGGGTAATGGACGGGGAGTACCAACACTAGCTTCCTGCACTGCCCATTCAAGGGTTGGCAGAGCGTGAACCTTTGGGTTCATCCATGACGGATCCTCGGCATTCAGATCTCTACTCGTGATTGGATCTTGAAAGTAGGATGGCCGACCAGAGGCAGTGACCTTTTTTGTTGCTTTCGAGAAGATAGGGCGCAGATGATCCGTGAGCACAGCGCCTACAATGAATTGCTGCTTTTCTCCTGCATCTGTGAACCTCAGATTCAGGATTTCCGTGACTTTCGTCCCCTTTGCTATTGATTCATCATTAGTTTTCTGGCGGTCAAAGCCACTTAAGGCTAGGATCGTGGGGTCGTCTAGGTCTCGAGGATGATGGAGAAGATCATTGAGAATCTCGATAGTGAGACTCTGCGCTTTGAGAACGTCAACTTTGATAAACCTTTCAGAAGAGCATGAGAGCGCACCTGAGATCTTATTTGATGGTTCGAACCCGCTCCGACTTGTTATGTCCTCCATGACGAGATGATGTTCTGTGCAAGTGAAGATGGCAGACCCAGCTCGGCGCATGTTCCGTCTGTTTCTACAACCAACCTACCCTACACATTCTGCCACAACAATCCTCTTAACCAGTAGGTGATACGGAATGCGAGACAGAGAAAGCGAAATTTGCGACAATGTTTGACCGCGTGTTGGGGCATAACGCAGTTTTAGGACGTCTTGATGACACTCTATGAGTCTATGTTTAATGATTACCTTTTCCCTCCAACTAGGTCCTGTTCATTAGTCTACATCTCAACGTGGTATCCCGAGCTCATCTCTCTGTTCGAGAACCTTTGCGATGGCTCCAGCGGTATCCTGGACACCTGGATTTCTGAGTTGCCATTGCAAGCATACCCGCAGAGCTGGAACCATCCACTTTCCAGGCTTCTGACCCAAAGCCTTCTTGAGAATATCCCCGGTTACGAGAGGCTTCAGGTCCAAAAAGTCCCGCACGTTTAGACTTTCGAGATGATCGACGAACTTCCTCCATTGATTAAAAAACTGATCATCTGCTCTCCAATGAGGCGTGGACTCCATAGCCTCGACCAGGAGGGCATTTAAGACGCAAAGCTGCCACTGCCCCTGGCTTTGTGTCTGCCATCGTATGATCTCCAGGCCGACCACGCCCTTATCCGATGTGTGCAGCTCTCCTGCAACCGTTGCTCGCTTGAATGCGATGATCTCATCGAGAACCTCGTTGGCTGCGCTGAGGACGACCTGCGTCTTGTTTGGTACTCTGGCACCTTCGTACGCTACGTGAGCAATGAGCGACTTTTTGAGCTTGGAAAGGGCTTCTGGTTTGGGAACCCGCGTCCAGGGGATCAGGGCTGCCAGGTTCCATGCGATAAAGACGTTCTCGTCAGTAATCAGGCGATCGCCCAGTGAGCCAGGTTGCTTAGACTCGATGAGATACTTGAGACAGTCGTATGCATCTTTCCATCGGGAAAGATCGGGCCGCGGGGGGTTGGTCATGTCTGGAATAGTGAAAATTGTGTGGTAGAGCTGAAGCTTGTTTATCCACTCCAGGGCCATGTCAGGATGGGCATCCTTCATCATCTTGGTGTATTCTTGGCCAACCCTGTCCCGGCTGATCTTGACACGTAGGGCCTCGAGAACAGTCGGATCGTTCATGTGTCTCTGCGTGTGCTCATCAATATCGAACTTGAGCCGGCTGGCAAAGCGGACAAGGCGAAGGACCCTGAGTGGGTCATCTGTGAATGTTTTCAGAGGTTCAAGTGGCGTGCGAATAATGCCTTTCTTGAGATCCTCCTCGCCGCCCGTAAAGTCCTCGAGGGTGCCATTGGTGATGTTGTAAAAGAGGGAGTTGATGGTGGCATCTCGGCGCTCAGCGTCCTCCTCGGCCGTTCCAAACTCCATCTGCGGGTTGCGACTGTCCTGGGTGTAGACTTCCTTGCGCAAATTGACAAAATCCACCTCGAGGCCCCAGATCTCGCAGCTGGTTGTTTCGAGATGCTTTGACTTTTCCGGATTCTTTGCCACACTAAACACTTTGCGGACAGGTGCCTCGCCTTGCAAGAAGTCCGGCCTTTCATCTTTTGGCTTTTCCCATTCCTTTCTGACGATAGCCAGAAGTCTCTCCATAAACACCTCGCCCGTCATGTTGTTGATAGCGACATCAATATCGTTGCTCCTGCGGCCAAGCAGCTTGTCGCGGACCCAACCTCCCGCCCAACGGAGCACTGTGGGCTCTGGAAACTCCTTTGTCTCGTCAATGCGTTCAGAAGCATAATTGAGCAAGCGCCGCAGCGAGTTCTCGCTGGGTTCGAGCTTGAGGCGTTGTGCTGCGTCCATGGGGGGCGTGCTGATGCGGCGAGTTTTGGGTGATTTGGACGGGTCTGGAGAGAGTTCCTGAAGCGATCTCTTCATGGCTGTGAGAAAACTGGCATATCGTCTAGCATATCGTTTGCCGGCGTAGTTCATTGAGGATTCAGATGTTCATTGTGGATCGTGCTGGCGTTTTTCTGGATATGCAGTGATGGCCCTTCACGAGTCAAAAACATTTGGGTGCGCCGTACGGTCCATAAAGTGTCCGGTATGCACTGTGATTCCTGTCGATGAGCTCCTGTAATGCACAGTGCGAGCTGGACATCCCCGCATGACGCATGCGACCGACTCAACAGCTATGGCGATTCCCGCTGCCTCAGTCTTCGCATAAATAAACCCTCTGGAGATGCATACTTGACATGTTGCGCCGTCATAGTACAGCAAGATCATCATTGACACAAACTGTTCACATCGAGCGAGCCTCGGGATGGGCACGGTAATGAAGCAGCACGTGACCATGGGGGGCCCTCGAGCTATGAGCTGTCATGACTTGTTTGTTTGCGTCCAGTAGGCTAGGTATTACCTAGGTACTTTCCTCGACTTGGTAGACCCTGAGCTGGCTCTAGCATTATGCTGAATGCTGATGACGTCAACGTAGGTTTGGCGATGTTTCAAGGAAACGTCCCTCACATAACGACATCTTTTGAACTACAACACACTCTCTCATGCATCCCTCTTCGACATCAAGGTCCGGGACTTGTCTTTTTTGTAATTTGAGCCGTTGCCTTCCCAAGAACACCTGCCTGCATGTGCAACAGAGTGGCAAAGAGTCACACCTGCAGTCCCTGCATGCCGTACTCGACTCGTCGACGGGAGGCAGCCCGAGGTCTGCATCACTCTTGGCATCCTGCTGCAGCCACGGCCCCATCTCGCTTCACCTAGTTCGGGTCAGTGATGATGTCGACGAAGGGTGATGGTGACGGATCGCCAATCATCGCCAAGGTGGACGATGCGGGGTAAAATGCACTCGACTATCGCCAAACCGGACGGACCACACCTTAAACGACCGCTACTGGGGCCGCATGCCGAGTGATAGATAGGCAATGAGCTTTTTCGCCCTAATCGATCACCCCCCATCGTTGGTCTTCTGATATGGTGGCCGTACGGGAGGCTGAGGCGCACGCGAGGAGCGGATTATTAGATCCATTGAGACGCCCATCATGTGTGTATGCATGTGTAGAGGTGGAACCCCAGCTGCCAGTCCCTTTTGTCATCGACTTTGCTGCAGCGTCGTAGTCGCAGCAACCTCAGTCGACATCCGGCTCGCCGCAGTCCCTCTCAACGGCAATGGACGTCAAACGGCAACTTTTGGCTCGCCACCGAAGGTCGCGGTGCCTGCTTTAATGAAGCGATCTCGCGTTGCCCTGTGACCTCATATTGCCGTGGTGCGTTAGTGAACGGCATTTTGCAGAAACTCTACCTACATGGGGCACTCTTTTGTCAGCCCATCATCCGTCTATCCATCCACCCCTCAGCCGTTGATCTCTCTCTCCATTCGGTGTACACCCGATCCGGGAACCGGTGGCGTCTTCTCGACTCGTCTCGCCTGTGCAATCAGCTGCCGACCTGACCAGCACAGCCCCGGCCCAGTCGAACCTTACCTAGCAGCTTGCTTTTCGCTACACCTTGGCCAAGGGTGTCCCGTGATACGTGTGTAATTGGCACAGAGCGCTTCTCAATGACTAAACGCTTGTCCAGCGAGCCGTCTATTGGCGAGAAGCGATCTCCTGTGCCTCCCCTCTTTCTGTAGGTGACGGCCGGAATTGTGGCTGGATCGGCCATGACTGTCCGGTGACTGTCGCCAAAGTATAAGACGCTGCCTTCCTCGCTTCCTTCAAACGTGAAGCTTATGTCCTTCATCACTGCTACGATCTCTCTTAGCCCTGATTCTTCCTCAACCTAGACTAAAGACCTACGACAACGCATCACACCTGGACGCGTCCTCGTACTATAGCAATCACAGCATCACAGCATCGAAGTACATACACGCGACCACCACTCTACTCTCGCCATGGAACAAAACACACAACAATCTGCTCAGTCACCCGAGACCTCCCCTGTCGTCATGAACGAGTCTCCCGTCGTCGCCTCCCAAGATCGCAGGATGAGCGCTGAATGGGGTGAGTGGCCACTCGGATCTCACCGTGGTGGTGCGTGGAATTATAGCTGACAAGTCGCAGACGCCTTCAAGACACCCCCCAGCCGCTTCCAAAAGCGTAAGGGCTCCATCTACGCCACGCCCGGCTCTCGCGATGGCCACGTCGATCGCAACTACGCCGATAAGTATCACGCCAAGCTCGCAGAGATGACGGGCGGCAAGTCAAGGTCTGGGTCTCAGTGAGCCCCGTGTCCTCGGACTCCACTAGGCAAACTGTGGGAAATTTGGAGTTTTTGTTTTGATTGGTGATCGGGTGCGAACATGCAGGCATGCACCTCTAATGATAGCGATGATGATGATACGCAAATGAAATATGGCTGGATGCCCTTCTCCAAAAACCGTCGTACTCCGCAATACTTAGGCGCACTCACATCATAAGCCGAATTTGGTCACAATTTAAGTAAACTAATATATCCGATATTCTATGAAATAGGAAAACAGCTGCACGAGAGCAACGAGTGAAACTACATGGTGTGAGATGACAAAGAGAAGAGACAAGACTCGTTTGTCTTGTACACCTGGCACATACCCTGTGCTCAGTGGTGAGAAATACAAAGCAAAGAAAACCGCCTTGCGCCTATCGTCGTTGAACCCAACCCCCCTTCCCCCCAGTAGGACGTGCAACTTAAGTTGCCCAATAAAGAAAGCGTCTAATCCAGGTCCTCATCGATGTCGATAGCCTCCGGGTTGCTTGTGACTACCGGCGCCTGCGGTGCCGCGTTCACGGGCCCTGTGCTCGCCGCAACAAACCCTTGTGGGGCGTTGATCTGCCGCTCCAGAGCCGCCATTGCATCGCCGCCGTTGCCGTTCTCGTCTCCTCCCAGAGCATCCGGCTTGCGCTGGCTGCGTGCAAGGGCCTGCGACGCGATAAAGTTGACATCAGTGTTGTACTGCGCCTGCACACTGCGCTTGACGCGCAACATCTCCTTGTACGTATCCTCGTTGCCGTGCTGGACCTCGAATTGCTCCCAGCGCTGCCAAAACTCGGGACTTGTACGAGGATCGCAGAATTGCGAAGCATGTCCGTAGATAGCACGCGCGCGGTCGATCTCGCCGAGTCGTTTCTCCATCTCCGCAAATTTTAGGCACATCTCCTTCGCTTCATTGTCAGGTAACGCTGTGATGGCGCGCTCATAGATGGGGCGCGTTGATGGAAGGCCAAAGTTGGAGGCGGATTTGGTAATGTAAAAGTTGAACATCTCGGCACGGTCTTCGTCCGCGACCGCCCGAGTGGCTCTCTCGTAGATGCGCATGGCGTGTCGCGCCAGTCCGCGTTCTTCCTCAAGGTTGCCATACATGAGATAGATGGTCTTGGCGAATCTTGGAGGACAATCCTCGACTGCTTGCTCAAAGAGATCACGAAGCCGCTCGATGCCAATCTTGCGGTCGACAGCTTTGGTGAGGTAGAGATTCCAAAGCTCAAAGGCGACGGGGTAGCTGAACAGGTCCAGACCCCTTTCGTATATCTTGAATGACTCCTCAAAATACTTGTGTTCTTCGAGCAAGTTGGCATAGTTGACGACGGTCTGAGGGGTAGCTATACGCAGTTCGAAGATGCGCTCATACACCTTCTTGGTTTCTTCGAGCGTCGAGACACTCTCGACCAAGTCCACATAGAAACTCCAGAGCTTCCAGCTCTTATGAACTCGCTGCTGTGGTGAAAGGGTCTCGTCAAAGTAGTCCACTGTCGATCGCTTTGGTGCTTGGACAGCCTTCGCCATAATCCGAACTGCATCATCGAAGTTTTCGTTGCGCAATTCCATCTCCGCCCATTCGATCCACATATCAGCCAGTTCTGCCACAGACTTGAAGGGGACCTTGACAGCCTTATCCATAATGACTCTAGCATTCCGCAAGTCACCACCCCTCTCGTAAAACTTGGCATAGTTGGCCCACAGGAGGTGGAAAGGCCCGATCGCACGCTTCGGATGAATGGCTGCAATGGCGTTCGTGTAGGTGAGGACAACCTCCTTCTTGTTATCGCCCCAGAGTGTGACTCGCTTTTCCCACTCGGTAACGTTATTGGGATTCTGACGAAGAAGGACGTCGTTGAGAAGGAATGGCCGTCTATCCATGAGATGTTCGAATCGCATCATGCGAATATCGAGATCAAAGTCCGCAGCCTCATCTTCTACTCCCTTGTCGGCTCTCTTGGATGCATCCTCCATCAGTGCTCCGATAAGGGACTCCTCAAACTCGGTATACGAGTCGAATATCAGGGTAAAGTCGCGGACAGTCATGACGGTTGTGATGCCCTCCTCGAGAACGTCGCGTGCTCTCTCGAAGCTGCCTCTTCGAATCCAATATGTTGCCAAGCCAACCCACAGGTTGCCTCTTTGATCAGAGAACCTGGTGATCCCACTACGAATGATCTTCTCAACATCGATGCCGCTTTCGTGATTCGTTTCGATGTCGGCGGCATGGTGTACAATCATGTCGACCATTTCGCTCCACAGCTCGTAGTGTCCCTTTCCGTGCTTGCTGTTGAACCTAGTGTTGTTGAGAAGTTGGATGTATTGTGTGACTGCTTCAGTGTACAGGCCGGTCTGGACAAGTAACTCGATAAAGTCTTCGGCGTCTTCTGGGTGGATCTGCATGTACCTGCGCCAGATTCTGACTGCTGTCTCTCCTGAGCAGGAGTTTGCGAATGGTCGGTAGAGCGTCCAGATGCGTGCGTGCTGTGTGATCGGCAAGGCTCTCAGGGCTCGGTCGAATGTTCGTCGCGTCAGAGTGACGAGTGGCTGCTTTGTTAGGAACTTGAGATACATCTCCCAGACGCATGGCATCTTGTTGAGGAGGATCAATGCTCGCTCAAACAGGGCGTTGACCTTCTTGTACTCATTTGCAAAGTTGGCCGGGTTGAGGCCTTTGACGTGCTTGATGCGGAAGTTAAGGTACTGCGAACAGTTAGCGGGGTGTCTGCAGGTGACAGAATCATTCCCAGACGGGCACAAGCTCACCATCTTCCAGAGCTTGTACGATCGCGAGAGCTGCGAGCATGCGCGCTCCATGACAAAGGCTTGCTCAATCAGAGAGCCATGCTTAGCCTTGAACTCGATGTACGCGAGCCATGGCTTCGTGCTGCCCGGATCCCTCGCAATGTCCTGCTCATATATAGAGTCCTCGTTTGACACCAGGTGGACGTCCTTTGAGCTAATTTGTCTGCCCGCAGGCTTCGCTCGGGTTGATGTTGCGGCCATCGCGCAGGATCGCAGTCGCCGGTCAGCCTTTTTGGAGGAGCGTTCACGCGCTGCGCAAGCTCACACGACGAGGCTCGTTGTCGGGTGGCTATGAATTCTGTCGGACAGCCATATGTCAAAGTATCGTCGGAAAGGCCTTCGAGTGGGTAGGTTGCTGAAAAATGCCGTCGACGGCTCTGGGGCCCTCGTATACAAGGTTGGATCTCCAACTGGATGCGGTTTGGTCAGTTTGTTGATGGCCGTGATAAATCCAGACCTAGCGCAGAACATATTGCCGCTTTAAGCCGTTACTGTTGCCGCTTTAATCTTGTCCGCCTAGATCGTCCACGTTGTAGATATATTCACAGGCCTAGGTAGAGTATGCATCCCAGTCCTACGTGATTGTGATAATTTCAAGCAGGTAAAGGCCAATTGGTGAGACAATTATGTAATATGCACGCTGTGGTGCATTTTTCGCGAGTTTTGTAGCATCTGCGACGCATTTTGTTGAGTAAGGTTCGCAGTCATCATCGCAATCGTCAACCAATTCGAGCAGTCGCACAAAACATGCTTTCATAAGTTTAACGTGGACTCACTCAATACACTACCTACAGAACGCAAGATCATAACACGTGAAGACTAAGAGGTGTTACCTGATATCTCTAACGAATTACTCATCATTATTTACATGAAAAAATCATCACTGCATTCATTCCCTCGTGATCCTCAATGCAAGAGTTAGGATATACAGGGTCCAGGGTAGCCACCAAAAGCTAGGCATATAGCTGCACCAGCCTCAGTGCCCCCCGCCGGTGCCACAGAGCGCTGTGGCGCTGTAGCCAAGCCACACGATACATCGTCATGGCGATATACCAGCGAGGCACCGATAGCTCACCTTATCAACATCCGTCCCAGTCACCCACGATCCATCTTTCACAACCAAAGCTCTTGCTGGACAAGAAAAAACCCAAGAACGAGCAAAACAGACGAAAAAGATCTCTACGATGTCCGGCGCCGGGGTACGACACAGTTCCCATCACGCCCTATCCCGCGCACTAGTCTAACAATTGACAGGATCGCGAGCCCGTCTTCCCGACGCGGCAGCAGCTGGGTATCATGAAGGCAAAGCTCAAGGGAGCAGAGACAGGGCACAGTTTACTCAAAAGAAAGAGTGAAGCTCTCACAAAGTACGTCTATTCCAGCATAACCTTCAGCCTGGCGCAGAAACTAACCGCTGTCTTCTACAGACGATTCCGAGGTAGGGAACTTTTGTCGGATCACGCGATCATCAAGGCTGATCAAGTGTGAAGAAATCACTCGACGAATTGACGAGGCGAAGCGAAAGATGGGTCGAGTCATGCAGATTGCCGCGTTCTCGCTGGCCGAAGTGACATATGCTGTTGGAGGAGATATCGGCTATCAAGTGCAAGAGTCGGCCAAGTCAGCCCGCTTCCGTGTACGAACGAAACAGGAGAATGTTTCCGGTGTTTTCCTTCCGTCATTCGAGAGCTTCAAGACCGAAGGCAATAACGATTTCGGCCTGACGGGTTTGGGCAAGGGTGGTCAGCAAGTGCAGCGTTGTCGCGAGACGTATGCCCGTGCGGTAGAGGCGCTCGTTGAGCTTGCAAGCTTGCAGACGGCCTTTGTCATTCTCGATGAAGTCATCAAGGTCGTCAACCGCAGAGGTTTGTCACACTGTCCATGGCCAGTCTATGAAGACTTACTGACGCTGTATGTAGTCAACGCTATCGAGCATGTCATTATCCCGCGTACCGAGAACACCATCAAATACATCAATTCAGAGCTCGACGAGGTTGATCGTGAGGAGTTCTACAGACTGAAAAAGGTGCGCAGACTGGCTGTTGAATCGATAGGAGATGTGACACTGACGTTGAATAGGTCGCCAATAAGAAGCAACGTGACACTGCTGCAGCTGATGCCGAGATGAAGGCGAAGAAGAAGGCAAAGGAAGAGGAGGAAGAGGAAGATGGAGACGGCAAGTCGGGCGAGGACGAGGACAAGACTCCAAAAGACCTTCTGACTGCTGATGATGATGACGATGTCATTTTCTAAGCATCGTCCACATGAGGCTGTTGATCTCGCACACCTCATGTTCTATTCGCGTTGCATGTTTCTTTCCCACTCTGGAGTTCATCACATAGTATTGCCAATATATAACAGCATGTTGTCCTCATAACGAACGTATCATCATTAAATTTTCCACGCGCCGCCGCCGCCGCCACCACCACCAAAACAAGCTATTGGCGCTGATAGGTGACTTTCAAGTTCTTGTCACCGAGCGACATGCCGGCCGTACTCTCCTTTGCAGCAATGGCGCCCTCCTCAGCGTCGTACTCGACGAAAGCAATGCCCTTGCGGCCGGGTACCGTTCGGACCTCGCGGAAGCCATCGAAGCGATTGAAGATGGCAGTCAGCTCGTCGACGCCGTAAGCCTCGGGAATGTTCTGAAGGAAGAGAATCCTGTTTGGAGGCAGATACTCGTCGGGGATGACGTTTGTGGTGGCTGCGCTTGTGGACTTGAGGCCAGAGGGTTTGACAGCCTTGGCGGCTCTATTTTCTGGCGTGGCGGCCGCAGTGCGTTTTGCCTGTGCGGCCTCTTCAGCAGCCTTGCGCTTATCTGTAGAGATGTGTCAGTATGGGCACGCATGAGAGGAGAGAGAGAGAGAGAGAAGTGAAGGAATGCAAGAGAGATGCGCCGGGGTGCCTACCTTTCTCAGCTAGTCTGTGTCGTTTGTGGGCTTCAAGATCCTCCTCGTTGCCCTTGATCTCGATGAACTTATCGCCATTGCTTCGGGCGAGCGCGACTCTCATCGGCTTTCCAAAGAGATCGAAACCCTGTGTTTCCGAGACGGCGAGGCTGGCGCTCTCGGGGCTGTCGTACACGACGAAGGCCTGGCCCTTGGCCTTTAGGTTTTTCTTTGCGACAACATCGAGGACATTGCCAAACTGGGCAAACAGGGTGCGAAGCGTGTCGGTCAATTGCTCGATCTTGACGCGCTCTTCGAGGTTGTGGATGTACACGCTAGAGACTGGTCAGCAGAGACTCTCAATGCGGTACGTGTCGGGAGTGCAATGACACGCACGTCGCAATGGAATCGTTTGAAGTCGTCATGATGTAGGTGGCTGAGGGAAACGATGGAACGAGGCGTATCAAGCGCGTCCTGGTGGCCCGACAGAAGAGCAGTTCATTATCTGACTGACTATCGCGTCGTCGAAGGAACTGGGAGTTTTGCGACCCGGTAGTAGCTCGGAGCAGCCGTATCGAGACTAGCGCAAAGGGCGGGAAGCGGCTGATCGTCAGCAAAGGTGCAGCCTAGCTACAATCACATAGTTGCAATTGGATAGTTTATCACAACTCCTTCGAAATAACTCTCGTTGTTTCGTTTGTCAAGCCAAGAGCCCACAGGCCTTGGCTACCGGAGAATCCATCCACTCGAGGTTTTGATATACAATCTGATCCTCAGCGTGATCTGATCTGACCGCAATAGCTTATCTACGTCGCCCAATTTTCGCGCTCAATGATCCAAAGTACTTGGACCACGAAGATGGCTGTTCCTGGCAGGTAGCAATGCACTGTTCCAATTAGGATTAGCCTGATATAACTGCCGAGACTCCCTCCCATCCCCTTTTTTAGACTGCTGCGTTTGTCGTAATCTCCCAAACGACCTACGACTAAAAATATGACTTCGAATTGTCTGAAATGTCACGCAGTCTTCATCCCTTGATTTCGAACTCTATGCACCTCTCTGCCACGCTCTGCCACGCGTATTGACGTCAGTGGAACGCGTTTGCGACCTTTCCTCTGCTCCTGACACTGTCGCAATCCAGAGATCAATTCTCTCATCTCGACCACCAAATTTTGACCTTCCATCTTGATGGTGGCCAGTTTGCTCAAGATGGACCTGATAATTTCCACCGTTGGACCAAGATGCTCTGGCTCGACAAAACGCTACGAATCGACCGCTTCTGGAGA
This sequence comes from Parasarocladium wereldwijsianum, assembly GCA_036250105.1. Lineage (NCBI taxonomy): Eukaryota > Fungi > Ascomycota > Sordariomycetes > Hypocreales > Sarocladiaceae > Parasarocladium > Parasarocladium wereldwijsianum. Next base: position 144,737 of record JAXOUE010000006.1, read on the forward strand.
AGGACCAAACAGCGTGATCCCGTGGATCGTGGCAGCATCTGGCACGTCATTGACAAGCAAAGATTGAATTAAGCACCAAGCGGTAAATCTGAGGCCCGAAGACGGGTTCCTGGTGCAGGCACACGCTATGGGCGACGGTGTGATCGTGTCATGTCACATCACTTCGCGCGCCTGCTTGGACATGTGTAGCGCAAAGCTCGGTCTCGGAGCGCCGCCTTGTATGCCTGATACGACAGAAATTCCGAGATGAGGCTCCTTTGGTCTTCCGCTGGTATGGATCGACTTGACCGTCGGTTGTTGGACCAGCAGGGCGGATCCCCCCCTTTTGACATCATCCCTCAAATGGGTAACCTCCCGTCCACAACGGAATGCCGCTTCATATCGCATACCTGGCGATATCGAAACTTTAGCTTTTCGCATCCGGATCCCTGGCAAAGCCGGTATTGATCATCGCAACGATTACGTGGATAAGACAAAGCTGGCAACCCCATCTCATCTGCTCACCAGAGATACACAGTTGCATACTTCTGGTGGTCCTGGAAGTCACAATCGACGCAGATACGGTCCCGTATTGGGGTCCATATTTCATATTCCATAGTTTCGACAGCGATTCAGGATCTCAGCACACGCACAGATGCCCGGCAAAGATGGCATGATCTTGAGTGACGTTGCCGAGTGCCAGCTTCTACTCTCGTATCAGACACGTCACGCTCGAGGCCATTGCGACTACTAGGGGGCCTTCAACAAGGTCTTTCACAAGATTATCGGCGTTCCAAGTACCAACGCGTCGGAAATAGCGCATACACCTTTGCGCCTCTCCCGCTGACGGTGGGGGGCTAGTCTAAGACATGCCCTGTCTATCCATTGCTTGGCGTATTGCTTGTTCACTCACCCAGCGCATACTGTTGCGGCAAACTGCCATGCAAAAGTTATAATTCTTCGATCCCCACGTCGATCGTGATCGGCACATGGATTGAAGCAAGTGTGACGCCAGGGAGGATCAGGTACATTTTCGTGCAGGGCAGAGTCAAGTCCCAGCCGCGCAAGGTGAACGTTGAAAACCTCTCAGACTGGTATGGAACGCAGATACGGCAGATCATCATGCTCCCGATCTTCGGGTATATCATATCATGTCTTCCTCGACTTCTGTCTGTCATACCTTTTCCGTTAGTCGTAGATCATCAGCTCCCGGATCGCAAAGGTTTAGTTCAGCAGGCTGTCAACGACCCTGAGCATCACAGGCTTTGCCATGGCTTCTCCAAACTCGCATCAGGTGCAGTCTCAGTTTCTTGATCTCTATGGGATCCCGGAATCGGATATCGTCAACAGCTCGACCTTTCAGGAGCTTCGATCCTCCAGCTTGAGCCGCGACTTGATTCTCTCGTCCATACCCCCAACCTCATCGCCCTCGCGCCGGCCGCTTCACCTTCTTCACACTATCTTGTCGGAAATCCCGGGACCTTGGAACCCTTTCAGCCTCATCAAGGCCCAGACGAGGCTCACCAAGCTTCTACCGGAATCAGCAAGACCCGAGACATCGCGGGACTCCCGCCAGCTGGTTGATGGCATAAGTCAAGTTGTGAAGAAGTCGTACTCTTCGTTTCTGGATTTCCTTCATGAAGACAATGTCCCGGCCCTGCGTACGATCCAAGCCGATAACTTCATCACCCACCAAGGACTAAAAAAGTTTGTTCGGGACTTCGAGCTGCCTACGAAGTCGACCACGCGCCGTCCAGTCGTAGCCATTGCGCTGCCCAACGGCCCTGTCCTGGCAGCGACGGCGATAGCTGTGTCGAATTACTATACGGCAGCTCCCATCAATCCCGCGGCTGGTCCCGAACAATTCCAGGCCGATGTGCTTCAAGCCGGCGCCAAGTCCATCCTCACTACCACTGAAGACTTTGAGAGGCTCCAGCTGCATGCATCCTGGGTTGGTGAGAACGGCATTGGCGTCTACATTGTCAACTGGCAAAATGGCGACAACATTGCTATTTGCGACAGTCAGGGCAGGAACCTGAAACCCCGAATAAGAAACTCGCTCGATGTGAACAAGGCCGATGATGTTGCCCTCATCTTGTTCACCAGTGGAACTTCCGGTACCAAGAAGGTTGTTCCTATCACGTTGCACTCCATCATTGCCGGTGTCCTTTTCGTAATCGAGTCCTGGGGGCTCCAGCGTCACGACGTGTGTCTGAACATGATGCCGTTGTACCATGTGTAAGTCAAACCGTAACCAAGAGTTGAGAATCCCATGTGGCTAACTTCCCGATAGAGGCGGACTGGTCCGAAACATCTTTGCCCCCATGTTCTCGGGCGGGTCAACTGTTTGTTGCCCAGCCTTCGACCCAAACACCTTCTGGGATGTCGCTGGTGACATCCAGCCCACCTGGTACTATGCCTCTCCGTCTATGCATTCCGTCATTCTTGCGGAGGCTGCATCACGCCCTGAGGCTTTGGAGAAGAGTCGTATCAGGTTGGCCTGTAACGCTGCGGGCGGACTACTGCCTTCACTGGCACATCAGCTACGAGACACTTTCAAGTGCATCGTACTGCCTAGCTACGGCATGACTGAGTGAGTTGCCCAAACCCCCCTCCTTCAATGGGCCTGAGTTTCTGACCCAATGTTCAGGTGCATGCCAATTTCGACACCTCCGTTGGACTATCAACTGGACCGCGAAGGAACATCCGGCATCAGCACTGGCCCGGATCTTACCATTTTGGACTGGTCTGAGCAGCATGTCCAGTGCGGAACCGTTGGCCGCATCTGTGTTAGAGGCGAGCCCGTTTTCCCTGGCTACCTCAGACCAGACGGCTCGTACGACACTTCTCCATTCAATGCACAGGGCTGGTTCGATACTGGTGACCTGGGGTACATGGATGGAGACGGTTACCTCTACATCACTGGCCGAAGCAAAGAAGTCATCAACCGCGGAGGCGAGCTGATTTCTCCCTTTGAGGTGGAGAACGCCATCATGTCTGCGAGTCTAGCTGATGATTCACCCATCCGAGGTCGTGTCTCTCAGACCCTGGCCTTTTCTGCCACTCATAGTGTGCTACAGGAGGTTGTCGGTGCTGTGCTTGTGACGCCACCCGGAGCGGCAAAAGTTGACCTTCGCACATTGCACAACGCATTGCAATCTTCCCTGCAGCAGGTGAAATGGCCTGTCGTCATTGTCTACATGGATGACCTGCCAAAGAAGAACAACAAGGTCCTCCGAATAAAGCTTGGGCAAAGGCTTGGCCTTCCGAACATCACGGATGATCTGTCCAACCTCGAGAGGCATTTCACCGGCCAATGTCCTCCCTCGGACACCGACCTCTCCGAGCCGGTCCCGTCCGCGCCTTGTGCCATTGACTCTCGGAAGCTCTCCGTTTGCCTGGATGTTGTAGTTCCTGCAAATTTCCAGCATCACTTCAGAATCGGTGGCTCAGGAGCATTCGAGCTGTTCCTTGCTCCTTCAAAGACAGGTTCTGAGCCGTTGTCAACTCAGCAAGCCGATGTCATCAAGACAAAGCTCGCTCTGGCCGTCGACAATTACATGGTTCCTGAACAGACTCACCTGCTGAAGGAGCCATTCCCAATAAACAGCCAGGGCAACGTTGATGAGAAGGAGCTTGAGAAGGCTTTGACTAAGCTTCAGAGGGAAGCTCTTGCACAGATGGGCTCCTCTACGACTGGCAGAGTTACGAAATGCTTCGCCGAAGTCCTTGGTTGCCCGCCAACACAGATCCCCCGCGATGCGGACTTCTTCAACCTCGGTGGAGACTCGTTGAAGGCCGGTCGTCTTGTTTCAACTTTGCGTACCGAGTTTCATGTGCAGATTCCCATCAGCGTCGTCTTCAACCAAGGCACTGTGGACCAGCTCGCGGATTACCTCGACCTCACAATGAAGACGGGATCCAAAGACGATGAGAACGATAAAATCCAACGATGCGAGAAAACGTACAGCTCGTCAAATCCGTTGCTGATGCTCATCCACCTCTTGCCACTGGCGCTCTTCTATCCCATGCGGCGAGGTTTCCAGTGGACAGCGTTTCTCCTGGCCATGGGCTACACACAAAGGTGGCCTACCAATCTGTCTGTGATCGGCAGATTGTTCAACCTCACTGTGTCCATCATGTTTTCCCGGATTCTGGTCAGGATGATCGCCCCTTTCGTTGGTATCGCAGCCAAATGGATCATCATTGGACGCTACAAGGAAGGGCTGTATCCGATGTGGTCATTGTACCATACCCGATGGTGGCTTGTCGAGAAGATCGTCGGTCTTTGTGGCAAGGGTTTCTTCAATTTCAACGACAGCACGAAACGCTTATACTACCGGGCTATGGGCGCCAAGATCGGGAAGAATGTCAAGCTTGCTGGCGTCGCCCTGGGTGAATGGGACCTTGTGGATATTGGGGAAGGCAGCGTTCTCACTAAATGCGTGTGCAGACCTTTTGCTGGTGAAAGCAATACGACAATGTTCCTTGGTAAGATCGAGGTCGGAAAGAGATGCTTTGTGGGCGGGGCATCTATTCTTCCACCTGGTACAGTAGTACCAGATGAGACATGTATTGGACCGAACTCTTCCGGCTGGGAGCAAGAAGACGCCGACGAGTACAACCGTTTCCTCTCTCCGAGCAGCGGACCGAAGCCTCATTGGGCTTTGACCATCTTCCTGACCATGCCCATCACGTTAGGCGCATGGTTCCTGTCGTTGTTGCCTTGGCTCGCCGGGTTAGTCGGCATGGTTCTCCAGCAACCTTTGGACAGCCGCTCGCCTTTACGCGATATTCTCAATTGGTTTTGCTCGCCGAAGCGAATCGGGTTTCATTATCTGGCTCTCGTTCTTCGGTCCTTCTTCACTCCATTCTTGCTTTTCGGGCTAGCCGTCATCGTTCGAGTTCTCCTCGATGTTCTGTTCGGCAAGTTGCGACCTGGACCACACAATGAGCGTGGCACCTTCGCCGTGTGGCGAGCTGCTTTGATCAAGACTTTGCTCCCAGTTTCGCGTCTCCACGACGTGACAGGGATGTTTGGCCAGCACTACGAGGCAACTTCAACTGCCGTTCGCATGATGGGCGGCAAAATTGGCAAGCGGGTCTATTGGCCAGGAACCGGTCCTGGCATTGGCGATTATCACTTGCTCGACATTGGGAATGATGTCGTCTTTGGATCCAGAGCCCATCTTGTGACGACCGATGGCACTGGCTCCGAGATGATCACCATCCGTGACCGTGCTATGATTGCAGATCGCGTGAGTCTGCTTCCAGGCGTTGATATCGGAGAGCGGACAACGATGGGATCGGGAGCGCTCACTCGTCGCGGCAAGGCGTACTCCGCCGGTGGTACCTTCGTTGGTTCCAAGGGTGGTGACGCAGTTTGTCTAAGCACTGGCGTCGATTCTCAGACCATCAAGCAAAAATCGAAGCCGAGAATGCAGCACATGAGCAGTGATGATACCTTGAATGGTGGCAATTCACCTTCTGAGAAGAAAACCGGAAATGGCTTGATGCAGCGCATTGCAAGCGATGACACCTTGGCTGCTAGCCGGGAGCGAAGTCAGAAAAAGGAGCCCGTCTACAGCTCCAGATCGTACGCGAGCTCTGAGACCGACAGTACCATTACATCAAACACATCAGCCGACTCTCAGGATATGTCTCCATTCGGTCGGGCCTTCTACCTCAGACTCGCACCCTACCACGTCTTCGGTCCCTTCCTCATCTTCTGCTACTCTGCTTTCCTGACTGTGTTTACAGCGTTCTACTGGAACGTGCCCAGCATATCCGCCATTCAAATCACTGACGTGATCATACGGCATTACGTCCCTCGAACCAACAACATGTGGTGGGATGTCTTGGCAATGTGGCTGCTTTCAACCTTCAGCATTGCAATCCTCACGACCTTACAGGCTGTGTTGGCGCTAGGGATAGTCATCGCGTCCAAGTGGATTCTGCTGGGACGACGTCAACCTGGCAATTACGACTGGGATAAATCTCCGTACTGTCAGCGCTGGCAACTGTTTCTGTCGATCGAGAAGCTCAGGAGGTATTGTTACCGTGGACAAGGCATTCTCGGCATGTTGACTGGCACACGATGGATTGTGTGGTATTTTAAGCTGATGGGTGGTAACATCGGCAGGGACTGTGCCCTCTTTGCCAATGGTCGACCGAGTCTCATGTTCACTGAGCCGGACTTGATCACGATGGGCGACCGTGTGACGGTGGACGACGCCAGTGTTGTTGCCCACATCAATACCCGCGGCAAGTTCGACCTGAACCGACTGGAGATCGAAGACCGTTGTGTCTTGCGCACAGGTAGCCGGCTGCTATCTGGTGCGATGATGAAGCATGACAGTTGTCTGCTGGAGCATACATTGATCATGGGCGGTGATGTGGTGGAGGCTAACTGGACAATGCAAGGGTGGCCAGCTGAGAGATACATGAAGGCAAGAATCCCGCTGAGGCAGTCGAGTCAGGGAGCATAATAGGATTCAGGAACGATAAGGGATATGGCTGCGATACTTAATTGCAGATAGGAAATCGGAAAGACCGGGGCGCTGCGAGCGGCAAAGAGGCGGACGAGGGAAAAGTTCTTGCAAATGAGGGAACACGGGATAGAAAAGACTGCACAATGCAATGCACACAATTAGATAGGGAAAATAATTAACTTTGATGGCTCCCTCTTGGTTAACGCCGTAGAATAATGTGATACTGTGCCTCTAGTTTACTTGCACCCAGGGGCGCGGCTTATTCACTCGCTTGCTGGCAACGGTGTCTTTATACAGTGAGCAACATTGATTCTACGAATAAGAAAGACGACAACACTGGGTAGAGGCCAGGAGACTTTGAAAACTCTGGTTGAGGTAGGGCATACATGATAGAGTGTGGGCATAGCGACACGTCCAAATGGTGCTGAACTAAACGAGCTTGTCAATATATCAGAAACGATTGTGGTCCAGATCCATTCATGGCAAATTTGTAAAATTGATTGGAAATCCCGCTGGCGGCATAGAAATTTTTAATATACAGGGTCTTCTCTATTAATCAAATCAAATAGACCACTAAATCAATGTTCAGAGGCTAGGGTCATGGCCACGAGAAAGCCTATTTCGAAGCCATGATAGCTACGGTCCACGCCGAGCCCGCCCCTACGAATCATAGGAAGAAGAATCGAAGGTTATGCATGCGTCCACTGTGGAATCTATTCAGAGACGGTGATTTGAGCGCGGCCGCTGCTGCGGTAGCCCTCAGTAGCAACGATCTGGTAGTTATGTTTGCCAATGGGCAGGCCGGCGGCCTTCCAGGCACCGAAGTGGCATGCCATGTCGACATCGCCACCGACGCGCTTGTCGGTGCGGACAGACCAGTATTGCTGGAAAGTGCGGGTTCCTTCGATTGAGGGAGCGTTCGTGCGAGTGGCCGTGCCGATCTTGTATGTACCGCCGTTGCACTTGACGGTGCCGAGGTTGGAGGCGGCCCTTGAAGGATCGTACTCCGGGTGGAAGTTCTCGACAACGTAGTACTCGACGAGGGGGTTCTGGAGCCATCCGTAAACAGCAAGGTAGCTGTTACCGTTGGGACTGTAGGTACCAGAGTATTTGATGGTACTGGCAGGCCATAGTCAGCAAAGATGCTACCGTTTGAAATACCTGGAGGAGTGCTCTGCACTTACCGCTCAGCATTTCCAGGGTTCCATCCCTTTCCACCGACGAAGTTGCCGCCAGCCTGCCACTCAATGCTGTAGCTGCCTCCGGCAAGGTTGGTGTAAGTGACGGGGGAGGCGCCGTCAGTCCACCAGGAGTAGTAGAAGCCGCCGTTCTGGCCAGTGCTGCTAGGAGTGCCCTGCTGACGCTTGAGAATATCAGCTGGGGAGCTGGACTGAGCCGGACTGGCGATAACGCCAGTAGCAGCAAGTGCCGCAAGAGCAAGGTTGGTGAAGTGAACCATGTTGGAGGTTGGCAGAGATGTGTGAACCGATAGCGTGTGCGTATGAGAAAAGTGCAGAGCGCAGTGCAGAAACAACGAGAGAATAGGCTTGGAAGCAGGCCGGGCTCTACTCTTATATACACGATGATAACAACCCCCGAGGCTACTGTCGTCACCGCGGCTGGGTCCAACTGATCATTATCGGAACATCGTAGGCCGTTGTCAATGCAAGGAAAGAATTGGGCCGATCAATCGACATGGGCCTACTCTTTCATCGCCCATCCTTGGACGAATATGGAGGGTCATCTTTATTAAGGGAGCCGTTGTTCGAAACATACCGGGGTACGAGCCCCGTTTCATGGATCCTAAGATACGTTTCGTTTCGAAGGAATGGAGACGGCATCTCAACTTCCATTGGTAAGGCCCTCTGTGGTCAAACTCTTTGTGCCGTGTACTTATAGGCAGCTCAACTATAGCCTCTGGAAAAATTAAACCTTGAGAATGTGGCAATTATGGAAAGAACCAATGTGGAAGCGCATCGTGTGGTTGACGATCTTTGCCTCGCCAGTCGCGGTCAGAGGAGTCCGGAGCCAAGGTGTTTCCGCGTTATGCCTACGGCACAATACCGGGGGCCCCTGCAGACATAGTTGATGCCGAGATGGATCCCGCATCAGATACAGTGCCGGATGTGGAGTCCATGGGCTGGTGCTTGACGTACTTGTACCTCGGCTGCGTGCAATGTTGTGGATAGGTACATGAAATTTCCTTGGATGAATATAGTGGCATGCAGCCATTCGGCAGTTGACTGGGCAAACATTCAGGGTTCAAGCTTAATTCGGGTTCCTACCTACTCGTCCAGATATTCAGCATGCTTACGTCTATGTAAAGCGATTGCTCCTTTTCCCTGGGCCGTGAGGGAGAAGTGCCAAAATGCAGCGCGAGGACAGTCGTTTGAGTAATACTATGTGAATAATGACAGTGCGCCAAGCATCGCCTGCTGTCACGGTCTCTGTCATAATCACAGGATATGTGGTGAGTTGCATCGACAACACAATTTAGCGAAAAGGCCGAAACAGGACAGGCTGCAAGGCATCACGCAAGCCGCAGTTTCAAAACAGCCGATCATAGCTTAGGTGGGCCAGCCGACTTCTGTGTAGGTGATTCTATACGAAGAGTGACAGTGGATCGTCATCATTAATTCCCGTCTTCGCTGCCACACTAGCAATTAGGCTGTATTGCAATGCTTACCCTCGTCCTGCTGCTTCGCATCGCGAAAGCTCCTCCTGATACGTCAGAGGCGGCTATCATGCGCTTCGCTACCAAAGTACTTGGTACAATGTTGCTGCCTCTAATCTCGTATGCAGTAGACTCGAGTGTAGCGAGAGGATTTAGCTTGCGAAGCCAGGTGCTCGTGATACGTTTCAACAGAAAGCTTTACAAAGGACTGTACTATAGCACAATGCGGAGGGCTTGTGACTAAGGTCTGTCCACTCTAGCTATACTGGTAAAATTACTATATCTGCGAAGGATAATATTTTCTGTTATGTATGCGTAACGTTGCTTTAAGTCTAGTATAGCGTACTGCACTACTATAGTTGAAGACGAACAGTGTTAACTCTAGTTTATAATAATTATAAAATATATAATTTCTACTATTATAAAGTAAACTTTAAAGTAGCATACTAAACTCTAAGATAGTAAAAGAAAAACAAATATTATATTTTCTTATAGTAATTTATAACTAAAGAGTAGTTAAGTAAGGTAGTAAGAAGAGGTTAGGTCTAAAAACTAGCTTTTAACTATATTAAACTTTTTAGCTTAGCTCTATTGCTTATAACTATAGCTTAGTAAAGTTTTAAGAACTTTATTCTTAGTTTATTTTCTTATTATACAAGCTTTCTTATTCTTTTCTAGTCTTTTGTTATAATCATTACTTTAATAGCAACTTTTTGCGTCTTACTTTAAGAATTATAGCGTGAATATTATAGTATAGTTATATAGTGATAGTATGCTTATAGACAGCTTTAGCCTAACTTTATGCTGCTAACTTTATAATTAAAATCAACAGTTTACTACGTAATTTATTATCACTATTTTCTTTTCATTATTAAGCTTATATAAACTTTTTACATACTACTTAACTTTTATAAGCATAAGTTTTCTTATACTACTAGCGAAGGAGCATACATTCCTTTATACTACTACTAAAAGAAGAGTTCTTAACAAGAAAAAGCTTTTTCAATTGATAAAAAAAAATATATAGCTAACAGATAGGCATAGTAAGTATATTGAAAAAGATATAAATATAAGACGAATAAGTCTTTTATTATAAGAACTTGAATCTTCGTAGCTTAAAATATAATAATAGTTAATACAGAATAATTTAATATTTGTTAATACTATAATAAAAAACCTACCTTTACTTCATAACTTTAGACTATATTTATAAGAAAACAGATGATTATTATTAAACCCTTTAAGCTTAAGCTTTTTTTTATATTGATATATTATAAGTATAATACTATAATGCTTTAGTATAAAGAAAAGTATAGCTTAAAGCTTTTTTTTAGGAACAAAAAAAACTTAGAATTGCTTATTTATTTGAAAAATTTATAACTAAAGTATAGAACTTAAAAAAACTTGATTAAAAAATAATACAGCTTTTTATAAAAGGATACTTAATTTCAAGTTTATAATATGCTTATTAATTTACTTTTTTTTAAAATGTGCTTTTCTTTATATAAATACTTATAATTATAGTAATTAATAAAGCTTTTAGCTAAGCTTATTACTTACTTAAATTTACTTTTCTTAGAGCTATAAGTAAGTGAGTTCGTAAAATTATAAATAAATAGAATAAAAGCTTACTAATAAGTATAAAATACATAAAATAAAGCTATAATATTTATTAAGTAAACTAATCTTTTTTATTAAGCTATAAGACTAAGATTTATCTATGTTTTAGTATTTCACTTTAATACTTTTTATAACTTAGTATACTTTTAGACTAAGTACAGAGTTATAGTTTAAAAGCTTAAAAAAGTAAGATAAAGTTAAAACTATATAACACTATTACTATAATTAATAAGCTATAAATTTAAGTCTTTTATAATAGCTTATAAGCTACTTAGTAGTAACTATATATTAACTTTTACTTTTACAGCTTTTACTATAAAGATAGTTTCAACTATATCTTAAGTTTTCAAAACTTCTAACATAAGTATATACTTACATTAAGCTTTTTATATAGTTATTATAAGAAGGTTTTAAAGTAGTATATATTTAATAATTTGTTGAAAGTTACTATAATAGTTAATTCTTTTAACCTAAAGGTAACTACTATAAAGAATATAATGTACTTTTACTATAGTTTAAGTAAGTAGCTTATATAGTAATTAAGAAGGTTTTTACTTAGTTTAAGCACAGTTTTTCCTCTCTTAAGCATTATAAATTTACTATATAATAATAGCTTTCAAGTAGTATTATAAATAATGAATAATCATACTTCTTAAATTAGTACTATACAGCTGCTATTATAGTTATTTCTAACTTAAGAAAAGCTTAGTAGTATAATGTATGCTAAAAGGCTAAAAGCCTATCTTTTTATTATATTGAGTAAAAAAGGTTCTTAAGACACTATTAGCTAAATGTTGTGCTAACATAGTAAAAGCCTTAAAGTACTTATTTAATAAATAGATAGAAAGGTACTAAAAATAGTTAACTAATCTTATACTAGCAATGCTTATAGAATTAGTACGCTTATTTTAAGCCTAGAGTAAAGTTACTTTACTTATGTAAGGAAACTTTATAAAGGCTTTTATAGTATAGACTATAACTACCTTATAATTTAAGTATAATAATTAAATTATACTTGTTTGTTAGGGTTGGCAAGAAGTATTAGACTAGACTTAAACTCAAATAAATCTAAGTACAAATACAAGTATGTATTAGACTTGAATACACTAAGGCAGATACAAAGTCACTATTATATTAGACTAGATGATACTTACATATGTTATTTTTGGCTAAGCTTAAGCACTTTATTAGAACTTATATAGACTAGACTTAAATATATTAACTTCAAATGCCTTAGTGGATTGAATTTAAATATACTTAGGTAGGTTTAAGTCTACTAGAGTATTAGATAGGGTTGGCAAAAAGTATTGGACAGTCCAAATCCACTAGTGTATGAGACTTATGTGAACTTGGACTTGTTTAAGTCTGGACTTATGCCAACCCTAGTATTAGACTTATCTAGATTCGGAGTTGGTTGAACCCAGACTTATGCCAGCCCTAATGTTCTTAGTTGCTATTCCTACTATTTAATTACCTTCTATAGTAAATAGCCTAGCTTCAATTTGATAACAAAACAGCCTTACTTATCTCTTTTCTTCTTAAAGTGCCTTAAAGCTTTTTACTAGTATGTGTTTTATTTATTCTCTTTATTTCTAGCTTCAATAAGTTTTCCATAAGGCTGATATTGTTCCAATAATTAGTTTTACAGATAGTAGAAACTTGATAGTATTTAAAAGTGCTATAATGTGAACTTAAACTAAGCTACTTACAACTTTCATTAAACATAGGCTTAGTCTTTTAGTGTAACTTATATACTAAGGAAAAACTTGTTCTGTACACCTTATAAAGGCAAAGTAGGTAGATGTAATATAAGTTTACTTTAGTATAGTAAAATTTTAGCCTTCTTAAAATAGCTACTTTCTTAGTATCGTTATTTACAGAAGTTTCCTAAAGGCTTGTATAGAAAGAGCCTAAGGCTAAGCTGAAGTATCATAAGTACGGATTTATATTTAAAGAAGTTCAAAACACCCGTTTATTTATTTTGTATTCAAATGAATAGAGTTATGTATCTGTATTTGTCTTATAGAAATACAGATAAGTACTTATCTCAATACAGATACATGTATTTAGATAAATACAAATACATTTTTGTGTTTATTGGCAACCCTGCTAGTAAGACTTCACTTAGTAACTTTACGCTTTAATGCCTCTATTTAGTTTATTACGCTAAGGCAGCTAGCATAAAAAGTACCACTTAAAGTGTAGGCTTGATTTCGATCTAGTTTATAAAACAAATAGTTTTTTGTTCGAATAAAGATAGCATTTTAGGATTAGTTTCAAGCACCTAAAATGTACTATATAAGTAGCACTTGCAACACTGTAAAAGTCTTAGCTTTTGTTGGTAGTATGACTTTCTTATAGCCTAAAAGTAAAGACTTCAAGTACCTACTATATATATCATGGAAGCATACTTGTGTTTAAGCAAATACGTCTAGGTAAATACAAATACATACAGGTATTAAACGTATTTAAATAATAGGGTTCGCACAAATACGTCTTTATACTAAGTAAATGTAGTGTATTTGTGCTTATTTGTATTTATAATTGCTCAAGAACAAATACAAATGTGTATCTATTAAGATACAAATATACTACATGACTACAATGACTCATGCCTAATAACTACATAATAGCATGCATAATAGCTATATAAATATGGTCTTGAGCTACTGTTGGCAATGCTACATTGATTTACTTCTTTTTAGGTAACTCAAATTAAAAAAGAGTTATGATTATTTAGTTAAAATAATAGAATGAATTAAAATATATTATTATTAAAGTGCTTCAAAGAGGAAAAGAATAAATACTTGCTAATAGTACTTATATATATATATATATATTTACTATACGTATTCCTAGGTCGCATTGTAATCCGCGCATTAGTCAGCTATGTACAATCCCGAAGTGTATTCATTATTAGCAATGAGTAGATAATCATACCTTAACATAGTATGAAAGAATGAACATAAGGGTAAGAGAAAATAATATACAACTAACTAGTACCTATAAAATATTAAAGTAATATAACAAGGTAATGCTTTATAATAAATTAAAAGAATGAAATAAAACAAAAAAATAGTTGAATTAGAGAAATATCATGAATTAAGGAGAAGGAAAGCATAAAACATAGTAAGATGTTATATGCTATATAAATATATTTCTTACTGCTTTAATTTGCTATGTACCTTATATTTGTTACATTTATTATATGTGTTTTCTTTGTTATTTGTAATGGGATCAACACAATTTTTTCAAACTCCCTTTTGCGTTATGAAAGGAAACTTTTATATCTTTTCTAAACATTCCGTTATGCTAATTTTATTAAATAATACTCTTAAAGCTGAATTACTTAGTAAGATTAGCATTTTGGATGTTTTTTTTTAAAGTTAATATTTGGATTTCAGTAACCTTCAATGTTCTAAGTAGCAGAAACCTATAAATTTTTTTTCTGTTAAAAAAACGAAAATTCTATAACTTCTTGAGAAATAGCGCTTTAGCAATTTTATGTAAATAGTACATTAGAACTTAACTAATTACTAAGATCAGCGTTTCTTGTTTTCTTTTAGAACTAATATTCGGATGTTACTAATATTAAACGCTCTAAGTAAATAAAACCCCTGAATGCTTGGTTTGTTATGTTTGCTATAAATAGTAGGAATAACATTATCCTATTAAATCTTACATTGTAGAAGCTGTTTTTGTGCTTTAATATAGTTGTAGTAATATTTGATATTTTCTTATTTTATTAAGCTATTTCTATTTTGATTCCTGATTTTGAAGTTGTATAACAAACTACATGATTAGAGTATAACATATAAAATGTTGTTATATTTTCTTAAGCTTATTAAGAGTATCCTATTCTAATGATCAAAGTAAGTAAACTAATGCTGGACTAATAGTAATCTTTTTCCCTAATTATATCTATTATAATGAGTGTCTGACTACAATCCTTCTAATAATGACAACATTAATGTGTTTATATCTAACGTCAAGTCTATTCTCCTTAGTACTAGTCTTGGTACTAGTAAGAAGTAAGAGACTCTTTTGCTGATATATTTACGCAAAAGGTATTTATACAAGAGCCTTTACTTAGCAAGAAAGGCAAAAACCTAACTTTTCTTCTAAAATGCACTATATAGGCTTAACCTTTATAACTATATTCTAAGCTCTAAATATCAAGTATTATATAGTTATAACTATAGGGAAAAAACCACTTAAAGAATTTTAAACTCTGAACTTTCTAGTCGATTTAAAGAAAAAGCATTCTATAGTTACTTATAATCAAACTTTTAATGGTTTCAAAAGGACATAGTAAGCTATAGATTATAACTAAAGTTATAAACTTATTATAACTGACTGAAATTAAAAGTATATAATCTCATTAATTCCTATCCACCCTTTTTTTTTGAGTTTGTATTTCAAAAACAGACCTATTTGAATAGCAATTTAGCTATTACAATAAATAGCTTTAATATAAAAGTTACTCATAAGAAAATGCTTTATTATCTTATAAAAAGCAACGTATCTTTCTATATCATTGATATTTGAAGTTTTGAAAGACATCTAGAAGACCATAGTAAGCAGGTTTCATTTGTATATTACATACGTTGTATATTATTGGTTTATAAGGCCTTTGCTACCATAGATTGAAGGAAAATCAAGTTTGTTCTGGATATTAAATATTGCAAATAGCGATTATAATTAAATAACTTTTTGAAGTACAATACCTTTATAAAGAGCACTTTTTTGAGCGTTTAATCTTTAGTTATTTAATTTAAAGTGCTAGTTTCCTTAGAATTATAGCTAGGTTATTAGAAGCAGTTTTCAGATATAATATAAGCTTATAGATAAGTATGTTGACTAAATGTTATATCAACTAGATAACTAATATCTACATTTAGGCTTTAAAGAGTTTATTCAAGACTACGTAGGCTCTTATATCTTCAACAATTTTATAAGAGCTTTAAGCCTTGTCTAGCAATATGGTTTGAGAGCATTTTCATAGTAAATAAAGCTGGTACTACTGATAATAGTAGGGTTTTAACCTTAATAAAAGACGGTTATAAATTATTGACAGAACCCAGTTTTGATGATCATATACTATACAGCGTGCATTGATGATAATGTTATATGATATATTTTAAGATAATATTTGATATCTTCTCTAACTTGGTCTTAAATACTCAACTAGATAGAGATGAAAATAAGAAGCTTAGAAATAGCTCATGGGTCATGAGTTAATGCAAATTAAAACATTATTAATAAGTATTTATATTAACGTATATAATGCAATATGATTTGCTTATCAACTATAAATTAATTGTAAACATTGTAAGCTAAATTCGCTGCATTTGAACTTGAGTGGAATATACAGCAGAAAGAAAAAAAGGCTATTAAAAAGTGTTTAAAAACGGTAACTACAAGGCTTAATAACTTAGAATAGGTATAATATAATACTCAGGGTTGTCAATAAATACAAATACACTAGTCTATTAAACTTAAACAAATATAAATAAACTTAACTATATTTAAGTAAATATGAATACATTAATATATTAAACTTAAATACGTTTTTATATATATTAAATATAAATATGTATTCATATTTAAGCAAATATTCTATAGTATTTCTTTTTTTATATAAATATAAATATATGTAGACAGATATAAATACACTAGTGTATTAAACTTAGATAAATATAAATACGTACTTATATTTAAGCAAATACGCTAAGACAAACACAAATGTATAAGTGTATTAAACTTGTCTAAATACAAATACAAACAAATACGTATTTGTGCCAGCCCTAATAATGCTTAGTGAGTTATCTATTTATAATACATTATATTATGTGACAAATAAGAAGAATGGATAATATGACAGTATAGAATTCTACATATATTATGTTAGAAATTTGCTATTAAACTTTCTAGATCTTTATATTATGTATATAGAAATACATAGAGTAAAGAGCTTAAGAGTATTCAGCTAAATAAACCTCAAAAGGCTGTTTCTGTAGACCAAAAGGCTATCCTCAAATGTTCTTTAAAGCTTTTAGATAGCTTATAACGCTAAATAAATATACCTTTACTAAAAGGCTTATAAAATATATGTTAAGTATACAATCAGTACAATACACATTCTAAGTGTGTTAAGAGCTAAAAAGAAAGCTCCTTTAAATTCATAAGTTCTATACTACATATATTTTAGTTTATTGTTATTCACACTTAAAAAAAAAAAGCTTTCAATATAGGATCTATTAAGTTAGGCAAGTACTTTCCTATTTGACGCAATAAGCCCAAACTTAGGAGCATAGAAGCCTTTATTACTTAAGGTTATATTAGACCCCTAATTTAGAACAATGCATTTTAAAGTAAACAAACTTCTCTATTTCTATCTTAGACTTAGGGAAGATGTTATAGGTCATCTTAAAGAAGCATATAATATGTAATTTATCTACTTTATCATAATATACATATATACATACATATCCGTATATATATATATATATATATATATATAGATATAATACTATATCCTATATAGTGTATTTAAACGAATACATGTATTTATCTAAGTTCAATATATTAGTGTATTTATACTTCAGGAAATGCATGTGTTTGTAACTGTGTTTGTATTTATTGCTAACCTTGCTAAAAAGAAATCAGCTACTAGAAATAATGTTATTATATACTAGCATTATTAATTAGGTACAAAAAACATAATTAGTTGAAGCACTAAGCACTAAGACCTATGTTAAGGTAGCTCTACGCCTATTATAGAATTAGATTCTATTATTAAAAAATAAGCACAAAGCCAATTCAGTAGAAAAGGACAGAGTTAAGGTACTAACATATGTAAGCCTTAGAAGTTTTTATGTATCTCACTTAGGCATGATTTTTCCTTCTATAGCAGTATAGGAGAACTGCATGTAAATAGCTAGTACCGTATTAGAGTACATATATGTAGCTTTTGTTGTGATACTTTACGTTTTAATATATCTTAGAATAATGAATTGTCTTCCTAATTACATAAGCAGTTTTTTCCTTGTAAAATAACTTATTTATAGATTATTTTTATGTAACGTTTTTAATCTTACCTTTTTGAGGAGTTTTTCTTAGTTCATTTCGCTTTGCTCCATATTTTATAACTTCTTAACTATGTAAGTGCTAGTATCTCATGAGTTTTTTATTACTTTAAAGATTTTTATCATTAAAAAGCCTCTGTTTTAACTTTTAATTATTCACTTTAGAAGTAGACTTCAAAACTGCTTATTTAGTCTTACTTTTTAGGCTATAGCCTCATAAATGACTGCGTAAGAAATTTCTTTTTTAGGACTAATAATATCTAAAGCTTTACTAACTATATAAAACAGTTCTAGTTCTTTTTGCTCCTATTTTGATTTAGTCTTTACGCCTTTTAAAAACATCTTATTAGTATACTAAAGCTAACTTTAGTATAGAACCTCATTCCTACCTAGCCTTTTACTTTATTCTATATAGCTAAAGTTTTCTATATTTTGCCTACAATACTAGTAGCAATTTACTTATTAAAGGTTTCTTACTTTCAAACTTTCTTTATATTAATTAAGTATTTATAACCTATGTTTCATTATAATATTATGAGACGTTAGTAATAAGCACTATCTTAAGTATCTCTCTCATAGCTTAAGGTACTTATTAAGATCTATAGATTATAGTCTTTACTTTAGATCTTTGTTATACTTTAAGCGCTTTTTATTTAGTACTTTTAGGTCTTAAATCATTCAATATTGGCTACTATTCTTGTTTTTAGTATAGTATAAAGTACTTTTAGTTTTTTAAACCCGTTATTTAAGAGTGCTACTAGATATTCCGCTTTTAACTTAAATATCTAAAATAGAATCCCTACTATTACAGACCCAAACGTATTATTCTTGATTTATGTAAAACCCTTTAGATTAAATTCCAACGAAGAAAAACACCTTACTTAAAAGTTTAATTCACGTTATGAATGTTATCTTCTTTTGTAGCTTAGCTTTATACCTTTAAATTCTTCTTGTTTTCTTCTTCTTCTAGTAATATAATATAATAGCTTAGTAATTTTAAAGGGCTTTTTATCAATCTTAAATAAAGATTATTAAATAAAGATTATTAAACTTAAGAATTGCTTCAAAATTTTAAACATTATCAGTATCCTTTAATCTTCATTCAAGCCACTTTTGAAGTTTATTTCTATATTGTAGTTGAGTTCTATAAAGTTAAAAAAAAAACCTCTTTTCTCTAAAATCTATGTTTATTAATTTTAGCATCTAAGTAAGTTTATTTCAGCTTTTCAAGCACACAATATTAACAGCTTATGCGCTTCTTATATTAATTAAATATTTCAAGGTTATATCTAAATACACAATGCAAATAGTATTATTAAAGCTTCCTAACAATAAGTAGATATTTCTTTAGTACAAATGCTGCACCCCTTTATTAATCAAGAGTCTGTTTAGTTAAAACACCTTAGTCCTATCGTTAGAACTAGATAAGATTACTTACTTATAATTAGGCCTTGCTAGAAGTACTAACATTCCCTCCTCTAGCATAAAGGTATATTGCACGTAACACGCTACTATTAGGTCTGTGTATACTATTAACTAGGGTTATTCCTAGCCTCTTAAAGCAGTAATTACAATTCGTTTAGTATTTCAACCTATATTTCCAATGCTATAGCCTATATGAGCTTAGTAATAATGATGTAACTCTTTTTACATAATACACTAATATTCAAATGAAAAGCGTGAAGAAGTAGTTCTTGAAAAAAGTTTAGCTATTAATAGCCTGCAATTACTTCTAAGTATTTTTCTGAATTAGAGTGTTAAAAGAAATTGCTCTTCTTCTTATGCGTGCGTATAGCTAGTTATTTCAATCCTTAGCGTTGATATTCTCATTCTATTTCTAAAGATAGCAAGAGTTATAACTAGTATTATAAGCTCTTTAAGAAAAGCCTTATATATTGGCTAATTGCATAAATCGCTTAATGCTCTACATTTTATAGTAGAATCCTTTAAGAAGCCTAAAAAATGCAAGCTTCACACACTTATACGTAAACCACTCTATTCATTCAAGACTTCTTAGAGTACATTAACTATTGTATTAATAAATAGTTTTCAGATACAGCTTATGATTCTTTTTATAATAAATATTATTTTAATACTATTCTATTTTTAAAGGTTCGTCTCACCACTCTAATTATCTGCCTTTTTATACTCCATCATCTTACTAGCTAACTTTGTATTAGTACACGCTGTTCTAGTTGTATTATAATTAGACTTATACAGTATAGCAGAAATAATAGGCAAGACAAAAAAGCCATCTAAAAAGAGGTATTATATTGCTATTAGCTGCGCATTTACAAAGCTAATAATAATAGCTTAATTTAGTTTTCGAAGCTATTATTAGCTTCTTAAGCTAAAATGAGCACTTACGTTCTTGTACCATTTTTGGCTAATCTTTTACTATTTTTAGTGAAAGGCTTAGTAGAAGAATAGCTTGAATGAGCTATAACTTAAACCTTAAAGCATTGAAGAGTTTGCTTAAAAAGTATAATAACTTAGTCTTTAACATAGCTTTTGAATCTAATTTTATACTTTTTTATACCTATATTAATGCTACAAAACTTAGGTATAACTTAAGCTTCTTGCATAGCCTAAAGAAACCGTTATATAATAATATAATGGCTTGATGTCTAAGCTAGTATATATATAATATATTATAATGAAAACTATTGCGTTTTTTCTAAAATAAGTTCCAAAGTTCTATAATATCCGTTATTTCTATTTCAGTTCGCAGCCTTACATAAATTGTAAATATAAGCTTTAAATAAAGGTGTTTACCTACTATTCTATTAGCTTCTACCAAAACTGTCTTTCAAACCATTATAATAACACTAATGCTTGATTACTTATAAGGAAAAAACTGAGTGCTATGTATACATTGGGATTGACATAAATCTAGACTTAAATAAAACTAAGTTTTTTAAGTTTGAAAAGACTATTGCATAATTTAGTAAACAGAAGATCTATTGCTATAGAATCAAAGAAAGCATAGTTAAAATAGGTTTGTAGAGTAATACTTAATATAACCAAACAAACTATCTTACTAGAAAGCAAATTGAAGGATTTGGAGAATTTAAAGAACGAAAAGAAGTAAGAACTGATAAGACTAAATATATTACTTATCTCACTTAAACTTATCCTAATAAGCATTGCTTTTAGTGTATATAGCTTTTCAGCTTTTTGTACTTTAAATAGCTATAGGTAATAAGTGTAAGTACTTCAATAAGTTCTTAAAAAGTACTTAAGTCTAATACTATAATAGACTTGGACTTGAGTTCAATTAAGTCTTTACTTAAGTAAGCCTTGACTTAATAGATCTAAGCTTAGTGTAGTAGTGTATTTATGCTTTCTTAGAAGTGCTTAAGTTTAATTTACAAGTGTCTTTACATTTAGATTCAGTGAAGTCTTAAGTCTAGTCTAACAATTTTTAGCAACTCTAATGTATATAAGTACAGAAAAAGTGTTTTATTATAGCTTTATTTGGCATAAAAGGCAGCTGGTGCTAGAGTGTAGCATTATTTAGCTCCCTTAGTTTATAGCTTAATACGCAAATATATACATATCTTATATCATTAACTTTTAGATTTGAATTATTGCACAGTAAAGCTGTGTAAGGTTACTTGTAGGGTATTAAAAGATACTTACAACCGTTTTGCAACATATATATATAATGTGCTTATATAAGAACGAAATAGGCGTAAAAACGTAAGACCAATAAGAGGGTGTAGCATTCAAATAGTTAAGAAGATAGTTTTGAAATAGGGCTAGTAGGGTTGCATTAAATTCAAGCTTATTTAAATACGTATTTACTTAAGTTTAAACTTAACTTTATTATAATAAGGTTAAATGTATTTAGTCAAGGAATTATAAGAGCAAACTAATAATATTGCTGAAGCTTAACTATACTTGTATGTGTTATAATACTATGAATATATTATTTGTTCAAATTCTTTATATAAGATCATGATTATATAGAACTGTTATGAGTACTTATGAGTTTAAACAGATCCTTTAGAAAAGAATAAGTGCAATATACTAGGAAGCTTATAAATACTTAATGTCTTTAAGTTCGAACTTTACTAAGTTTAAATACACGAACTTGAATGAATATAAGTTCAAACTTTAAATCCCTAATAACTAGCGTGTTTGTTCGCCTTAAAAGTGTTTTTAAAGTGTTGATAGTGGCTATTTTAGCACTAAAACGCAGTTCTGTGCTTACTCTTCCACTTTAAATGTGTAATAGTATATCTTTCTACAATTGATCTTTAAAAGGTATTTTGCATTACTAACCTAATCTATAATTCTAGTTACTAATAGTGGGGCTTAACAATTCTTCTTTATAACCTCATTTAGACTCTACTAGTCTATATCAGGGTTAGCATAATTACGTATTTGTTTGTATTTGTATGTGGGCAAGTTTAATACATGTATCTATTTGTTGTCTTGGCGTATTTGCTTAAATATAAGTCCGTATTTGTATTTATCTAAGCTCAATACATTAGTGTACTTGTATTTATCTCAATATATTTTGTATTTGCATAAATACAAAAATACTATAGTAGATTTGCTTAAATACAAATACGTATTTGTATTTATTACATATAAGAACGTATTTATGTTTAATATGCTAGTGTATTTGTATTTGCTTAAATATAGTTAAGTGTATTTGTATTTATATTTGTATTTATTGCCAACCCTAGTCTATATAAACCTAAAGCTTTTTGTTCTACTTGAGCAAAAAAAAAAAAAGAAATATTTCATTAGGCCTTCTGATATATAGGTTCTTTCTTTGTTTTTGATTAGTATTGATACATTCTAAAAGTTCTTAAAGTTCTATAAGCAATAAAAGCTAGAAGGGCCTTTAAGGTAGGACTCTAATTCTTTTTAGCTTAACTATATAGTCAGTTTCTTAGTGCGCTAGTAAAGCTTTAAGACTTAAAAACGTTGATGTATTAAGGAATATAAGAAAGCATGGAAATCAACTCCTATTGGTAGATAGTATGACTGCTAGTCCTAGGATTCTTTTTTTCAAAAAGTAATCCTTAAAGCTTTATATAATAGTAAAGACTTAAGTATTACAATTTGCCTTTCCCTTTAAAATCCCTAAAAATTAGCTATACCTACTGCTTTTCTATCCTTTGTAGACTACTAGTAGTCTTGATAAGATGAAAGCATTATTTTCGTTTAGTTAAGCATTATGATTTGTAGTAGTTATAGGCTCTTACTGTTTTTGAGGTATTACTTGAAACTATTATAAACTGCTTCAAGTTCATGAAATAAAACCTATGCAATCTATTAATTTAATTAGGACTTTTATAATCTTATGTATCTTTCATCTCTACTCTTTCCATTATATTTTTGCTTTAAGCTTATTCTTTTCATAAGAAAAGAGTAATCCTTCTTATGTGATCCTTACTCATTATATTATATTGAATATAAGTGTTTAAGCTAGTTAAGGCTCCATAGCCTTCCCCTGCTTTAATAATAGTGTAGAATTATGTATATGCCTTAACTATAACTCCTAGGCTAAGCTTTAAGCTCTTCTTAGCGCTCTTCCTTTTCCTATGTTAGCTATATACTGCGTTTTACTGCTTTATAAGCAGTTTCAAGCTAAATAATTTTTGCTATTACAATTATAGTGTCTAAGGATTTCGCTATCTTTTTTTCTATATTGCTTATATAATTTTAATTAGTTCTTACCTAAAACAGGATTAGGATAAATATGTACTTATCTATATTTATGTTTGCTTAAATTTAATATACTAGTGTATTTGTATTTGTCTTCATGAGAACAAGAATACGCTAATACTGTATTTGTGTTTAAGCAAATACCTTATAATGTATTTGCATTTGTATTTGCTTAAGTACGTTATAACATTTAGTACTTATATTTAAGTAAGTACAAACACTTTTATCTAGACAAATATAAACATATATTTATATCTTCTTCTTAACCTTAGCTAATATAAAGATAGTGTAATATCTCTTATTCTCAATTAGGACAGTATAAAGTTAGTTAGGTTATAAAGCAGTTAAAAGTACTGTTAAGCTCTTGTAGTAATATTGTTATAGAATAGGTTTTGAAATGCAAATTAGATAGCTTAGTAAGGTATTGTCTGCTTTAAGTTTATACTTATTACTTCTTATAGATTATCTACTAGCAGTATTTCAGCTTTAAGGTAGGTTTAAGTTATTTTATATCTTAAGCTATAGCTTAGTATAAGATCAAAAGGCTCAAGTAGCTTTATATTATTAAAATAGGTTTTTTTTAAAGCAAATTAAGAAAAGTCTTACACATTAATTGTGTTAATATAATGCTTTTCTAATTTAAATAGTTATTACTTGCTTTATTAACCTAGAGTCTTAGATTAAGCTAAAATTATATCTCCAAGATAGATCTTAGTTATTTCAAGCCTTAGTTAAGGTCTTAAACGTATAGTGTCGGTTTAGATACTAGTCTCACTTTGCTTTATAGTTCTAGTTTTTACAGTCTAAATCTAAAAGATTTTCTAAGTCTTTATATAGCGCAATAAAGCACTTAAATATACCTTCTTTAAGCAATCTACCTAATTGCTTTTGTCTCGAATAAAAGACTAATACTGTAAGTTTTATTATATTTTTAAACCTTTTCATAATTACTATTACTTTTACTCAGCTACAAATAAAGCTAATAAAGATTAGTATAGGCTTAAAGACCTTAAGTTGAAGCTTTCTTCAAGCTTTTAAGGATCAAAAGAGTTAGAGTTGTTAAATACGTACATAAGTTGCTATAAATTTCTATAACAATTCTACTAGTTTATCTTATAAATTCGTAGAGAGTCAAGTAGTATCTATAAAGCTTTTTATACTTTTTGGCTATTAAGAGCTTTATTAAGAACTTTATAAGTAAGTGTATTTGCATCTTTCTCTACTTTTTGCCTTAGGTAACTAACTATAAGGTAGAAAAGTTAGCATTATAACTAAAGAACAGTTAGGTAAGGTAGTAAAAAAGGGTTGTATTTTAATACTTACTACTAACTGTGTTAAGCCTTTTAGCTAAACTACATTAATTATACATGGAGCCTTATAGAGCCCTAGGAGCTTTTTTCTTCACTTATCTTTACATTACATTAGCCTCTTTGTTCTCTTTAAGTCTCCTGTTAAGATATTTCTATACAGAAATATAAAGTGTAGGTTAAGTATTTATTTAGTAACTGTTATTAGTACTACTTAAAAGCTATTTGTATTTATGTAGTACCTTAGCTACGCCTTAAAACAAGAAAATTTTTACTTAAGCCAAGTAAAGACTTTTTTATTGTTATAGACACTATATACTATATGGAGGTAAGCATATAGTAGTACTATTTTAGCCCTATAGGAATAGATTCTTTATAATCCACTATAGTCAGTAAAAGGCTATTTAATAAAAAATCTAGGTAGATAAACTTTCTTATCTTTAAATACTTATAGTAACTACATTCTAAGTTCATATCATATTAATTTGGTTATACTGTAAGCTAATATATTATACATCATACGGGTAGTTAACTTATCGATGAATTAGAGGCATCTATTAGATTTTTTTTAAAGCTAGTATACGAAGCAGCGCTTTTTAGTACATTAGCTCTATCTTAAGTTTATTTAGAAAAAGAATAAACAATTAGTTGTATTTTATACTAGTGTATTATTTAAAAGACGGCAATCATGATAAATAGTTTCTGTTTTGATTAACTGTTGATATAAGTATAAGAATTTAAAGAAATGAGAAAATAGCACTGAGCTTAATTGATAGTAAGCATTTAATGGAATTAATGAAATTAGTAAAATCAGCCTACTTAAAACTGATGTAACTAAGCATACTAATGAACAATAAAGGAAATATTAAATGCGGAAGAAGTATACAAAAAATAGTTACTACTACGAATATTAAAGATATAGTGCGTTAATATTTAATCAAGATATTTACTTGAAGTACTATAAAGTATTCATAACTTACAAAAGATAGAATGAATATATTACTATAGTTCTTTTTAATTAATTATTATATTATTAAAATAGTGATTCATTTTGTAATATAAAGTTATTACTTTATTTATAAATAAAAAACTCATAGTACTTCTTGACTGAAAAAAAATTATAGCACTTAAAACACTTCTCTTTTAGCAAGTTGCTTTGTACTTATAGGTAAATAATTGCTAGAGCTAGTTAAACTTGATTCTATACTTTTGTAAATACTATGAACTTCACGATAGTCATTATATACATAGAAGAAATTATAAGAAATAGGTTTATAGCTCTTAAAAAGTATCTAAAAAAGCTCTAAGAATGCTAAAGTTCTTTCACCTTGAGCTATATACTAAGGTTTTAGATAATATCAAATATAGTTTCTTTAAGTTAAAGGCTACTTAGTAGTCAATAAGTATCATTAAAGCTATAAAGTAAGTTTCATGTATTTAGAACTTACTTATAGGTAAAGCATCTAAATACTAAAAGCCTAATTGATAAAAAAGTTTTAATCTTATTTGAAAGGTTGTAAGTATACTAAGGTTGGCAATAAATACAAATATAAATACACTAATATATTGAGCATAAATTCGTTCTTATATGTAATAAATATGAATATATATTTATAATTGAGCAAATATACTAGTATATTAAACATATCTAAATACAAATACAAACAAATGCGTATTTGTGCCAACCCTAAAGTATACACCCTACTCCTCTTTTTAAATTTCGCTCCTTAATTTAGGCTACAAATAAACACACTAAAACCTGTTCAAGACTTACGCTAGCTGAAGAAATCGCGCCGCATAAGCTTGTGATATAAAGTCTAGCTTATTTTTATTGTAAGTACATGAGCATAGTGCTGTATATTATACATAACAGGTTTTTATATTAGGAAGAGACCTTGATTAAATTGCTTTGCTAGTCTTAAATCAAAGTTTTTCTTTGGAACTAATAATCAAGGCTATAAGCGCACTACTAAATACGTTAGTTATAGCAACTAACTACTGCATGTTCATTAGCTGAAATAAAAACCTATGAAAGCTAGTTTATTAGTTAGAGTTTAATGTCATTCGCTAAGACTATAAAAAAATCGGGCTTTAGAATGCTGTTACAGTATTTACTAGCATAATAAGTTAAGCAAGAAAGACTGAAGTTAGTTAAAAAAGTAACGCTTAAATTTAGGTAGCAGCAGGACTTACTTTAAAGTATATTGCATTATTAAACAGTAAGCGCTAAGCATCTTTAGTAAACAAGATCAAAGTTGGCATGCTAACACAACACAAGCCTTAGAGGTTTTAATCTAGCGTACTTATGCACAGTTTTCTCTTTAGTGGCAGTGTAAGAAAACACTATAATCACCTAAAGAAAAGAAGAGAAAAGGGAAATGTAAAGGACATATGTAAAAAGACAGCTTTGAGTATATTAAGTGTATAGATGCTGTATGAAAGCTAAGCAAGCTATCAAAAGAAATGGTATAAAAGGCTGGTAAAGTAAGGCATAGTATTAGTAAATAATATAATGAGGTAGAGTATAGTAAAGTATTAAATGCATATCTAATTAGTTAAGCAGCCTTAAGGCTTAAATTGGTATTATAAGTTTTCTTACTAAATGTATTATAGTCATGAAAGTAAGTCTAATAGGTGTATAAAAACAAGCGTTGATTAATTGTATGTGAATAGACGGCTGTAAAATATTTCTTATACTTAAAAACAGTTAACTAATTGAACAAAGTAACCGTTACAACTCCAGCTGCCCAAAGGGGTATACTGTGGCTAGTCTTACATCAGTATTAAAGAATTGCCTGCGCATAGCTTGCAGCACAAGAAAATATACATGTATACGTCTGGATTAGAGTTAGGACAGATACGCATTCGGATTTAATACCTATAGAAACGTATTAAAGTTCAATACATAACTGTATTTGTATATAAGTAACAGGGTTAGCACAAATACGTATTTATTTGTACTTGTATTTAAACAAGTTGAATATACTTATATATTTGTATTTATGTTAGCGTATTTGCTTAAATATAAGTATATACTTATATCTATTTAAGTATATTTATGTTTGCATAAATACAAAAATACTGTAGTGTATTGGCTTAAATACAAATGTATGTTTTTATTTATTACATATAAAAACGTATTTAAGTTTCATATATTAGTGTATTTGTATTTGCTTAAATACAGTTCAGTGTGTTTGTATTTGTATTTAAATAAATACGTATTTATATTCATAATTCTTTAAGTTTAATACACCATGATGTATCTGTATTGGTATTTGTATCGGTATCTGTATTTCTCCCAACCCTCATGCAGATATAAGATAGAATTAACAAATTCAGGGTGGTATTTTTCTAAGCTATTAGTACGCTTCTTTAGCGTTTTATGCTTACCATCCATCGAATAGGATCCGATAAGCCTTTTTAGTAAGGTTATGTGTGTTTAGGTTGATAATATATTTGAAGACTTTAGAAACACTTAAAAGTAGCTTGTAGTCTAATGAGAATAGTTGATCAAGCTTGATTTAGCTAGCTACTCTCCAACCTTTACTTCATGTATTTATATATATAGTATGCAGGTTTAGAGAGTTCTGTAGTAGATTTTAATATAAAATATATTACTTTCTATATATTATCTTATCTACTTCTTTTCTTAGTGACAGGAGGTAATATAGAGTGAGTAGATGACTTAGTAAGTATGTTAACGTGCCTATTGGGCGTTGCAAAGCCGCTTGCCTAGCATTCTTAAAAGCTCTTGATAGCTTTTTTCCAACTGTATATTTAATCAAAGTACTGAATATTTAACCAGAGTGAATAAACCTGAAACTTGGCTAATAATGTCTAAAAGTATGTAGCTACTGGGCAGATTATATTGCAGTATATAAGCTAGTAGAAATACTTACTCCTAAGATTTTGCTTTGCACTAGTCAATGACTTATCAACGATTTCTAGGCTTATTGTATTAATAATTATATAATTAGCTACTTGTAGCTTGATTGAAGGAGATACTAGATCTTCTTTTAGATTATCTTTATTATTGAATAAGTTTCGAGCATATTACTATTAGTAGCCTTTTCATTATTTATAATGGAGATACTACTAAGCTAAGTAGCTAAATAAGCTCATTATGGCCTAAATATATTCATTGCTTATGTAGCTTATAGTAATATTTAGTGGAAGTACTTATCTATAATGTATATTGTAGCGCAAAGCCACTATCAAAGAAATAGCTATAGCTTTTAAGAAGTTACTTCTTAGATATAAAACTAGATACTGGATACTATCAAAGAAGTTGCCCTTTAGAAGAATATTCTGCTTTAAAATGTTACCTAATTCTAAGAGCGTTTTGCTATATTTAGTGTCCAAAGTAGGCTAGTTCTGCTCTTAGTAATAGCAGAAAAGGTCTTATTAAGGATAATATATAGTATGTATAATATTCATGTAAAACTTGCTTCTTAGAATAATGTAGAAGTCCTTAAAGGCCTGTAGAGCCTATAATATAAAAAAATTAGCTACTTCTTATGAGAACATAGAGTATTTCTTCATAAACAATGTTAGCGTTAAAGCTCTTTATTATAATAGCATACCTAAAGTGCTATTTGAGGACAGGTTTTTGCAAATATTAATCGTAAGAAAGTTAGACTAGAAACCAAAAGAAATATGTACTTGAATTGAAACTAGCTAAGATAAGTTTATAATAATAGCTATAGTTTGTAGCTTATAATTCTCTTTAGAACTTTTACAGCCTTTACTATAAGTAGTAGTAAAATACTTTTTTATAATAAAGTTGAAAGTAAAACTTTAAAATTCTTCCAATGTTTTCTACTCACTATAACTATTACTATATAACAGGTAATAACTAAAGCTTATAGTAAGGTTTTAAAAGGTGAGCTTATATACTGTATTTAGTAAGAAAGGTTAGATCTTTGCTATGCTCCGTAGGTAAAGGCTTTATTATAAATAGCTTTTATATAGGTATATTAATAGCATTTCATTTCATTTTCTTTCTTTTGCTAATAGTGGGATTAGTACAAAAGAAGCCAGACTTAATATAAGGTTTTAGTGTATTAGTACTGTTTTTATAAAAGAAATATAATCCAACATTTATTCTAATAAACATAATTAGTCAAGCCAACTATTTTATATTTGATACGACCTACTTAGGAGCTATTGCTGTGCAGTACTTTTATAATGCTTAAAAAGAAAAATCCTGTGCTAAAACTAGGTAAAAACCCTTTTTGCTATTATATAAACTACTTACTTAAGCTATGATAAAAGCAAACTATTTTTTAAATAAGTTTAAAATAATAATGTGAAGTTAATTTTATATAGAAAGGTAGTATGCTATTCACTAGCACCCTTTGCTAACACTAGAGTTGCAATAGTTTCAACTTATCCAAGTTTAATACAGCAGTATACTTATAATGATATAGTCAGCTGAAGTTCAATAAAGTACTGAATTTGTGTTAAACTTAATTCAAACACACTATATTTGAACTTAAATAAGTTCATACTTATTTCAAGTTCTTAGTGCCTTTACTGTTATAATAGCTTTACTTCATAACATGAAGCTATAGCAGCGCTAGTATATAAGCTAAAAGCGGCTAACTTATCTATTATATAGAGTAAAAACTTTATAGAGCGCTAATATGAAAAGTATATTTAAACTGAAGTGCAATACACTAGAAACCTATAATTATTTAGCCTGCTTAAGTTCAAACTTGAATAAGCTTAAGTACGCGAACTTAGATAAATACAAGTTTGAACTTGAACTTATCAGCAAACTTAGCTAACACTATAAAAGAGGCCCTATCTTTGCCTTACACTCTAAGGTTATGAGAAAACTAAAATCTAGTATTATTATTGAATTCTTTAGGCTTAATTTTACTTCTTTTCATTAATGCATTATAGGTATAATACTATAATACTTTATGCTCATAGAAAGCAGTTTTCAAGCCTTTTGTTATTTAAGCGTTGCTGTAGTTTTTGTATGATAAGCTATAGTATTAGGTAAAAAGCGCTTATAGCTAAGATTTAGCTAGTTAATTAGATTTAGCTTGAGCAACTTATCTTCATAATACTTAGTACAGTTTATATATTAGCAAACTTAAAACCTTTAGCTAACATAGAGTAGCTATACGTATAGTCAGCTATACCTACTATGTTTGCCTGGCTTTATGTGTTAGTTAAGGAAGCAGATTTAGTATGCTTCTATAGCTAATAGTATGCACTAATATGTAGGTAGAACTACTAATTACTTTTAGTTGTATTTATACGCTGAAAAAAGTTTTTAGTTAGTTAATTAGAGAAACATAAGCTTAAATACTTAAGCTATAGTATTGAAATAAAATAGTAGTATCTTTGTAAGCAGACTTGCTATTTCTACTTATTAATGTTACTAGAAAAAGATTTAGACTAAACACCCCTTACTTTAACCTTAATTAACAGTTAAAAGATCTAAAGATTGTCCTCTTCCATAGTAGGTTTTCTTTTAAGGAGCAATATAAAGGAACTACACAGCTCTAGAGTTTAGCAGCATCTAAATAATAATAACAATAATGATAATGTAAGTAAGTTAGGTAATGAAATTATAATCAAAGTTATGTAAAAACTAAAGAAGAAGCGTGTTATATATAAGTTCAAATTATAACGCCTCTTAACATATACTAACTTTTTTACTAAATTATGAAGCTTACACTTATACTATTTTTAGTAGTCTACTTTTGCATTACGTATAAAGTTATAGTTTATAAAACTAAGAAAGTAGACTACTAAAAATAGTATCAGTATGAGGTTTATGATTTAGTAGAAAAGGTAGTATATGTATGGAGGCGTTATGACGTGAACTTAATAATAACTATATATTTAACTTCACTTTTTAATGCTTTTACATTAAAATCAAGTTAAAATATATTTTAGGTTTTAAAAGCTTTTAGTATTAATATATAATTATATCAAGCTTTTTATATTATTATAATAAAAAAAGTTTAAAATAGTATATATTTATCAACTTGTAAAGAGTTATAAAAGAAGTTTATTATTCTAACCTAAAAGCTATTATTACAAAAGTGGCTTTCTAAACCTAGTATAATAAGAAAATATAAAAGCTATTAATGACATATATTAAGTTACTTAAATAAGTATATTTTCTTTATAATAATAGTCTTATTTTATAAGACAAAGCTTTTGAATATGAACTCTATTAAAAAAAAGCTGTAGCTTAGCTGGTACATATATTCCATTACACGCCCAGCCCGTAAACATGCAGTTCCTCTATACTACTACTAGGGGGAAAACCCTCTTTAGGAAGAAACCCCTTTACTTGACTAAGCTTAGCTAGTATTATATTTGCTTTAAATTTAAGTATATTGCTAAATTTTATTGTAGTAACTTTTACTACAATAAGTGTAAGTTTCTAAACAGTAAAAGAAAGTATATAACTTTAATTCAATATATACTTTATCAAATATTATACTTATTATAAAACAATATTGTTTTTATAGTGAAAAAAAGCAGTTTATCAAGCTAGAAGACACTTATTATATGTATTTATTATACTTATTAAGAGCTATTACTATATAGTGCTTTTATAGTTCTTAAAAGGGGGAAAACTGTACTAAGGTTAGCTAAAAACTTCTTTTATTGCTATATAAGTTACTAACTTATACTATAGTAAAAGCAAACTATTTTTTGCAAGTTTGTGATAATAATATTTAGCTTACTATATACGAAAGGTAGTATATAACTTAGTAATAAGATTTTTTAAAGTAAAGTTTTGAATTTTATAAGGCTTAATAAGAAGAAATTTAAATTTATACTATTACAACAAGTTTAGTAAGCTATAAGCTGATCAAAAGATTATAATAATGATTCAAATACCAATAGTTTCCAAGTTAAAAGCATTAATTTTCTAATAACTTTTAATAAGTTATTAAATATATACTACTTTTAGACTCTTTAATAACAACTGCTAAAAACGCTTAATATAATTATATATTTATGCTAAAAACTTTTAGAACTTAAGATATATTTTAAAATCTACTTAAAATAAAAGCTTTTTAAGTAAAAGCTAGTATATAGTTATTACTAAGTAGCTTGGAAGCAATTATAGCATTGACTTAGCTTTATAGTTTATTAATTATAGTAATAGTATAATATAGTTTTTAGCTTTATAAAATTACTTTTTTAGTTTTTTAACTTATTACGTCGTTATAAGTTTAAAAACATATTAGCTTTTAAAAAGTATTAAAGTAAACTACTAAAAATAGTATTACTTATAGCTTTATAGTTAAGTAAGAAAAAAGTTAGTATATATAAAAAAGCACTCTAATCTTAACTTACTTATAATACACTTTTAACTAAGTATTTATATAACTTTATTTATGATTTTATTAACTAAATTATATATAGCTTGCAAAAAAGATAAGTTTAAGTAAGTAATACGTATAGCTAAGAGCTATATTACTTACTACTACCATTAGTGCTTATATAAAATAAAAGCGCTTTTTAAAAATAATACTAGTCAGTATATTATAACTATAAGCTAAGTACTTCTTATTAAAGGCTATATTATTTTTAAGTTAGCTTTACTCAGTTTAGTTATTTACTTATTAAGTTTCTTTTTTTTTCAAAAAATAAGCTATTTCTATATTTTCTTCTTAAAAAAGCATTAATTTATACTTCTTTACTATAATAAAGTATTATAGTATTAGAACTATACTATATAAATGTAAAACTGTTGAAGAAATTGGCAGTTGCCAAGCGTAGAGTAGTTGCAGCAACAAAGCAAGAGAAGTTGCTGTGGAAACGGCTGTCTCTCTATGTTGCATAGAGTGGAGAAAAGAGATTGTTTCATAACAGCTGCCAGCAGTTGCTAGCGAGTGTTGTGTAACACAAGAAGGAACAGTATGCGAAAACAGACTGTATCAAGAAGTGTTCTTAATTGATTCTTGCTTGCTTGAACAAACATGAAACAGAACAGGCTATTAGCATCTATATATACTTGTTGTAACAGCTGCCCGCGGCTGTTGCGGATCGTCGATGGCTATTTTTGGACCGTTGACAGCTGTTCTGATTCATATGCAGCCTCAATAGGGTTTTTTGCTGAAGCTGTGTTCAACAAAAACAATATAATTAAGCCTAAAGAATTTGATAGTAATATTAGTTCTTATTTTTATTATGATTTAGGACTACAATGTAAAAATAAGGCCTTTCTTATAGTATAAATAAAGGTTAAAGCACTTATTATAATTACCTCTTTGAATATTGTATACTTATATATATATACAAAACAAATTATTATTAATTATGTTTTTAAAGTAGACCTAAACATATATATATATATATATTATG
The DNA here is from genome assembly GCA_036250105.1 of Parasarocladium wereldwijsianum. Taxonomy (NCBI): domain Eukaryota; kingdom Fungi; phylum Ascomycota; class Sordariomycetes; order Hypocreales; family Sarocladiaceae; genus Parasarocladium; species Parasarocladium wereldwijsianum. The sequence goes on from JAXOUE010000006.1 coordinate 178,929, forward strand.
ATAATATAGTTTTTTTAACTAATCTTTAAAAGAAAAACCTAAATCACTATTATAACTATTGAAATAGCTTCTTAGCTAACTTAATAAACTTATAACACTTTTAATATATATTTTAGGCTCATAGCTTACTTCACTCAGTATAGTAGCTTATATAGTAGTACAAAAAGTTTTTATCTAGCTTTTACACATTTTTTCTCTTTTTGAGCATTATAAAAGTACCATATAGCAATAGCTTCTTAGTAGTATTATAAATAATAATAAAGTATAGGTTGTAGTTATCAACCTTCTAATACTTAATCTAAAAGAACACTAAATAAAATATTATAAAGACTCTAGTTTTGTTGTAGAAAGCTAGCTTTAAACAAATCTATATACATACATATTAAAGTGTTAAAGACTATATATCTACAGTCTTATTCTATATGTAACTAGAATATGTTGTTATTAAGAACAAAACACAGGGTACTTCAACATTGTTTACAAATAGATAATCTTGAACTCTGAGTTGCTAGCAATCCTAGTTTTACATTACTTTATAGAGATTAGAGACAGCCTAATAAAGCTTCATGTAATGCTTATATGAATCTAGATATTCTTACTACAACCTCTAAAGATCTAGGACAATGTCTTGCCACGCAACGTCACCAGAATCAAGCGAATCAATATGCCGGGCTTCCAGGTTCATATATACTAAACGACTGTGACTCTGCCCTCGCCCTCAAAGATCTCCTTTTGATCCGCACACTGAAGTTGAATTTTCCAGCGTAAGGCATGTCTTGTCTGGACGTTGAAAGCAGTGACCGACACATGGGCATTCCGCACCTGCTTCATTGTCACATTCAATGCTCGTCCAAGATTGAGAGGCTCAGGCGCATTCTCGAAGGGCACAATGAGTGTATCGACATCCGGGGGCAGCTCGCTGTCATCAATCTCGGATGACTCTATTTCACTCGTGCTCGAGCGCTGGTCCGCCTGTTCGTACTCCGGAGGGGTCAGATTGTCCCTGCCCTTCTCCTCGATCTTAGCTGCTGTAGGCTGCTTTGATGGTTGAACGCTAGCTGAAGATGACGCCCGGACTCTCTCGCGCCTTTGACGCTCAAAATTGACGAGCACCTGCTTGTCACTCATATCCGCGCTCCGTGTGGAGAATGTCGTGGGAACGATGAGCTCGCTATGTGAGCAAAGAGTCAGGCGGAACTTATTCACCTCGATTCGTGGTATAACGCCTTGAATGCTGCTGCTCGTGTGCTGATCCTCTGACGCGGCTTGTATGAAGAACGGGATGGCTTGAGGGTGACCGATTTGCAAAATCGAAGGCCTTATGAACAGGATCCTTAGTCCTAAAGCTGGTACTTTGGATGATCCGAAGAATGCTTGCGATTTCTCTCTGAAGGACAACTTGGCATCTGCCTTGGCAGGATCAAGAGCATGAGACCTAGGAATCCAAGACGAGCGATGTTTCAACAGGCCGTGGTTGTCGATAAAGTTGCCAGCCAGCGGCGGTAGTATGGTGAACGGCTTCACTGCTGTGAGTTCGCCATGCTTCTGGTCCCAAAATGTGGCCTCAAGATTGTACTCGACAAAGCCCTCCTTATCGCCCCACGAGTCGGTCACAAAGAAGCTGGGGGGCAGTTCATGAGCAAGGGGGTCTTCTGGGCGAATGAATGTAGCATCGCCCTCAGCCCTGGCGACACTAGAGTCGAGCTGTGTCGGGATCGCAATTGCGAACGGCCACGAGGCTCCTTCTTGATCACCGGGCGGAATATGAACAGGACCCTCGTACAGGGTGAAGGCGAATGGCTGTCCATGGAAGAAATTGAAGCGGCCGCGGTAGGTGGTCCTGCTGTTTCCGTTTGAGACCGAGAATTTGGCCTTGCACCGACCTCGCAGAGTGATGCTTACAGCAGCATTGGCGGCGACTATGTGTGCTTTGCGCACCACTGTCCCGACGATCGTGTCTCCAGGCTTAAAGGCGTTTTGCTCTGCGAAGTGGATGGAGAGGTCAGGGCTGCTGCTGTTCGACGCACGAGGCATGATGATAGTCTATCGTGGCAACGAATGGACGGCAGATGGCCAACAATTAAGCGGCACAATGTGTGAGCGAGGTTCAGGGGGAAGAGTTTGTGTGTAAGGGGGAAAAGGACGGGACAATCGATAATAAGATTATAATATCGACTTCTATGTGTGGCGGTTTGTCATGAATGATGCAGACGTACATTGGCAGATTGCCGAGAGAAGATCACCGGCGTCTACTCCTCACTCTCATCAGCCTTGTCCAGGCTTGGCATCTGGGATGATCATCCGTACACGTTTGGTGGACCGTGCAGTAAAGGCTGGCGGTCGCCTGACGCCGTCTGAGACGGTCGCAAGTGCTGAGCGCGGCACGCAACATTGCAAAGATCCAAATAGTAATAAGACAGGTATATTTAACGCTTCGCATTCAAGTACAAATCATGAGGCTGCGACCTTCTTGGTCAACTCCGGGACCTTCTCAAACAGGTCACCAACCAGTCCAACATCAGCCACCTGGAAGATTGGCGCGTCTGCATCCTTGTTGATGGCCGCAATCACCTTGCTATCCTTCATACCAGCCAAATGTTGGATGGCGCCGGAGATGCCAACGGCCATGTACAGCTGAGGCGCCACAACCTTGCCGGTCTGGCCAACCTGCAAGCTATTGTCGGCGTAGCCGCTATCGACGGCTGCACGCGAAGCACCAACGGCAGCGCCGAGAGCATCGGCGAGAGGCAGCATGATGTTGTCAAACTCCTCCTTGGACTTGAGTCCACGACCGCCAGAGACGACCTTTTCAGCGGTGGCCAGATCCGGACGATCCGACTTGGCGAGCTCCTCGCTGAGCCATTCGGTCTGGCTTTCCGCCTTGGAGTCAACACCTGCCTCGATCGCGGCGGATCCGCCCTCCATTTCTGCCGGGGCGAACGAGGTGCCTCGGATGGTGACGAACTTGATCTTGTCAGAGGACTCGACTGTGGCGATGGCGTTACCGGCATAGATGGGCCGCACAAACGTCTTCTCGTCTTCGATTGCTGTAATGTCAGAGATCTGCTGAGAGTCGAGCATAGCAGCGACGCGAGGCATCAAGTTCTTGCCAAACGCGGTGTGTCCAGCAATGACGTGAGTGTAGCCACCCTTGGTGATATTCTCGACGAGGAGGGGAGCGTAGTTTTCGGGCAAGCCCTGTCAACCCGTTAGCTTGTTGGGTTCTTGGATACGTTTGCTTCGGAATTCCACGGTACCTTCTCATACGCAGCATTGTCGACTGTGATGATCTTCTCGACACCATTGACCTTGGCGGCTTCCTGCGCAGCGTTGGACACGCTGCTGCCGGCGATGAACCCGTGAACCGTGCCTCCCAATTTCTGGGCAGCCGTGAAGGCGCTCAGAGAGCCATGGCTCAGCTTTCCGTCCTTTTGCTCGAGAATGGCTAGTGTTGAGAGCATGTGCCTCTGGGCGTGCTGGGAGTACGCGAGAGAAGCCGGCCGGCCAGCCAGGCCAGCGTAGCGGGCGAGAACGCCCCTTGCGGTGGGCAGCATGTCGGTATGACGGCTCGTGTGTGTCGTGCTGGCTCGAGATATGTATCAGTCGAGCGTTGTCCCAGGCCCGAAGGTTGGTTGTTGTCGGTCCTAGTGATTGGTGACAGTGTCGAGGTAATCGGTTTGCAGGTGCGGCTGGTTACGGCCCGAGGTACTTGGCCGTTAAGCCGCCAGCCAGAATTGGTCATGTCACACTCTCTCGCTCTCGCTCCCTTACAGCCGATGCCGGTGGCGTCACTCAATCCTACCCTATACTTTCCATACATCATCACCACAGCTCGACAGTCTCGTCACCTTATTGTCCAAGGCATTCAATTACACCGCCCCTACATTCCTAAATTCACAAAACACGCAAAGCTCTCATTAGTACGACGCTTTACTTCATTACCGGTTTCCCACTTGGTCGTTGTCCTGCCTAATTATCACACCGTGTTGACCAGGCCATTACCTCCACAATGCCGAGCCAGTCCTACAATATGGAACACCTCGATCACAATGACGGGTTAATGCACACCGATTTCAGGGGAGCAACGCAATATTAGAAGCGGGAGCGTGATTGAGCCGTAAAGTGGTACATCAAAGCTCAGCACTGAAATAAGTCCTATATCGTCGCACCTTTCAACTCAACTCAGGCTCCCAGGAACGTAGGCGTCAACAGTGACGCTTCTCTACTGTCTCGCGTTTCACCCAATCGACACTCGAACTGCCAGTGGCCCAGCTGCGGCTGATGTTGCAAGTGACTTGGGGGCTGGCGACGACAAATGACGTGGAGGTACCCTCGGCTACGTGGACCTGTCCCCACACCGTCTTCATACTGTGACGGCTCGCGCTCAAGATTGGCTGACTTGACTGCGCCACACGGGGCCACGCGGAACTCATGCGGCTTGTCATCTCAACCCCGGTCATGGGCTGGTAAAGGGTGGCATCTAACCAGTCTGGCAGCCTCTTCGCTGTTCTTTGTGATTGTATAGATAATAACAAAGATCCTGTTTGGATCCTGTCCTAGCTCTTCTCTAACGACCACTCGTGATTCACAGCCATTGTTTCAAATCGCTGTCGCTCCTTTTTTTTTTTTTGTCATCACAGATTTTCGGAGCACAGCTGGCGCCATCATGGAGAAGAACGGACTGGGAGCGGATCATCAGCTGCCAACCCCGGAGCCCGGCTCTCCACAAGCTCAAACCGAACCGACCGTGGGGCAAGGGCATCACCAAGCTACACCTCCGCCATACTCCGGCCCATTCGCCTCGAGTGAAGAGCCTGACGGCCGGCCCGGCGCGCACGATGGCACACCACAGCCGAGAAGCTTCCCAGTGTACCCCGATCTGCCGAGAATAGACTATCGCATATATTCGCCGCCTCTCTTCAAATTGTCGAGCGACTCGACCACCCTCTCAACGAAAGCAGATTACCTGTCTACCAACGCGAATGCTCTCATCACCCTCATACAAACGCAAGCGAGCGTGCCTCCCAAACCAATCATCAGAATCCGTGGCAATCGCCATGGTTCAGTGGACTTTGACATCCGACTCAATCTCTTGAGCCTGCTCGTGCCGGCTGACGAGAAGCACAAACTCAATTTTATTCAATGCGTGGCAAGTGGCGAGCTGGCTCACCGCGGCGGGCCCAAGCAGGATGTGAGGCCAGATGTTGGTGGCGGTGATGGACTCGAACAATGGTGTCGTATGTTTGTACAGGACGAGGCCAACATCAAGGTCTTCACTGTGGAACGGGTCGTGGTCAACCTGGACTTCAACTGGATTGAAGGCCAAATACGCAGCCTCATTGCTTCGCTCAGCTACGCGGGTGTCGTCGACGTAGATCTCATCACAACACACAGCAAGGTCGTCATCCAGAACCCGGACCAGGTGAACCAGTTCTTCACCAGTATCACGGGAATGTTCACGGGAAAGCACAAGTATGAGGTTGTCAGATCGGTATGGCCCTTCGCCACGGCTCCAAAAGGCGGCCCGGGCAGGATGTGCACTTGCCAAACTGAGGAGGCTTGGTGGAAAGAATGGAAAGATGCTATCAAGTACGCGATCGCACAGCAAAGACAAGGCTGGGTCTCGACTGAGGATAAGCTGGAGGTGATGATGGAGGGCAAAGGAGCGCCAGCTTCTGTGAATTGGTCCACAAAATGCGCGGGATAGCTACCACTGAAAGACGCAATCCCACAGCAGGCGAAACACCTTGATTTCTGGCCTTCTGACGATATGACATCCGTGCGCAAAGCAATTCAAGCGACGAGTGTCGACAGGGACGTGCCTGTGAGTCAAACCACTGAACCAAGTGACTCCACATGGCCAATTCCCAAGCTTAGCTCACCCGCATTACACCAGTGACTGACTCATGCCGAATGTGTCGCGCGAACCGTAAATTGGATGACTTTCAGTGCGAGCAATTAGCTCGATGTGAGAGTTGACTCTGACTCTGCAGTCACTCAATTCTGCGACATGCATGCGCAATGCATGGGTTGGAGACCAGGGGCTGCGCCTCATAAAGTGCATCCCAGCTATAAGTGACCATTTGATAGATATTCAGATATGATCGCTGTCACTCGGACCAGTCGGAACGCTTGAGATTCTAATAAATAAATTTCCCTCTCAGCTCGAGACTGATAGCACCGATCTCGACTAAAGATATTCTGCAGCGCGGTTCGGAGAACTCCTTCGCTAAATCCATCCCAAGGCAAGAAAGAGCAGATCGCGGCCTTCTCATCATGGAGGCTCCCAGTACAGCTTCACCGGATGCGCCTGACGATTCCTACAACACGGCACTGTCTCTTATTCTACCAAAACAGTTTCGCACCCCGGTCGACCGCTTCCGCTCGCTCAACGATAAGGCTTACACGAAATGGCCACCTCACATTAACCTCATATACCCTTTCGTCCACCCGAATGACCTTGAAACCGCTGGGGAGGCTTTGGCGGCGCACAACTGGTCAGGCATAGCATCAACACCCGTGGTACTGGACGATGTGGGTGTTTTCGCACACAAGAAGCAGAACACAATAGTTCTCCGGCCAACATCAGAAGGACCCTCACACGCTGCAGTCAGATCAATCGTCTGCAAGTCTCGGCTCATCTTGAATCTGAAGCCAAAAGATCAAGTCAACCCGCACTTGACTGTAGCCCAAAGTGAGGACTCGAACTCTGATCTGCATCAATTTCTCCTCGACAAGGCTCACCGTCTGGCACCCATCGCATGGGAGGCTGGTGAGCTCGCTCTGATGATCAGACGAGACAAGGGAACATCGGACGAATCTATGAAGATCTGGGGCACGGTCGACATGAGAAGAGGACGTCTCTCTCGCTGTCAACTCAGTACTCAGCCTACAGATGAGGGACACAGCACTATGCCACACGACGCATCTGAACAACTTTGGCGGTCTGCCTCAGCGCAACTTTCAAGCCCGAAGCTGAACTCTTCTCTTTCAAATACTACACAAACTAATGTCACGGAGCCAATCGATCGACTTGTTGTAGCGTCGTACAACGTTCTCGCCGAGTTCGAATGGCCACCGTCAAAGACTCGTTTCCCACAACTCATACGCAACCTGCTCTGTCAACGTGCAGCAGCAGATATACTTGTCCTGCAAGAAGTTAATGACGACTTTCTGGACTACTTGCTCTCCGAGGACGAAATTCGCAGCAAGTTCCCCTACACAACTCATGGAAGACCGAGTGATCCTAGCAACGGACCTCTTCCAAGCCTTCTCAATGTGGTGGTCCTGAGCAGATTCCCAATGACCTGGCGCTTCATCCGCCACCAGAGAAGACACAAATGCTCCATCGTGGTTCAGTTCGATTCTGCTTATGGACCCATTGTCAATAGCTCCCGACAGCCTCTCGTGCTGGTTGGTGTTCATCTCAGCCAAGGCCTGACTGATGGCGCTGTTGCAACTAAGAAGCAGGAAATCCAAGACATTCTCAAGCACCTGCAGCTTCACCATAGCGATTCTCCATGTATCATTGCTGGAGACTTGAACCTGACGACCTCTGCCTTTACCATACGCATGGCCGTCGAGAGAGGCTCGCTTTCAACACAGGGAGCGCAGAAACTACGCAACATTGACCACATTTTTACAGAGAGTGGATTTAGCGACGCTTGGCTGAATACCAGGCTGCGGACTGGAGAGTCTTCCAGCGTCGTGCCATACCCAAAAAGTCTTTCAGACGAACATGAAGGAGAGCAAGGCGCGACATTTGATCCTCTGTCCAACACGCAAGGTATTCGGCAGACGGGAGGTGGACTGAACAACAGGCCGCAGAGATACGACCGTATATATGTCAGTGACAGTTGTGAGCTGCAAGCTGCAGGTTTCAATACGTTTGGGCAAGATGCGGTAGCGCCAACAAATGACGCCTTGCCAGAGCATGCGAGTGATCACTGGGGAATACGGTGTCTCTTGCAAAGGAGACCAGCAAATGAACCACGTGGGACTGACAGCGCGAAGTTTAATCAGTTTTGCAGAGCACAGCCCTCTTTAGGCGAGATGGAGGAGTTGAAGCAGTGCCTTGCTGAGCGAGGCTTGCTTCCATCGCAGGCTGATCAAGAGGCGCGGTCCCAAGTGATCTCTGTTTTGCGACGCATCCTAGTGGAAGAGATCATCTCGAAGAACGGAAGCGATCACCGCAGTAAGCCTACTCTGGTCCTTATGCCAGTCGGGTCGACAGCCCTCGGAGTATGGACGCCCCCGTCAGATGTCGATTGCCTCTGCATCGGCAGTATTTCCTCCAGAACCTTCTTCACCCTTGCCCTGCGACGCCTCAGGAAGGCTGCTTCAGACAACATTCGCGTACTTCGCAAAGTTCGAGCTAGCACAGGGATCATGCTCGAGCTGAAAGTACTGGGCGTCCGGGTTGATTTGCAATATTGTTCGGCCATTTCGATCGCAGAGCAGTAAGTCTAACGGGATACGACACCCCTTCCCCATGCTGTGCAGACCGTGTAGACCGTTCTTCCATCACAATTCGCCCAATTGACTACAGATAGCTAACTATGAGACGAAAAGATATCCAAAAGTGCTCGACAGACCGCCGAATGATCCTGCTTTCGCACTCCCAGTGCAGACCCTCCTCAAGCTGAAGGCCGCTCGCGATGTCGCGTACTTACGGCGATCCATCCCTGATATGGCACAGTATCGCGCTGCTCACGTCCTGATCAAGGCCTGGGCGCAGTCTCGCGGGATTTACGCACCAAAGTTTGGCTTTCTCGGCGGAATTCATATCTCAGTGCTATTGGTGCCCGTCTGCAAGCTCATGGCGCAAGATGGGAAGGTGTTCTCAGTGTCTGACATCCTCCTTCACTTCTTCGATCGATACGCAAACTTTGACTGGTCGAAAGAGATGGTCGTGGATACATTGTTCCACAGGAACATCAGATACCACAGATCCTTCAGAGAGCCCATGTGCCTGCTTGGGTGGCATGCACCCTCCTTGAACACTGCTACTGCCGCCTCTACCCCGACGGTAAACGTGATGACAAAGGAATTTGCAAGAGCCAATGCGCTTCTTCGGCAGGTCGATCAGACGTGGCAAGGTTTCCTTGGCGAAGGTGACGGTGTACAGGAGTTCCTGACGTCGTACAAAGCTTACATCAAGATCGAGTTGCATTACTGGGGCACCGGCAAAGAGGCGGGCAATAAGTTCCTAGGATGGTTTGAGTCACGCTGTCCCAGCATTCTTGTTGGTAAGTGCCTGCATTGACTTGATATGAGATACCCCACGTGCGGTGCGATCCTTGTCTGACCCGCGTTCTAGACCTGCACAACAAGATACCTTCCCTGGTGCCCCGAATCTGGCCTCAGCGATTAGTGAGTGTCGATGACAATGCCGTGACCAGGCAGACAGCCGCGCAGGCGGAGTACCGGGGTCAACATCTCATCGGGCTTGGCTGGCAGGACCCTTCGTTCAAGAATAGCAACATCAACGCTCTGGAACAACGAAGGGCTGCAGAAGCGAATCTAATTGCCCTCCTTTCGCAAATGGAGACTAAGATTCAAAGTGATGAGGCTTACTGTGATCCAAGATCATGCTGGATTCACTTTACTCTGGTGCGTGGCAGTGAACTGGATGCCATGGAAGTGGATTGCAGCGAATGGGGCGCAGACCTTGTGACAGATGACAAATGGTCTGATGAAGAAGGACTTGAGGATGAGGCCGAGGAGGAGGATGAAGAAGAAGAAGAAGAAGAAGAAGAAGAAGAAGAAGAAGAAGAAGAAGAAGAAGAAGAAGAAGGAGAGTTTGGGCATGGAAAAGACCAGGATACCGGGGCCGCTTCGTTGCACGCCAGAACGGGACCAGGGGTCGACCCCTCGCGCGCAAATAAGGCAGTGGTGCTGGGTCTTGGGAAATTTCGTACTGCCACTGATGTCCTGAATCGCCTTCGATGGGATGCCAGCATGGATTCGAATAACTTCATCGTCGGTTATGAAGATCGCTTCGTGGGCGCACGTGAGAAGGCTCTGATCCACTGGAAGAGCGACCTGAGCCACGAGGAGTTCATTCCGCAGCACCGGATCTTGTACTTCAAGCGACAAAGCGATGGTCGGAAAGTCTGGGAGCGTAGCACACGCACTGATGAGGTCTTCGGCAGTGGGATTCCACGTAACACAGAAATCTGGGAAAGATAGTCTAGAGATTGTAGCAATTCAAGATGAGCAAGGGCGAGCTGCGCAAGTTTGACAACGTCCTTCGTTTGTTGACCACGGACAATTCTCCATATCCATCAGTCTGACTGATTAATGACACCACCAAGCATGAACATCACCCCGAAATTGACGCTTGGACGTAGGCTGCCCTGGTCTGACGTGGTTCCAATGACGGGCCACGCCAACACTTCAGATCAGACCGGTCAATCTTTGAGCGCATCTGACCGTGGCTTGATAGATGGACTCCAAAAGCAGCAAAGCGCCTGTCTTCGACCCCTGGTCGCACGTTGCGCTAAAGCTCGCGCGAGCGCGTGCACTGCCGCATTGTGACGATCTTCCTTCAGAACCCGATATCGCGCGCCCTTACGTTTCATCCTAGCAATGCCATCCTATCCTCGCCTTAGGAAAAAAAAGACCAGTCGAGGGCTCGCGCTCCCAACCATCTCTCTCTGACCACGCACGGGGGAAAGGGTTGTGCCGGCAGAACATCTCGGCTGGGCGTCAGATTTATAAGTTGCCCTTTCGCATGGGTCCTTTCGCACGAGTCGAGAAACAAGCCCGTAGGATCGACCACTTTGTCTTCCGGTGACACCTCCCTTGAAGATCCATGGTGTTTGCCTATCTCTTCACCCTTTCGTCCTGATAAAGTCCACACCACGACACCACGACACGATGACAGCCATTGAGATCCAAAAACCCATCAACGGCTGCTGCATGTACTGTTGCAAGTGCGCCGATTTAGGAACACACGACTATTGCGGCACTTGCCCGAAGTGTGATGACTAGCCTCGGTTCTGCCACGTTCGAAAGCTGGCTTATCGAGAGCCACAACGGCTCGAGGTTCGTTCAGGATTTGCAGTACTGCTATATAGAACCTCTCCATGGCTAATGGTCTTATTCGTTACGCAGGTACGGTGGCTTTGTCGAGCCTATTGGCTGCAATTTGAGTTCTCACAACCCTTTTCTTTGTCTTCCTCTTCTCTTTCTTGGCTCGTCCATCATTCCACAGCCTGGTTGAAGCGAAGTACTGCAGAAGCAGTCACAAACACGACGGCGACCGAGAGGCGTTTCGATGGTTGTTCAGCTGTAGTGAGCCGTGTGGGCGTTAGGAGGCGTTTTCGTGTACATCAATCTTGACAATCAAATTGTCCAGCTGATTCCAATGATTTGTCTCCTCATGAAGAGAGACTTGCAAAAACAGCCGCCATCGACGACTTGTCATACTTGACATACTTGCCCTTACCCTTGTCGATCTCGTGGTAACGATCCCAGAATCTGTCGTACAAGGGCTGCAATTTCTGTCGAATATCCTCTCCAAACATGGCGCGGACTTCGCGCTCCATACTGTAAGACTTGTGGCGCGAAACCATTTCGTCAAAAGCGCTGTTGAACTGCGTGAACTTCTCTTTGATTTTGTCCTTATCCTTGCTGCTGAGACTCTTGACGATATGAGCCGAGTCGCTGGGGCCAGAGGTAGGGCGCTGTGTCCGGTTGGTATGAATGGTGTCGAACAGATGAATGGACAAATCTTTGCAAATGTCTGTGTAGGTCGCTGTTGCCTTTTTGCGCCATTGTTCGAGGAGATCCTGGCGGGATTGCAAGAGGGGCGCGAGGTCGGAATCACGGATCATGCGCTGCATAATCACTACACTGTTTGCGAGCAGCACACCTTGAAGCGACTTGTTCTTGAAAACCACGCGGGCCTTGTAATCAAGTGCATTCAGCAACGTCTCGATGGTGTCAGCGCAGTAGTGAGCAAAGATTTCCTTGCCGTCGGCGCCGACGTCGAAGGATGCCAGACTGGGAATTGCGTCCGTTGACTTTTGTTGGGAAGCTGGCGCTTTCCAACCACCATCGCCCAAGGATACCATGATACTCGAAATCGGCCTCAAGAACTCAACCATCGTCTGCAGCCGAAGCATAGTTTCGGAGACGATCGGGGTCGGAGCACCGTTGGGAGGGAGTGTTTGCAGTTCGCCTATCTTCCGCTTTGTGTCCTCGAGCAGGTCGGAAAGAGACGATTTTGCCGTTTCTCGTAGTGGCTTCAAAGATGCCGCCAATGAAGTTTTGAGCTCTCCTGTCCGAGTGTCCATCTTCTCGGATAGTGAAGAGATAATCTCGACAACTTCGTAAGCCAGGTAGCAATCTGTGTTGAGATGACTTTTGATGTGGGCATTTAATTCGCGGAGAGTTCGGGCGAGCTCTGTCAGAGCCCCTTGGCAGGTAGATTGGAACACAACGCCCCAGTCCTCTCGTGAGAATATGCTACATATGTTTTCATACTCGGACATGAAAAGACCCTCCATGGCCTGGGTATATGTGCCAATGCCGTTCGTACCAGATCGATAGATAGCGCCGGGGTTCTTCTTCTTTGCTGTGTTGATACTCGCGGCTGCCAAATTCGCTAGTGATGAGGATAGATAGGGCCCTCTAACGTCGGCGTAGATGCGAGCCACGCTGGAGTTGGCACCACTTTGCTGTGTGCTCGCGACGTAAGAGTAGACAAGTCCCAATCTCGCAATCTTGTCTTGCGACAAGACGGGAAACGGTTGATCCTTTGTAATAAAGTGCAACGGCTCTACGGATGGCGGGGTCTCGGCGCGCAAGAGTCGATCGAAGTGATTTTCGAGTTGTGTGTTGCCGGATGCGATGAGTCGACCCAGATCTTCCATGGCTGCCTGGTTCGCTCTGAGATTTGATGCCTTCATTGTCGAATAGGATTTGTTGAGCCGCTTCATCGAACCAAGATAATTTGATAACCCATTCTGATCTACGCCACCCCTGATGATGTTTTCTTCGTCATTCTTGCTATCGGCGGGCTGGCGTAAGCGATCGATCGCAAGGAGAACGGAGTCGACATCTGGCTAGCGGTCAGCATCGGTCTTTGTGTAATGGCTCCCGTGAGGGTTGGAATTGAACGAAGGGCAACTGACTAGTTCCGAGAAGCTGTAACCGTTTCGTCTCCCGACCGAGGGGCCCGGCAACATCGCGTACGCTTTGTCCGCTTGCATCCAGCCGCGACAGAGAGGCCTGGATCTTCTTCGTCAACTGTGTTGTCTTTTCGAGCCTGGAATTGAGCACATCGACTTCAGCGCGAGCTTCTTCATCCAAAGCGGCGGGCCCTTTGCTGACCACGCCGACCGCCATATTGAATGTTACAGCAGTGGAATGCCAATGTGGTGAATAGGCATACCGACAGCGCACAACGAAGTGAACAAGCACCACGAATGCGATAGCTGCGTATATGGGGTTCACGATGGTGGGGATGTAGACGGATGGAGACGACGTTCCCACCGATAGATACAGTAGCTTTCAGCCACATAGGTCTAGGTAGTTAGCGCCACATGTGGCCGTATAAACCACTTTACGCGAAATCGACGCGTTTTGCGCGACACGCGCTTTGCCGTGCCAATCGAGAGGACCCTCTTTTGGGAGTTTGAATCGAGGGGCAGACAACAGCATCCTAGTCAAAGTCAACCACGATACTCAGATTACAGTGTCTGCAGCGTCGTTGAGAAATATTCGCGATGGATTCCTTCATGCTGCAGGACGAGGGCGTCCGGGATCGAATCCGCCAGGCTGAAGAATTTCTTGATCCCAGTAAGCACTGGCTGTCCCAGAATACATCCTTGCGCAATAGCTAACCAAGGCAACTTCAGGCGATGCTCGCACTCGTAGCTACCGTGCAGATATTCTGCTGATGCTCCAGAAGAACGAGAGGAGACTTGTTGTTAATCTAGATCATGTACGAAACCACAATGTTGAGCTCGCCGAGGGTGTGTTACGCCAGCCGTTCGAGTTCAGCTTGGCTTTCAACCACGCGCTCAAGAAGATTGTCGAGACCATTCCGCAAGCACGACCCGATCAGACGGATCACGACACGATATACTATTGCGCTTGGGCGGGAAGCTTTGGTATGAACGCCTGCAATCCCCGTACGCTGTCTTCTCAGCATCTCAACTACATGGTCTCCCTCGAGGGCATCATCACGCGATGCTCCTTAATCCGGCCCAAGATTGTGCGCAGTGTGCACTACAGCGAAAACACGCACAAATTTCACTTTCGCGAGTACCAAGATCAGACAATGACGAATGGCGTGACAACCTCCAGCGTCTACCCCCGCGAGGACAATGACGGCAACCCACTTACGACCGAGTATGGACGATGCACCTATCGCGACCACCAGACGATATCTGTTCAGGAAATGCCTGAAAGAGCGCCCGCTGGCCAGTTGCCCCGTGGTGTCGATGTGATTTTGGATGACGACTTGGTCGACAAGGTCAAGCCTGGCGATCGTGTGCAGTTGGTCGGTATCTTCAGGACACTGGGAAACAGGAACCAGAACCACAGCAGCGCGCTGTTCAAGACTGTGATTCTGGCTAACAACGTCGTTCTCCTATCATCAAAATCAGGCGGTGGACTCGCGACGGCCACAATCACCGACACCGACATCCGCAACATCAACAAGGTCTCTAAGAAGAAGAACCTCCTTGAGCTCCTCTCACAATCGCTCGCGCCCAGCATCTACGGCCACGACTTTATCAAGAAGGCCATCCTGCTGATGTTGCTGGGAGGTATGGAGAAGAATCTGGAGAACGGTACCCATCTGCGTGGTGACATCAACATCCTGATGGTTGGTGATCCGTCCACGGCCAAATCTCAACTTCTTCGCTTCGTCCTGAATACTGCGCCTCTCGCTATTGCAACCACCGGCAGAGGCTCCTCTGGCGTTGGTTTGACAGCAGCTGTGACCTCTGACAAGGAGACGGGCGAGCGAAGGCTGGAAGCGGGTGCCATGGTAATGGCCGACAGGGGTGTCGTGTGTATCGATGAGTTTGACAAGATGTCTGATATCGATCGAGTCGCTATTCACGAAGTCATGGAGCAACAGACGGTCACAATCGCAAAGGCCGGTATTCACACATCTTTGAACGCGCGATGCAGTGTTGTCGCAGCAGCCAATCCCATTTTTGGCCAGTATGACCCCCACAAGGATCCTCACAAGAACATTGCGCTGCCAGACTCACTTTTGTCGCGTTTTGACTTGCTCTTTGTCGTCACAGACGATATCGAGGACACTCGCGATCGCCAGGTCTCCGAGCACGTCCTGCGCATGCATCGTTACCGTCAACCAGGCACAGAAGAGGGTTCCGTCGTCCGTGAACAGGCTGGCCAATTCCTAGGTGTTGCAACACAAAGTCAAAACGAGACGCCACAGAACACGGAAGTGTATGAGAAGTACGACGCTATGCTGCACGCCGGTGTGACGATCACGACAGGCAAGGGCGCGAACAAGAAACCCGAGATTCTGAGCATTCCATTCATGAAGAAGTACATCCAGTATGCCAAGACTCGCATCAAGCCTGTCTTGACTCAGGCTGCCTCCGACCGGATAGCAGAAATCTATGTCGGTCTCCGCAACGACGAGATGGAGGGCAACCAAAGAAGGACCAGTCCTCTGACAGTCCGTACCTTGGAGACTGTCATTCGTCTCGCGACGGCGCACGCCAAATCGCGCCTCTCTAACCGTGTCGAGGAGCGTGATGCTCTCGCAGCTGAGGGTATCCTTCGATTTGCCCTGTTCAAAGAAGTTGTTGAAACTTCTCGGAAGAAGAGAAGGAGGACTGGGACGGTCGACTTTGCGTCAGAGAGCGAAGAAGAAGATGATGACGATGATGAAGAGAACGGAGACTCACAGCAAACAAGGGAGACGACGAATGGTACAGGCAGCATAGGCACCAGAGCATCTACTCGCTCGCGTACGCAGCGGTCTGCCAGGGTAAATCACACAGATGGTCATTCGGACGAGGAGGAAGAGGAGGAGGCCGAGGAAGAGGACACACAGCAGACTACGACGACACCGCGCCGGTCGGCAAGGGGACACAGACCGAGCGCCGAGCCCTCACAATCAGCGTCGTTTGCTTCCTCGATGCCGTCATCACAGCTCCCCGGTACTGCGGAGGATGAGAGCCAAGAGGTCAACGAGCTGTCAAGCGGCGCAGCAGGTCTTGCGATCGAAGACGAAGAACCCATCTCTACGGAGCGTTTTGCCGTCTTCTCTTCCGTGCTGGGCTCGTTAAACGCCGAAGGCAACCTGTTTGTCGATGAAGCTGCTAGTCTGGATGATGTGGTGAAGGCAGTAAACAGCAAGGTGACGAGACGCGATGGCGGCAGGTATGACAAGGCGGAGGCGATCAAGGCTCTGAAGAAGATGCAAGAAGCCAACCACATTATGTATGTTTATCTCCTCCTTTGATGAGACCCTTTTACGAGACATTCTTTACTAACGTTCTGGTTCGCAGGATGGACGAGGATGAGATGGTCTACACGATCTGAACGAAGGCATGCAGGAGTTGTGCTTCTTTTTCGCGCAAACCCCCCCCCCCCTTATTTCCCGGCGTGGACACAGGTAAAGGAACTGAAGGAATATTGTGTTTGTTCTAAATGGTCTATATGCCAATGAAAAAAAAAGATACCTTAAATCAACACCGGCTTTTGAATTCCTCTAACCTGTCTTTCACCTTTTCGCCATTCCATAACTCATTACCGTCGTCATCAACACTGAGCTTGGGCACGCCAACCTGCTCGATGGCGAAACTTGCTGCGACGGCACCCCAAGCGACAGCATCATCGAGACTCTCCCCGCGCGCCAGTGCGACGCCCAGTCCGCCGAGAAAGGTGTTGCCGCCTCCCGTCGGGTCCACGACTTTGGCAGCGTCGGTGTGGTAGGCCGGGATCCATGTCTCGATGCCCGGGTCGACCTCGATCTCCTCGCGGGCGATGAGACCGTCCTCGTCCTGCATGAGGCCCGCAAAGAGGGCTTCCATGTCTGTGTCGGGCCGCAAACCCCCGTGATGACCGTGCACCTTCTTCCTGCTCTTTTGCTTTGCCGCGGACGCCTTTTGGCGTTTCCTGCCGCCGTTCTTGGCCATGTAGCACCCCTTCTCCCCGGCCCGGACGACGACGGAAAAGTTCTGCAGGGGCATGCTGGCCAGCAGCTGCTCGCAGGCACGCTCGACGGCGGTGGCGGAGATCTCGCCCGTTTCGGGGTCGAGCCCGTGGTCAGGATCGCCCATGAAGCCCGCGAGCTCGGAGTGGTTGGGGCTGCAGATGTCGATGAGGGGCAGCGTGTTTGTGCAGTTGAGGAGCTCCTCGGGGGTGCAGAGATCGGGTACGGGCTCCCAGATGAACACGGGCCTCGAGTAGTTTTCAGGATCGGCAGCTTTGCGCATGGCTACAATCTCGGCGACGAGCTGCTGAGCCCTCGTGGGGCTACAGATCAGGTGAAAGGACTTGCTGTGCAGCAATTGTCCGGCCAGGTCCTCGGCGGTGAGACGGAGCTTGGGAGTAGTGTACTTGAAGGCACGTTTTTCATCGGTACCCTCGTAGCCGTTCCAGCCGCGCGTGGTGAGCCTCTCTGGATCCTTGCGGTAGACGACAGAGGTTTCCCAGGTGTCGATGAGGCTGGCGAGATGATCTGGAAAATCGGATCCCTGGTCGACGATCCAGCCGACGGTTGAGGCGAGGGGTGGTGGTGAGAAGAGGCGGGCACCGAGGGCTGAGTAGGTGCCTGCGCCGCCGAGAATGTCTTTCACGGAGGGCGTAGGTGGCACAAAGTCAATGTCATCTGCGGGGAGAGTGAGCTTTCGGGTTGGTTCCTTTCATGAGATTGACAACAGGTCGGTCTTGGGTATGAACGCACCGATGATGAACATGCCTAGAGTGACAAAGTCAATGGGCGCACCCGAGCCCTGCCTCGACAGGCTGAGACCTTCCTTGACGGGGGCATCAGGGACGAATTGCCGGTGAGCAGCTTCCCCTTTTTTGACCTCCTCATGTGCCTCGCCGCTTTCGATGGCCTGCTCTGGTGCAGCGGCCTGGGGATCCTCAGATGACTCGTCGGGCATGGTGAGGAGCAGTTTCGATGGGTGTGCTGGGCTGGTTTGCTCGCTGTTGGGCTTTCTCACCACGGGGTCATCTGCGAGCAGACGTGAACGGTATCAGTCCAGCAAAACCGACCTGTAGACCAGGCAAACATGAAATAATTAAACAGGAAAGAAAATCGACACCCAAATGTGTGCTTGCTTTGCCGTCACACAGCCGATAAGAGCAAGGCCATTTGAGTATTGGACGTGAGTGAGATGGCAGACGCTGTAGACTGGATCCCTGCAGGTATCGGGTACCATCTACTTGACATGTTATGGATTTTGGGGCGGGTACAAAGTAGCGGATACAGTGCAGTTCTGCTGCATGAAGGCAGGCAAGGCAGTACGTGGACTGAGATAATGCATCATCAACCAAGCCAAAAGGATGCTTCACCAGTGAAGTTCATCGCGCGAAGGATCATAGAAGAGAATTGCTTGATTGAAATGGCAAATTAGATACAGAGAGTCAAGCTGATGATGGGCCTTGCTGCGATCACTCCCTTGACAGCGCGGAGTTTGTAGGCATGTTGTCTCTGCGTTGGAGAAAGCTGGATAATTAGAACAAAAATAAACAATCGGCCGAACTGGTGCAGTCCTACACAGAGAGCCGCGCGTATTTTGTCATTTGAGCTGTCTTGCATGATCTTCTTCTTCTATGCAGGCAGCCCAGCCCAGTCCAGCCTAGAGCCCAGGGGTATCTATCGATCGGTACCTTTACCCCCGCCGAAAATCCGCTGGTGACGGTGGTACCGCGTGCCACGTTGCCAGGCTCACGCAGCGTCGGGAATCGTCAAGTCGACGAAACACATTGACGTACCCAGCCCGACATCTCTGCTCCTCTCGCGCTCTCTCTCTCTCTCTCTCCATTACCTTCACCCAGCCAGCTCCCTCATTGCCTTGCTCTTTGCTATTGCAACTCGTAGAATAATTGCCTCCCGGGCCCCATCTCTACCCTTTGCCAATTGACCGGCTCATTCATTTATTAGTGGAACTCTTGCCAACCTGCGAACCGGCTCCTTCTCCTATTGCGCGCGCCCCCTTTGCGACTTTGTCCTTGCAGTCTACTACCCTCTTCCTCTGACACGAGCAATTTCTTCCACGATACGGCCAGCCACGGTGCTGCTTTCCAAACCATCATGTCGACCAATCCTCAGATGCACAACCTGACAACCCTCATCAAGCGGTGCGCTCTCCTTCGCGACATTCCCCCTCGCCAAGCTTCCAGAGCCACAGCAGCTGACTCTCCCACAGCCTTGAAGCTGCCACCTCTAGGCTGGAAGACATTGCTTCCTCGACCGAGCTTCCCAAGGAGATCCCCGCGCTCCAGCAGTCCGTCCAATCGCCCCCGGCCGCTTCGGGCATCTCGACTCCCCAGCCCCCGCCGCCACCACCACCTGCCCCCGCGGCTCCCGCAGCAGCTCCTACCGAATCCCTTCCCGAGTCCATCGAGGACTTTGACGACTTCCTCGCCAAGACCGTCAACAAGTATGTGAAGCTCAGTGACGAGCTCGGCGGCGTGGTCGCCCAACAGGTGCGTTGAGACACCAGATGGCGGCGTTTCGCAAACCAGACGACAGTTGACTGAACTGACGATCCTCCCTTCTCAGGCTGCTCAAGTTCTCAAAGGTTTCCAGGAGCAGCGCAAGTTCCTTCTCCTGACCACGAAAGCGAAAAAGCCCGATGTCAACGGCGCCGAAATGGCCGTCTTCCAAGGCCTGATCGGACCCATCAACAACGCCCTCGTCGCTGTCACCGACATCAAGGACAAGAACCGCCCCGACCCCAACTACAACCACCTCAGCACCGTGTCTGACGGTATCATGGTCCTCGCCTGGGTCACCATCGACCACAAGCCGCACAAGCACGTCGACGACTGCTTGGGCGCCGCGCAGTTCTTTGGCAACAAGGTTCTGAAAGAGCACAAGGAGAAGGATCCTAAGCAGGTCGAATGGCTGCAGAGCTTCTACCAGATCTTCCGTGAGCTGAGCGAGCTCGTCAAGACTCACTACGCCAACGGCATTCCTTGGAACCCCAAGGGCAACCCCGCCGCCGAGGTCCAGAAAGCCCTCGCTTCCTCCGCCTCATCACCAGCCAGCCCTGCTCCCGCTCCCGCCGGTGGCGCACCGCCGCCCCCTCCTCCTCCCCCGCCGCCCCCTGCCGCCGGTGGCCTGCCTCCAGTTCCCGCAGCAGCGCCCGCGAGTGGCCTCGACGCTGTCTTCAACGATCTGAACAAGGGCGAGGCCGTGACCAAGGGCCTCCGCAAGGTCGACAAGTCCGAGATGACGCACAAGAACCCCTCTCTGCGCGCCAACTCTGCCGCCGGTCCTTCGTCGCGGGCTAAGAGCCCCGCGCCCGGCAAGAAGCCCAAGCCTGAAAGCATGAGAGCTAAGAAGCCCTCCAAGAAGGAACTTGAGGGCAACAAGTGGACAGTCGTACGTTCAGACCTGCTCCCGCTCCTTCTTCTCCATGTCGTCTGTTGAATCTGTGAAGGTGACGATTTTGCTAATACTCTTTGCACAGGAAAACTTTGAAAAGGAGGCCGAGCCCATTTACATCGAAGCGGCCCTCAACCACTCCATCCTCATCTCCCGCTGCAACAACGCCACCATCATCGTCCAGGGCAAGGCCAACCAAGTCACCGTTGAGAACTCGACCCGCTGCAACGTCATTGTCGACACTCTCGTGTCCACTGTCGACGTCGTCAAGGCCCAGAACTTTGCCCTTCAGGTCATGGGCACCATCCCCGCCGTCATGCTCGACCAGGTCGACGGTGCGGCCATCTACCTGAGCAAGGAGAGCATCTTGACAAAGCTGTTTACCAGCAAGACGGACGGTGTGAACCTCAACATTATCGAGAGCGAGGACAGCGACACCAAGGAAGTGCCGTTGCCGAGCCAGATCTGCCATTACTACGACCAGGACAAGGGAGAGTTGGTGAGCGAGATCGTGGCGCACGCTGGTTAGATTTGTGTTCTTGTGTAGATATATATATGTGTAGTGTGCTGAGCTGTGTTTCACGACGAGCAGCTATTTCTTCCCTATTGTTTTCGAATTCCTCTGTGTCTGTGATTGTTGGGAATGGGATGGAGTACTCTCGGGAAAAATTGGCATTTCCTGACAAGGCAATCTAGAAGGCAGCCATGGTCGATTCTTCGGCCATGGCATAAAGCCAAACAGAGACACGCGGATTTCGAGGACCGGAACATGTTTGCAGTGCGTGGAACATGGCACGCCCACTTCCGCTGGCTACATCTATACAGAATCTTACTATGTACAGTGCTCGTCCTCCTCCGGCGTCTATAAAAGCCCCCGTCTATAGCTTCGCCTTGGGCGCCTCCATCGTCGGGATGAGGAGATCTCTCATCTCACTGGCCGCCTCATTCAGGTAGTAGCTCATGCGCTCGCTGCCCATGCCCTTGGACACAATGTTAAAGTTCAAGCTGTGTCATACCGGTCAGCATTTCCTATTCTCTTACATTCATCACAGAAGGGATGGAAAAAGGACATACCTGTTCTCGTTGATCATGTAGGCAATGCCGAACCCGTCGTCAATCACCTGACTCCAGCCGTAGCCGTTGAAGAACTCGGAGCTCAGCTGCGAGGAGGAGATGAACCAGGAGCTCGAGTACCCGTACGCGGGGTCCTGGTAGATGGCCGGCACCTCCTCACCGGGGGCCAGCAGCTTCTTGAGGCCAAACAGGTGCCTGTCGACACCCTTTCCGTCGGACGCGGCTGTGATGTACTCGACGTGCGCCGTTGTCGCCTTCTTGAAGAGCTCCCTCCTCTGCTCGTCGGAAGCGGTGTCGTCCATCATGGCCTTGCACCACGCGACCGAGTCGTCGCTCACGGTCCTGCACGTCTCGGTGCGGCCCTGCTGGAAGCGGCGGGTGGCGGCAGACTCGTACGTCGGGCGGTTGACGCCAAACATCTTGTAGTAGGCGAGCTGGATGATCATCTGAACGTACGCATCGGGGGAGGTCTTGAATTTTTTGATGAGACCCTTGCCGTAGCCCTGGTAGGCTTGCACGACGAGCTGATGCTGACCGATGAGGTCCTTAAAGTCCTTTTGCGCGCGGTCAATCTCGGAGACAACGTCGGTGGTCACGTCAAACTCGATAGGCTGCGGCGCGGGGATGGGGGCGGAGGAGGAGGCCTGCTTGTCAAAGTTGAGCTTGTTGCCAAAGATGAGGTCGTTGATGTAGTCGTTGAGGCGGTGGGTGGGGGTGCCGTCCATCATGGAGTGCTCGCCCATAAAGCCCGAGGTGCCGTTGTCGTTGACGATAAACTGGAGAGGCTTGTCGAACCAGCGGTTCGCGCCGTCGCCGTGCCAGTACTGGTGGGCACGCTCTTCGAGGGTCACGGGGGACGCGTCGTCGAGGCAGACGACAAAGGAAGAGGACTCGATGGCCTCGAGGGCGGCCTTGTTCTTGTCGCCGGCCTTGAGCAGCACAGCACGAGCATCGGTCCAGATGTCGCGGTTCTCGGAGGTGAGGGCACCGATGGCGGGCACCGACTTGCTCGCCTGCTCGTAGACCTTGCGGAACTGCATCTCCAGCTGGCTCGTGGTCAGCTGCTCTCCGTTGACCTCGTGGTCGATCTTGAAGAACTGGTTCTTTCGGATGACGACAATGTGCTTGTTGGTCTTGGCATCGTACTTGACGGGGTAGTCGGCAGGGCGCGCGGGCACGCGGCAGGCGTTGAACATCCACTTGTAGCTGTCCATGCAGATGGGGAGCTTCTTCATGTACTCGGGTTCCAGGGTGCCGTTGTCGACCTGGGCCTTGAACTCGAGGGTGGCGGTGGTGATGGCGGCAGCGCGCTTGGCGGGGTCACGGCGACGACGGTCATCGCGGTGCGAGTAGAAGTAGCTGACGTAGGGGACGACGGGATCGCGGTAGGAGAGGTAGGCGGCGTCGTTCCACCACTCGTAGATCCAGTTGCGGTGCTTGGGATCCTCGCGACGGGCAATGAGCTTCTCCTGGAGCTTGGAGCCGGCACCGCCGGGCTTGATGAACTCTGCGACGGCCTTTTTGCTGTTCTCAAACTCGGCTGGGGTGAGCAGGGGGTGGATGGATTTGAGGTAGCGAGCCCCTGTCTCCTCGAGGGTCGGGACAGGCAGGCGTGGGAGGGAGTCCTGGAACCTCAGCATGGGGCCTTTGGAGTTATCCTCGGCGTAGCCTGGGGGGTAGAAAGCGAGTCAGCAAAGGCTTATGAGCAGCAGGTGCTGGCGCGCGCAGGGAAGAGAGGTCGGGTGGTCAGCAGGGACGAGGAGAGCTCACTCACCCTTTGGCAGAGAGCTGGCTTTCCTGGCTGCTGGAGCCATGTTTAGTGTCTACGAAAGGATCTTGTCAGTACTCTGCGTGGCGCGTGAGGGAATGCCGCCTCTGAAGGGCGACGAGGCAGTGGTGGACGTACTCTGGGGGAGGTTGTGATGCGCTTGAGGGAGGAGGCGAGGATGCGAGAGCGGGCAGACGCGTACATGGCCAAGTGAGTGAGGGAGGGATGGGAAGGCCGGAGAAAGATACGACGGTAAAAGAGGAAGAACGAGGGAAAACAAAAGGGAGAAGGGGGGAGAGTAGGCTGGCAGAGAGGGACGGGAGGTTATATCCAGAGACGCGAGGACTATTTAGTCTGTCTGGGGAACAGAGGGTTGGCTATCGGATCCGGGCCTGAAGCGCGGCAATATGGAGATTGATTCCAGGGGAGCGGAGCAGGGAGCACAGAGGAAAGGTCAATTAGAACAGAAAAAAAAGAAAAAAAGGCCAAAACCGAGGCTCAAAGTGGATATGGGTGCGGGATGATGCAACGGTATCACGGCAGGCTTTTTGAGACGGATGACCAGAGAGGACGAGGACGAGGTGAGGTGAGGTGAGGTGGTTGTGCTGCGTCTGAGCTGAGAGCGAGTCGACAGGCACGTGCAAATCCCCCAAACGCGCTGACGGTTCTCCAATTCCCTCCCCTCAGCGGCCACTGCCGATTCCCCCCAGCGACCGTCACACCACTGAAGCTCAGAGGGTCGACGTCACCTGGGGACCAGCCCAGCGCTAGTCCTGTTCTGGCTTCATAACCTGCACCGGGACTCGCGCTACAAGGACTTGCGACAGGGGCCACAGTCGCTGACGGGGAACCGGCGGCTGCAGCTACAGCGCGCTCGCTGGGAAACGCGGGGCTTAGCGCAGCCGCCCACTGTTTTTTGCCGGGCTGCGCTGTGACCTGTCTATGTGCCCCCCCCCCAAGTCCCCAGTCCCCAGTCCACACGGGGCCCCGTCTTCCTTTCAGCCGAGGTAGTTGTCATCCCCCACTACAGTTCTACAGTTCTACAGATACACCCCTAAGCAAGACACAATACAGGCCAGAGGGGGCCTCGTCGGTCACGTCTGACTCGGTGAAACGGATCGAGTGATCGTTGCAGCTGGCCAGTGCGTGGTTGGTGCGCCATCACAGGCCGAGGTCCTTACGGTCCAGGCTCACGGCTATCTATCCGTTTCCTCTTGAAACTCTGTTCCAGATCCAATTACTTCAGACATTTCCAGCCCCAGCATCCAATTTACTTTTACTTTCACACACACAGCCATCTTGATCGTTGCTCATGCCAAATGCGTACTTATTGGTACAGATATCAGAGCCTAGCGTACAAGGATGGCGAAATCCCGTATAACCTGGGGGACCAACCATATACGACAATCACCACAAACGATTTGATAAAAAAAGAGAAAAATGAAAGCAGAAAACACCCTATCCCATCGTAAGCCCCTCACCACAACAATTGAATTTCCACTCCCTCCCGGTACTTTCTCAAATGCGCTGTCCTGTCTGCACAAACTCGGGCCCCTACGCCTCAAAGCTCTTTATCTGCTGACCCTCCGCGCTGAGCGGCTGCACCGCTGATGCCCCCGTGGCTGGCTGGAACCCCATGCCCTCTCCCTGCGTCATGGCCTCGTGAGCCATCCGGGCTCCCTGCTCACCACCAGCCGCGACGGCCGCCTCCAGTCCCGCCTGCACGCTCCGCACGCGCTGCTTGAACGCGAGCCTGTCGAGGAACAGCTGCTGACGGCCGCGCTCGAGCTCCCTGCGCTCCGCTCGGAGGATGGCCTCCATCTCGTTAAAGTACTTGAGCTTCATCTCCATCTTCTCCAGTGTAATGTTGGCCGCCGCAGACACCAAGCGCGTCATCTCGCGCTCTTCGTGCGATGCAAAGCCGGCCGCTCTCGCGCCCATCGAGGCCAGAGGGATCGACGCGAGGCTCGTCTTGGATGTCGTGGTGGTCGTCGTCGTAGTCGTGGTCGTCGTCTCAATGTCCATAGTCTCCGCCTTCTCCTTGCCCTTGCCATCCGCCTCTGCATCCCCTGACCCTGATCCGCCCTCCAGCTGCTTGCGGAGGTTCTTCTTCAGCTCCTCAGCAGACCTGTTCGCCGCGGCTGCGGTGCTCGACGGGTCCGCGAGACTCGCGAGGAAGCCAACAACAGACATGACGGGGTTGTCAGCCTGCGTGAACGGCAGTTGCCCGTGTTGTGATCCGAGCATCGAAAGTCCCGTCGGTGCGTTCACGGGAGCCTCCGAGTCCAGGTACTTCTCCTCAATGTCGAGCTGCAAGAACTGCAGCACGCACTCTTCCCTCGTGCGCGTGCCCACATGGTCCGCGATCTGACCCCAGTCCTCATCGAACCGCTCGAGACCCTCGAGCAGACGCAGAATCTCCGCGTCTGACCACGGCGCCTCGCGATCGAGGCTGGATGTGTAAGAGGCGTTCTCCACCTTGGTGTACTGAGCGGCCGTGTGGTTCGCTGGCAGCCTGTTCTCGGTGAAGCAGCTGGGGCAAAGGTCGTAGCTCGACTTTGCCGTGGCATCGACCTGGGCGCTGTGGTAGTAGACGCGAGTGCAGTCGTTGCCGCACTGGTGGCAGTTGACCTTGGCCACAGGCGTCCGGGAAGCATCCGCGACGCCGTTCGTTGCGGGTGTCTCGCCATTCGACTGACCCTCCGTCTTGTTGATGGGCGTACCCTTCGCGTTGGCCTCGTAGATGTTACGCCCGATTTCCAGGTTCATGTCGCCCTTCCCAGCTGTCGTGGCATTCGCCTTGCTCTCGGTGTCTGTGCTAGGCTTTCCTTGACTGACGATGGGGTCGGCAGATGGTTGCCAGGGCTGAAGGCCTCGAGGTGTGTCGCAAATGACCTTAAAGTGCCCAGTGAAAGGCGGCCCCACGGGAGAGGGTCGTGCTTCAGCATCAACCTAGCAAGATATGTTAGTTCCCAGGGTTCTGCACCCAAAGAAAAGCAAGGCAGCTCGTTCGTACCTGGTAGTTGATCAGACCCCACTGCTCCAGGAAAGCGTGCACGCGCATAATCGCGCAGACATCACCAGCCAGGTTGCGACGGCAGGCCGTGACCGTAATGTACTCCACTGGGTTGATGCGGTATGTGTTGATCATGAAGTCGCGGTAGTCTTTGTACACGGCTGGCGTC
Source organism: Parasarocladium wereldwijsianum (assembly GCA_036250105.1). Lineage (NCBI taxonomy): Eukaryota > Fungi > Ascomycota > Sordariomycetes > Hypocreales > Sarocladiaceae > Parasarocladium > Parasarocladium wereldwijsianum. The sequence goes on from JAXOUE010000006.1 coordinate 205,525, forward strand.
TTGCTGCGGTTGCGGTTGTTGAAGAACTCGGCCATCGCCTTGCGCTCAATCTCGTGGATCGAGTTCATATCGAACCAGGTGCTGTAGCTCGGCAAGATGATCGCGTGCGTCTGTGAGATCAGGTGGTCACGGGCCGACGATTCCATCGCCTCCTTTGTCTTTTCACCTTCAGCACTGCCTGTCGCGTTCTCTCCCTCGCCTTTCGCATCCTCAGGCGCGTCGCCCATGTCCTCGTCGCCAGCAACGGTCGTTTCGGCGGGAGGGCCTTCCGGGGCATCGAGAGGATCGGCAGACGTGGCGGCCGGGGCGGGAGTGGTGCTATCTTGCTTTATTTGCGCTTCTGACGCGCCGCCTTCGGACATTTGGACATCTGTGTCGCGTTAGCATCGAACTGGCGTGGATAAATCAAACTGGCGATAAGGCCAGCCCTGCGAAGGCGCGTTTACCTTCACCCGTGGCGTTCTTTTCATCCTGCTGAACCGGCGGCTGCGCAAGCACAGAGTTGTCGTCGGGCGTCGCGCCGTGGCTCGGCGAGCCATAGTTGGCAGAGTCCTCCATGGCGTCGGCTTGCTCCGCTGCAGCTGATGATGATCAAGGGGATGGATCCAAGTTCGTAAAACAATTGATTGTCGACGGGCGGCAAATACGGTCGCTTTGCTCGTGAGGTCGCGTGTTTGCGGATGATTCGGCGTCACAGTTATCGCGTTGATGGCGATTGCCGCGAATTCGATCGAGATGGGATGGGTTCGAGTCGAGCCGTCGGGGCAATTGGCGATTGTCACGTCGCGTTCAATGAAATTTTGGGCGCGATCGAGGACGCAGCAGGCTGGGAGCTGACCAACGTAGGAGACTGTTCCACACCGTGCGCCAGCCGCACTTTCGCCGATGGAGTGTCACGTGGTCTTGATCACGTGAGTGGCCTCCATAATGCCCAACAGTCTACGTTTCCTGCGTGAAACCAACCCTCGTGGAAAACAAAACACTTTGCAATGGAGGCGACTAATTTTTTGATAGCTTTCAAATTCCCCATATCATACATGTTGTTGACATACAAGGTCTCCGCCTATGAGTACAGTCTGCATCAAAGCTCAGCCCAAGACAGCCAGCATATCTGCCGTACTGGCAAACTTCTCTCGCTCTTTACCTCTCGTTTCTCCAATCTCCCTCTCTGCCTTGTCTATTTTGTTCCAAGAATCCCAATGAACAGCGTTCTTGCCACCATCGGGCAGCTCTCCCCGTACAGCTTCCCAACCGCCAGCACCCTCGCCATTCGCGCCACGTAGAAACACCTTCCCAGCTTCCCAATCGTTCACAATGGCATCTCCAGACTCAAAGGCCCTCATCATAGTAGTGGCAATCACTCCAGTCGGACCTGTCTTGAGCCACCCGGAGCAGTACCATCCAGGAACTTGTGTCGTGGCGAGATCCTTGGGTCCATCCGGTGACACAAAGCGCGTCATTCGTCCCCAGCCGTCATTGTTGACGACTCCCCTTCTCTCGTTGAACTGAATTCCGGCTTCTGAGAATCCATCTAGGGGCGTTGATTTGTAACCAATGGACCTAAAAGCAACGTCGCTCGGTAGAACAGTAGAGCTCGAGTCCCCAATCACCTTTGCAGCTGGGTCGAACAGGTCAGAAAGCTCCGTCCTCGAAAATTCCGTACTCGCCACACTTGTGGGATCGTCGGGTTGAGCAACAAAGGACCGAGGCGACAGGTAGTTATCCAAAGACCACGACTTGGACGCTTCGCTAGGTTTTACTGTCGACCCCTTTTTGAGCATCTCCATCATACGCTTTGCAGGCCGCGGTAGCTTTGATAGATCGTCCGGTATGGCTGATGGGTCAACATTGTGCATGGCGACGTTGTTCAGCTTGATCATCTCGCGCAGCTCTTTGATCGTGAACGCGGCCTGTGGTTTTGTAAGTATGCCATCGCCAGCAACGCGGACGCGAAAGGGTATAAGCTTACCTGCATCGGACCTCTTCGCCCCACGATACGAACCCGCTTGATCTTACTCCTAGAAAGCTCGGCGAGCGCATGCTCGGTAATGTCTGTTTTGCGCAAGATATCAATGTCTTCAAGGAGCATCCGCGCGACGTCGAGAGCCACATTGCCTTGTCCTATGACGATCGCCTCCTCTCCACGAGTCAAGTTAGGTAACAAGTTTGTACAGTCTGGATGCCCATTATACCACCCGACAAACTCTCGCGCAGAATAGATGCCCTTCATAGTAGACTCGCCAAAGATGCCCAGCTTGTTATCTTCAGATGCACCATACGCCAGCAGGATGGAATCATAGTGACTAGTCAAGGACTGCAGTGGCACGGAAATTTGATCGTCGTGATTTGCAGGCCTTCCAACAGACACATTACCGATGAAGGTGAAGTTGGGCGATGAGGCGACCTCGGTGAACTTGTCTTGGCAGTTCTGGGCGTTGAGGTCAGTACCAGATTATATGGAGAGCAAATACGTATCCCGTACCTTGACTTCCGGGTGATCAGGTGCAACACCGTATCTGACCAGACCGAATGGCACTGGCAAAGCTTCATACATATCGACTTTAGCATTTGGAAGCTGCTTCATCACGCGGAATGCTGTGTAAAAACCGGCCGGGCCCGAGCCTACGATTGCCAGCCGGAAAGGCGTCGAAGCTGATCGCGAGGCGGCACCGGCTTCAGACGACATATAACGCCTCTGCTTAGCCAGAGTAGCCATGCGCGCGCCGGCCCTGGAAGGGTTTGCAGCTTGCGCTCGCCATAGGGGGCAGGCGAGCATGGTGATCGAGGCTTCAGTTGTTGCAGAAGTCAGAGCGGACTCATTCTTGACCCCGCCAGATTGAAAGGTGGTGCTTGTAACGCCTGTAGACGATCCGAACAAGTGGTTTAAACAGTTTTCAACTTTACAAACGATTTGCAACCTCGCCGTTTCGGAAGTTCGGTCGGTGTTCACATCGGACTCGGAGCTCCCGCCGAAAGACCAAAGCATAACCCTAACCCTCTACAAGATCACATCTTCTCGTCGTTGCTATGCCAACGATCTTTGTGACGTAGAGAATCAGCGTGCGACATGCGCGCGACAATACAGCCAACCTCACCACCACTTTCTCTCCCTGCCCTGTCTCTAAAATTCTCTGCATTCCTGAAGCCCTTTCGCCCGCTGCATTCCGGATCAGCAATCCATCCTCTTTCAGCTGACAAGTTTCCATGTCTCATTGTCTTCTTCCGAACTAGCATATCAAACACCGCTACGAGAGTGCGATCCCGAACTCGAGGGCGCTCGCGGCAATGGGGCCACAACCTTTGATTTCGGATCCCGACTTTCGCGGTAGCTCTCGCTTCCCACAAAAGGCCTTTGACCCAAAAGCTGTGACGAGGTCGAGTTGGGAGGTGAAGCCCGCGAGATCAAAGCCTGAAGGGCCTATGCTGTCCTTCAACAGACACCCAGAGTAAGTCAGCATTAGGATGTGCATATTGCTGGAATGCGCTCCAGAGGACCCTGATCCTAACTTCTAACACAGTGCACACATGGTATTGAACTATAGGACTCACGAGTTTACATCCATGAACCCGCGAACCAAGGCCTGGGTAACGGGCCTGCGATGGTTCCAACTGGTGCTGAGGTTGTTCCATATCGTGGGTGCGGCCGGCGTCATCACGCTTTTCATCCTTCTCAACAAAGTCGATCCTACGATCGCCTGGGTAATGCGCGCCACTGTACGTTGCATCCATCTTCGCACCAAGCAACCACAATTTCACTCGCTAACTCTCCAGCAGGCAGGTGTCGTTATGCTTCATGGAGCGTATGCGGTCTACCACCTCGCGCGAAATGCCGCCAACAGGGCTCCCGGCTCCTCGGCCGCCTATTGCGTATTCGCCGCGATTATCGACCTCACGACTCTCGTCATCTATGCGTTTGGCGCGTACGCCGTCCACAAATCTTCAGCAAAATGGGGCGTCATACTGGACACCAAGGGCCTGGTGGACTACTTTGTACCGGCCCTATACTACGACCTCATCGGTGCTGGCGGTCTGCATCTCATCTCATTCGCCATCTCTCTCTTCCTCGGTGTCGTTTTCCGAAAGATCAGCATGATGCCTCCGGACATGAATCCTCTTGAGAATCACCTCACTGCTCGTCCAAAGCACATGAAGAACAAGTCGTCTTACTCGACGCAGAGCACAGAGACCACGGAAAAGCTCCAGTCAGCATCTCAACGAGACTCTCGAGGATCGTACGCCGATATTTCGAGTCCGCCAGGCATCCCATTTATGCATACCCGAACACAGTCCCGCGACTCCAATACCCCGCGTGGCAACGGTCGCGTTGAGAATCTCGCCGCTCGGTACGAATCGATTCACGGTCAGAGCCCACGTGCCTCTCAGACTTCTATGCACCAACAGCGCCGGTCAGGACAGGAGAGCAGTCCCCAGCGTGGCTCCTATGCGGAGGTTCCCGTCGAGGATTCGAATATCGCGCCTCCCTATGCCAATGAGCAGCGCAACTCTAGCCCCAGCCGCATTGCCAAATTCACGGAGACGTGGGCACCCTCAGAGTCGATGATCTCGCGCACCAACCAGCGGAATAGATACGATGCCTTGAACAAGTCGAGACAAAACATGCGCGAGAAGCAGCCATATACGGCTGTCTCTCAACGCTACAATTTGGAAGATTCCGACGATTCGGATCACGAGGATGCGTACCGTTACAATGATACCAACTACGAGGACAATATGCACCCCAATCCTCTGCGTTCGAACCCTTCAAGCTCTGATGTGTCTGCTGCATCCTCATCAAACAAGGCACCCCGTCCGCAGACGCCTGGCCGCCCGCTCTCCGAAGACGTGAACGCCAGTCACGACATTGCGGATCAAGGCCTCTCGCCGGACAAGTCATGGAAGCGCAACACTCTGCACACTGATGTGTTCTACGCTCGTCCGTACGGCGAGCTCAAGAGCGCTACGCCCCCCATCATGGTTGGCAATAACCGCAAGGTCTCGTCTGGTAATGATTACGACAGCTCGCATCGCCAGACCGGTTTTTTTGCCAGAAGAAACGTAAGCGGGAAGGTCGCTGAGGAGGGCAGGGTAATCGACCGAGCGAGTCAGTATGGTTTCATGTCAGGCCGCTAAGAAATTACTTGCGAACTTTACGAGTGGTAAGATTGCGGCCACGTAGCCAGCGAAAAGGTCATGTTGATGTTTTGATGTTTTGATGTTTTACGAAGGAATGGTTCGGTTACACGTCTGTTTGGATGATAGTGTCTGTATAAGGCGTTCAGGAAAATGGCATCTGATTCATTCGCTTCTTGATTCTCACCCTAGGCGCTAAAAACGCTTCTGTGTATGTAGTATCAAGGACCAAAATCCACAAGAACTGTGGGTTCCCGTTGTCCCTTTTTCTAAAGATAGTCGTGCCAAATATCTTCCACATCCAGATCTCCGTCATCTCTCCACACTTTCTGATCCCAGACTTTAAGCTGACACAAGTGCCTCATTGTCGGTCTCCCATGAGGACAGTTCCACGGCTTATCCATCTCCCCCATATGCTTGACCAGTCCGTACATCTGCCCATGCGTCAAGGCCTTTCCGATCATGATACTGCTACGGCAAGCCCGCATGGCAAACATCTTTCGCACTTTTGACGGACGAGGCACGTGATCCGACTCACTCGGGTGATCTCCCAGCAGTGCAATCAGCTCCTCAAGGTCCGTGATGCTGAAAGTCGTTTCGCGACTCAGGGGCAATGCTGTCAACTGGCACCTTGCGCCCACTGATGTGTGACCACTCAGATCCAGTTCAATCTTGAAGCCATTCTTTTCTATGATCTCCATATTCTGCATGACAATCTCCTCCTCAAGCGCCGTCAGTTCCAACTTCTTTGGCTGGACGAGCCTCTGCGATTGCACGACCGTAGTAGACTGCAATCGTTCAAAGTTGTATTTTTCGTCGGAAGCATGCTGGTCGATGATAAAGAGCTCATCGCCAGTCGTCTCGTCTTCGAAGCTGGCGGGACGGGTGGCGATCATGAAACCGAGATTGAATTGCCCAGCAATGCGCATGCGCGAGAAGTCTTCGCGAGAGATGGAGAGTGAGAGCTTAGATTCGGCATCTTTGGCGGAGACATCCTCAATGTTTTTCAGTTGAGAGACGTCGATGGAGGATATAGGACCTTCATGGAATATGTTGTGGGATAGCAGAGTCTGAAAGTCCTGCTCGGTGAGGGAGATGTATTGCCGGAGTGAAGTGGTGGCATCTTTCCTTCTACCAGGCGTGCCAATACCAGGGGTTCGTGCTTTTGATGCACTGGCGGGTGTATCGGGTTGAGATCTGGTCGCAGGCGGTGGGCTTTGCGATGGACTTGCCATCGCCTCATAACCAGCCTCTGACTGTGCGCTTATTTCTTGTGCTTCTTCTCGGCCTGGAAGCAATGCACCGTTCTCCTCGTGTTCAAACTGCACATCTTGTCTATCCACCTCTTCTTCAGAGGCTATCGACTCATCTTCGGCTTCATTAGGATCGCGGTCTTCAATGAACAGTGCTCTCTCGCCTGCATCAGTGGGCTCGACTGGCTCGGCGCCAGATAGCCGTGTGCTCTGAGCTGCGTACATTCTCGCCAATCGTCCTCGAAGAGTTGGCTCAGGAGAGTCCTGCGGCTCTTCCTGCAGGCTGACGCTCCGAGCCCGCTTAGGGCTCGGGCCAATCCAGCTCGTGCTCGTCTGGTTGTCGATGGTGATCGTCGCCAATTCCGGTGCTGCTCGTTTTAATGGAGACGTACCCAGCCTTTTCACACCATCTCTGGACTGCCTATGTGCCATCGATTCGACAGAGGGGATGGGCGCCTCCTGAAAAGCCCTTCTCGCATGTAGTGCAGCCGCAGTTTCTATCCTCGGCACACGGACATCTCTGGTCTCGGCCGCTGCCTTCGCATCATTGTCTTCTGGAGCTTCATCTTGAGATATCTCCACATCCACATCGCTGGTGTCTCCTTGCTCGTGGTCAGAAGGTTCCACATCTCTGTCAGGCTTGTCCAAGGACCGCGTTCCAGGCGCCCTTTTCTCCGAAGCAGATTTACCGTTGTGCATCCAATGATGCAATAGGCTCTGCGACTGCTGACCGCCTTTTGACAGTGAATTCGAAGATCCCATTCGTCTTGCGACAGACCGGGCAGACCGAGCCACTGTGGGCGTCTGCTCAGGATGGGCGTCTTCGTCCTCAGACGCAGACTCCTCGTCCTCTTCGACATCCGTTCGCGCCGCTGATGGTGAGGTGCTGAGCTTTTGAGTGGTAAACCTGAACGTGCTCATCGGCGTGCGTGTGGGAATCGTGTTGGGTCGGGCCGGAGTAGAATGCGGTGCCTGCGAGGGTGTAGTCATCGGCACACTATGATCTTGATGGTCGAAGAGAGCGATCAGTGCTGTCCTCAACGAGTCCAACATCTTACTTTGATCATGTAACATAATACTGCGCTTGTCCGGACTGACATTGACATCGTACAAGTCGGTTTCAAGCTGAATATCAGCGCATATAAAAGGGGACTGATTGGAGTTGTAGGCTCGGTAAACCTCGTTGAAGACCTTGGCAAACTGTGGAAGACCACATGGCCGCCCGTTTACGAAGAACATCTGCCGATCTGGTGTCTGCCTTCCTTCACCGTGTACGGGACGGGAGACATAGCCCACGACCCGAACGGTTCTTGACCCATCGGCATCATTGTTTTGTGTGCTACGTGCAGCCGGTCTGGGAGCAGTGAGATGCATCTCCAGGTCAAGATCCAAAGCCACCAGCGCGTTGACAGTCTTGGCGCTGAATATGTTGATGAGGTTCTCCCTCACAGTCGCGTTGCCTTTGGTGGAAAAGAGGATGATCCTTTTCCCCTTGCTGGGTTGTTGCGAAACAGAGAACTTTAGATTGGTCTGAATGCACGCATACTGATTAAGTAGCGAGATGACCTTTTGCCATTCCCTCTTGATGTTCCTTTCCAGCTCGCGGCGACGTACGGGCAGATTATGAAAGAGCTTCTCGACGGAGACTGTTGTACCCCTCTGCGCAGCGACAACCGATGTGCCTTTCAGGGCACCCGAGGCTTCAAACGAGAGAGCAGTGCCTTTAGGCACATCTTGCGCGAGACATGTGGTGATTCCAACGGTAGACAGAGCGCACAAGGATGCCAACGCCTCTCCTCGAAAACCAAAGGTCTGTAGACTCGAGATATCCGCATACGTGGAGAGCTTGGAGGTGTGGTGCTTCAGTGCGACTGACGCATAGTTGTCTGGAGAGATGCCGCCTCCGTTATCCTGAACCTCGATCAGGTCCAGGCCTTGATTCTTGAAGCGGACGTCTATGCGTTCCAATGCCATCAGTCACATACACCCTCTAGGCCGCTCACGTGATCAAATGAGCTCTCTTACCTATAGCTGTGGCACCGGCATCCACGCTATTCTCAACCAGCTCCTTCACGACTGAGCAGAGGTCTACAATGACCTGACCTGACTGAATCCTGTGAACCTGCACATTGTCAATCCTTTGTATTCATTTTTTCTTCTGTCTTTCGGCTGTGTTGCTTGGTATAGGGCTAACTCACATCATGCTTACTGATTTGCTTGATTGTAGCCATGGTGCACGCTGTTACTCGCCAGAGGCGGCGAGCTTGAAGATTTGGAGACGGGCGACCTGAGGGGTCGTACAGCAGTGGGAAGCTCACATTTGATCAGCCCTCGACCAATCGTGATGTGTTGTCCGGAAAGCAAAATCTGGTGATTCGGAGACCATCGTGAATCGAAACAGACGCCCTGATCTCGACTGAGGGCCTGGGCTCGGACGACATGCAGTTAGACGCGTCTAGTGGGAACTCAAGGCTACTTCGTGACCCTGCTTGCACTCACCAAGAAGACGGTGCCCCCAAGTACCCTGGTCACGACCCCGTCGCGCAAACGCGTTAATACGACTAAGCCTGATTTAGCCGACATGGCGTCAGCGTCAACGGGTTGTGCAATTATGCAATTGTGTATAATTGTATTTCCCCATTGATGATTCTATACCTATCCGCATTTGGACCATAAGATAGTGTCGCCTAGCGCTTGATCATTATGCACAAAGCATGGATCCCTCGCGGTAAGTACAGCATTTGAGGTGTGGATTCGGAGTCATGATCGTCTCCGGCACGGAACGCCCGGTTGATACCATCAACACGTGCAAGGATGAAAATGCGGTGTTGTCCTGGCTCGCGGTTAGTCAAAATTCACAAAGCTACCAGTAACTGACGCGAACGGCCGTTTGTTCCTGAAGTCTTTCCACGTCTGCGCCAACCTCCCCCCTCGACCAGAGCGCGCGTGGCGTTTTGTGGAGAGCTAAGACAGACATGTGTGCTGGTAGACTTTGGCATTGGAATCTCCGGGACTGTAGCTCATGCTCTAGCATTTTGATGGCATCTCAGATGATCGTGGGACACAGCATACCCTGTATCGGTCGCTGCCCCTGCCACGCAAGCTGTCCGAGTAATGACATGTCAATCTTCCCTTTCGCACCATCGCCGCATGTAACGGCAGGCAGAACGGCGGATGGTATACGCGGCGGCCCGCTATTCCGTTTTCAAATAGAGATTACGACAGCTGGACCGAACATCGTGAGCCCTTCGTCTCAAACTTAAAGAACCACGATGACGACAACAGACTCTCTGAGATCATCGTGATCCACACGGCGCGGAACCATGTTCCTCAAGGCTCAGTATCTCTTCAACTTTTCATTTCGCTGTCGATGATCTTCTTCTTCTTGTTCTTCTTCTAAATAGCCGGCCACCACCGAAACGAAAGTGGCTGGGGAGTTGGATACAGTAGATGGACAGCGCTAGTCTTTTTAAGAGCGACGTTTATTACGGCATATGAGACTGACCAACCAGAACACTCCTTTTACTCCCTTCCGTAACCGTAGCAGCAAAACGGATCGTTACGGAACATCAATGGCGGTTTAGCGCCTGTCAAGTCCAATTTCCCAACCCACACCACCGTCTCAATCGCCTCTCCACTGCTCGCCGTCTGTTGCTTGTCTCCATTTCCATCACCCACGTCCATCCACCATCTCCCAAGTACGTCCCTAGTAAAGCACGCACCGATGCCATCGTGCCTCTCACCGACGCACTCGGCCCTCTAATTCACACGCCGTCTTTGCGAATCTCCCCCTCGACCTGCCCTCCTTCTCAACCACAGGCATGTTTCGCTTCGACGCTGGCATTAATCACGTGTTTGCTTGACAGGCTCAGGATCTGCGTTTCTTGAGCTGGGACGTGCTGGGGTTCGGACCACTTGCAGACACGACGCTGGCTTTTTGCTGCCGTACCCTTCGCTTGCGACGACCCGCCTCGAGTCCGATAAACAAAACGGACGATACATCGACCGCGGCATTCGCGCCATCTTTCCTCGACGTCCGCCACGCCTGGTTCCTCGACAATCTTTGCGACACCGGGGGCAGAGTTTCTTAGCAAGCTTCGAAAAGCATCCTCGCTTGCGCAGCCCTTCTACAAACCTTCGCGTCCAAAGGAGAGAGGGGCTCTTCTCTATGAAGAGGCGCCCGTCGCAGTCGACCGATGAAGATGCCGAATCCTCTCTCGAGTCCGACTGCCTCAATGGCCAGCCCACATCTCCCAACCCTCGCTCCAGGTCAGGTCGCCGATCGTCCTCGGCTGCTCGGACTGCCTTATCGACTCGCATAAAGTGGACGTCGTCCAAGAGCCAAGATGGCTACGGAGAGACTACATCTGTTATTCAGCCTGGTTCTCCCACTCTGCCCCAGCCCTCCCTTACGACTTCGCATTCCAATGGTTCACACGGGAAAGATGATTCCGGCGAGCGAGCTGCGCAAGCTCCTCGCAGTCTTTGGTCACTGTCTCGCCTGACATTTGGTATAGCTTTGGTGGGAATTATCATGCTCGGCCTCGTCGTTGGATCGTTTGTTGCCCGACCCAGTGACATCAAGGGCTGCCGCATGTCCTACATGCGCCCAAGTTACATTCACTTCTCTGAGTTTGATACGGAACATACGCGCTTTGCGACGAAATACTCGCTGTATCTATATCGTGAGCAGGGCGTGGACGATGAACGAGCAGTACGATCCTCAAGCATTTCCGGGAACTGAAGGGGCAATCTCGCTGACATTTTACAGCTGAACGGTATTCCAGTGCTTTTCATCCCTGGGAATGCCGGAAGTTACAAGCAGGTCCGACCTATAGCGGCCGAAGCGGCCAATACCTTTTACAAAGGCAACGCATTCGACAGCGAGGATCCTGCCAGACGTGGTCTCGACTTCTTCACTGTTGATTTTAACGAGGACATAACAGCATTTCATGGCCAGACATTACTCGACCAAGCCGAGTATCTGAACGAAGCTGTGCGATATATCCTCTCATTGTACTCAGATCCGCTACGAAAATCCCGAGAATCCGACCTGCCAGACCCGACGTCCGTTGTCATTCTCGGTCACTCCATGGGAGGCGTTGTCGCTCGGGCCATGCTGGTACAGCCAAATTACCTCGCGAGGTCGATCAACACCATCCTCACACTGTCTGCTCCTCACGCACGACCTCCTGTCACGTTCGACGGCCAGATTGTGCAGATTTATGACGAGATCAACGAATACTGGAGGAACGCCTACGCCGAGCAATGGGCCAGCAACAACCCGCTGTGGCAAGTTACACTGGTTTCCATCGCCGGAGGAAGCTTGGACTCGGTAGTCCCCTCGGACTACGCCAGCCTCGAATCCCTCGTCCCCGAGACCCACGGTTTCACCGTCTTTTCGACTGGCATCCCTACGGTGTGGTCAGCTATGGACCATCAGGCTATACTGTGGTGCGATCAGTTTCGTCTGATCATCTCGAAAGCGCTGTTGGACATTGTCGATGTGACTCGCGCATCCCAGACGAAACCGAGAGCGGAGCGCATGCGGATCTTCAAGAAAGCCTTCTTGACTGGACTCGAAACGACGTCAGAGCACGTAGCACCCACCGAGGGCACAACGACTCTCCTCTCCCTTGGCGAATCCTCAAAGAATGTGCTCGCCAACACAGAGAGACTGGTCATTCGCGACCTGTCTGCAGACTGGCTATCAAAGGGCTCTGGTCATCACGCTCATCTACTGCCCATCCCAAACACGGATGCATCCTCCAAGACGCGGTTCACTTTCATTAGTAACGCGCGGCTTGAGGACGATCGCGATGTCGACAACCATGTCAGTGTTCTCCTTTGCAGTCTATCTCCTACCGACGAGTCAGTGGTCCCGAGCTCGCATTTCTCTGATCACCTCGATCTTTCGCTCGCATCCGAACACCCCACACAGTTTGCGTGTCGCGACGCGGCCAAAGATCGAATCGCCCTACCTGCATCGGACGGGAAGTCGAAGCATGCTTTCCTGATTTCTTCTGACCGCAATGTGCGTGATACGCCCACTTTCTCCTATCTGCAGTACAACCTCAACGAGCTGTCGGATTACCAATATGTCATCATTGTCAACAAAGGCGGCAAGCACGCCCAGGAGTTTGTAGTGGCCGAGTTTGCCGACGAAGCCAACTACCACCTTGTGAATAACAGCCATTTGTCACGCGTCCTGGCATCAGGTGTCGATGTGAGACTGCCTGCGGATCGGTCCACAACTCTCGAGGTCCAGTTCCCGTCTCTGCAATCAGCACTCCTTGCATATGATTTGACGTTGAGCAACAAGCAGTGCGCTTCGGGAAAGAAGCAGATTTTCCAGCCCATGGTTCGCCAATATATCGAGCACCCGTACGAGTCTCGATACTTTGTTGACGCTGACAAAGCCAGTGTCACAATTCATGGCGTCGCACCGTTCATGCCTAATGCCTTGGGCAAGAGTGTCGACAGAGGCATGATACTGCAGCTTTGGAGTGACCCTACATGTGACTCCGCTATCACGATGAGCTTGCGTATCAATATCGTTGATAGTTTGGGGAAGCTGTACATGCGGTATCGCACTGTTTTTGCCGCTTTTCCACTGCTCATCGTCACACTCGTTCTCCGTCAACAGTTTCGCGTCTATGACAGCACGGCAGTCTTCGTTTCCTTTTCTCACGGATTGGATCTCTCTATTCGCCAGTCAATACCGCTTTTGTTGCTCTCGATGACTCTGTTGTCAATGTCGCTGGACGGGGCAGCAACGGCCGCCAATCAGCTTCTTCGATGCAAGCACAAGTCTTTGTCCGCCGATCACGCGTTCCATCAGAACGAGCTCCTCATAGGAACACGGGATCCGTTCTTCTGGTTCCTGGTTCCTTTGATCGGTGTCGTATGCATCGGCGTCTGCGTGGGTTTACACTACGCGACTCTTGCAATCACCCATGTGGGCGCGCTCCTCTACTGCTTAGTCAGTAAGATCCGGCATGCCAGCAGCTCCAACACCTCACGATCGAGGGCTTCATCACCGGCCTTTGTTCAATCGACACCAAGAAGACGGATGCTGACTACCGCCGTCCTTCTGTTCCTGGTAGCAACGTTCATCCCCTATCAATTTGCTTACCTGGTTGCCTGCCTCGTCCAACTCTTCACCGTCATCCGAGCCATGAGGATCAACAACAGCACCTCCTCCACTGCTAATTCTAATTACTATAATTACGCCCATTCCATCCTCCTCCTCATGCTCTGGGTCCTCCCCATCAACCTCCCCATCCTCGCTGTATGGGTTCGGAACTTAGCCGTTCACTGGCTTACGCCCTTCTCCTCGCACCATAATGTGCTCTCGATCATGCCGTTCATCCTGCTCGTCGAGAATCTGACGACCGGGAAGATGGTTCCCCAGGTAACCAGCGGTCTGCGCTTTGTCACCAGCGTCCTCCTCTTTGGCACCGCACTTTGCGCCGCTGTGTACGGTGTCTCGCATGCGTACGTGCTCCACTACCTGGTCAACTTTGTCGCAGCTTGGCTCGTGGTCGTACACTCTACGTTTGAGACTTGGTCAATAGCCCGACTCAGCGCCATGTTTGAGGACAACGCGGATGGTGCACGGAAGAGGGGCAAGAGACCATGACGGTGAACAATTTAGCCATGAACGTGAGCATGTTTTCTTCTTAATTATTTAATATCCAATGATTCCCACTCATAGAGCTTCTTAGCCAGCTCGTCGGCGTCAGGGTTTGCTTGGTTACTTTCCTTCAATGACATGACCATTGTACATTCATCGAGTTCTTTCTTGCTTTCTTTCTTCAAACTGGTGATGATGATCCTTTGCCCCCCCCCCTCGTGCGCAGCATGTTTTGTCCTTGACTCTCCGTAACGCTTTTTGCATTCGTTTAGATATAGTCCGAGAATGGTGGCCAGTTGGGAGAAAGAAGAGTTCAGAGATGAGGGAGGTCCCAGGATGGGAAGGATACGTAGGCAACGAATGAGTCGTTGGACCGGTAGTAGCGGCCGTCTTTAGGTGATGGGGGCAGATTGTGAAGGGTGTTGCTAAATATTCAATGTCATTGCTCGCTGCATTCTATATATGTCTATCGAATATTGACCCTAGTGTATGTCCAAAATTGGCCAAAGATGATCACTCAGCACGGCACTGATGCCATCAGATCAATCCTCCTGTGCCGCCTTCCTTTGCTCTTTCAGATGCTCTGTCTGCTGATGCCTTATCGTCCACAAGATCACAAACACGCCCACAACGCACGCCGCCAGGGTCATCGCATATGCTGGCCTGTAGCACTCCAGCCCCTCCATGCAGACTCTCTCCCCGCCCGGCTGCTTGACGCTTCGCGAATCATACGTCATCCCGTAGAACAGATTGAAAATGTTGGACGAAACGACAGGCGAGAGCGTCATGAACCCCCAGTTCTGGCTGAGACCACGGATGCCAAACGTCTCGGCGACGATGGAGGGGAATACGCCAAAGAGAAAGCCGTAGCCTAGACCGGAGAGCGCGGAGACGAAGCCGAGGAGGTGAGGGTTGCTGATGGTAAGGGCGCAGGTCTGGGCGATGAGGAAGATGAAACAGGCGATGACGAGACACCATACTCGTGAGGCGTGAAGGCGTTTCACGAGGAAATCCGAGCCGATGCCTGCGTGTCTTGCGTTAGCATACTTGCAAACAAAGATGGGGAAAGGGGTTGAGATCAGTTACCGCTTGCGAGTCGACCGAGGAAGCTCCCCACCGATAGGATGGAGACGTGCATCTGTTGCCTTTGGACCAGGAATTCCTCGGTGACCTTTGGGTCTTTGAACTCCCAGAGAGCTTTGGCATCGTTTCCGATATTACTGCAGTACGTCAGCTCGAGCCCATCATCTTTGGCCTTTGCTCTTTGGAAAGTAGGGGCCGTGTGAGGGAAGACACGGCGAGGCAGCAGCCACTTACTTGATTGTCATCAGGCCGACGCCAGCCAGGATGCCCATGATGCTCCATAGTTGCCAGAACTCCATGTTCTTCAGAAGCGCCAGTCCACGGATATCTACACGATGCGAACGGTCTATATCAACACTGCCCGCCAAAATTTCTTCTGCGGCCTCTGTCGAGGTCGACATGAGGGACGACGTCTCATCGACGACGGCGACATCCCCTTGACTGGAGCAGCTCGAGTCCCTGCGGCGTCCTTCATCAAAGTTCCCAGAGGGCACTTCTGCCAGCGCCGCAGATTCTAGTGCGCGGGGGTCGTCGGTGGTGGCAGTTGCGGTGTTTGCACTGGAGGACGTACCAGGTTCAGGATCATGGTGGCGTCGACCCCGAGGGGACTTGCCTTCGCTGAGAGACGTGCGACGGAGTTGCTGCGAGTCGCTGAGGGATCTCGTGTGTTCCAGGGGATGATACGTTTGCTGAGGATAGACCTTGAGGAAGAAGAATCCGACAAACGTCATGCCACAGGTGCCAGCCGCGAGCAGCATCAGGAAGCTGCTAGGGCTGTCGGTGAAGATGGCACCCAGGACGGAGAAGAAGAAGGCGCTCAGCCCGAAAGCTGCCAGAGGAAACGCCGTTGCGGTGCCGCGGTGGTGCGGCCAGTTCAAGGCCGAGGTCTTGACTGAAGCAGCAAAGGCCATGCACCCTCCCAGCCCAGACAGATAGGAGAAGAAGCACATGGCCGGCACAGACCCCTCCCCGTTCTGGTACGCGATGTGCAGGGGGAAGTACCCCAACGCGAGCAGCAGCGAGCCCACCAAGACAGCCGGTCTGGGACCTCGATAATCGACAAAAAGTCCAACTGGAACGCCAAGTGTATACATTCCCAGGTTACCGAAAAGTCCGATGAGGTTGGACTCTGTGGAGGAGAGCCTGAGCCTCTCGGCAAACTGCGGGGCCCACGCCGAGTAGACATACTGTATACAACAGTTAGCTAGCGAAATTGACAACGAGAAAGCCCCTTTTCACTGGAGCACAAGATAGACTCTGTGTGCAAGACAGTTGAGGAGAAAGGGCGAGATCAAGGTGGGCAGGACAGACGTTGGTGCCACAAGCCAGGGAGATGGCCGTGGCAGCGAAACTCGCTACGATGCGCGCATAATGCAGCTGCTCTTGAGGCTGCATTCTCTCATAATCGAATACTTGATGGGACAGAGTGATGAAAGAGACAAGATGAGATAAGCAAAGAGATACGTTCTGGAATCGTAAAGGGGCGACGTGGATATATGTTGATCAGGAAAGATAAGAGGTCGGGATATGGTGTCACGCGTTTGATACAGGTGACATCACGTGCTGGACAACCGGGGCTGGATCGGAGGGGCGTGACCGAAGGTTGCCTGTCATGCAAGAGATTCAATGTCGTTATATTGGTTGGCTTTCGATTCGTTGTTGGAGACGAAGCGTATTTATGACATTGATACTGCTAATATTGGTCTGAGGTTGAATTCCAATTACGTGTGTCGTCGGTGAAGGACTGGAGACGGAGCGATGCCGGCTAGGCAAGCCACATCAGCGTCCGCGTTGAAGAACAGTGTGATGCACATTATCCGTTCTTTTTTACCCGAACAGACAACCCATTTACTCACAAAAAACCCAGAAGAGGAGTCTTTGCCCAGACTTTGTCACTAATCTTATCTCTGTACACCGTAAACGTAGTGGCAGACCAATTCCTTGGGCAACCCGCCGCGTATCTGGATCGCTGTGAAGGTGTAGGGTAGCTATGTGCCGTTACCCACTCCCATCACAGCCAATCAAATCCCGCCATCGTCGTCACGCTTCATCGTCATCGGCTTTTGCCCGTCCGTCCGTCCAAGTTGGAAACCCGGTTCTCCATCTCGGACCCGCGCCCCAACCTCCAGTTGCGCATCGCATCGTACTTCAACGCACCGTACCGACCGATAATCACATCGAGGTCACACTTTAGAGCGGCATACCCGAGCCGTCACTCTCATCATGGGCGCATTGCTCTCCATCCCGCTGCTGGCTGTGCCCAGCGCCGGCACTGTACGTCGTCGTCTCGCTTCCTCGTCGCCAGCGTGACCACGACCACCTCGCTAATGTCCATCATCTTATAGCTCCTCTCATGCCTAGGAAGCTGTTGTGGAGCTGCAACATGCTCCATGGTCTGCAGCGCCTGCGGTAAATGCGGCAACAGGTGTGTATCTCCCCAAAACCACGTAGAGCATAGACGGGTGTGGGCAGACGAGTCGCGCAATGCCCGTTGCACTCCCATCCCGTCTTGAGTGCAGAGACCAGAGCTGACGGATTCGTGGTTACACAGTGTCGCGACTCGAATCGCATACGCCCTTCTCCTCCTCGTCAACTCGATCCTCGCCTGGATCATGCTCACACCATGGGCTATCGAAAAGCTGCAGCACCTGACCCTCGACGCCATCAAGATCAACTGTCCCAATGGCGAATGCTATGGCTGGCTCGCAGTTCATCGAATCAATTTCGCCCTCGGCTTGTTTCACCTGATTTTCGCTGGTCTGCTCTTTGGCGTATCAACCTCCAAGAACCCCCGCGCCGCCCTTCAGAATGGATACTGGGGACCCAAGATCATCGCATGGCTGGTGCTCATCGTGCTTTCCTTCCTCATACCCGACCGCTTCTTCGTCTTTTGGGGCAACTACATTGCTTTCATCGGCGCCATGCTGTTCCTCATCCTCGGTCTTATCCTCCTAGTCGACTTGGCGCATACCTGGGCCGAGTACTGCCTGCAAAAGATTGAAGAGTCCGAGTCGAGGGTGTGGCGCACTGTCCTCATTGGATCGACACTTGGCATGTATATTGCGTCTCTGGCCATGACCATCATCCAGTACATCTTCTTTGCTCGCGGAAACTGTGCCATGAACCAGGCCGTCATCACTATCAACCTCATCTTATGGCTCGCCATCTCGTTCATCTCCATCAACCCCACCGTACAGGAATACAATCCCAAGGCCGGACTCGCCCAAGCAGCCATGGTCGCCTTTTACTGCACATACTTGACCATGTCCGCTGTCTCCATGGAACCGGATGACAAGCAGTGCAACCCACTTCTTCGTGGGCGAGGCACGAGGACCACGTCGGTCGTCATGGGAGCCATCGTGACGATGCTGACAGTCGCATATACAACCACACGTGCTGCTACGCAGACTCTCGGCCTCGGGGGCAACGGAAATAGTATTCGCCTGCCAGACGATGATGACGATTCCCACGACTTGGTTACGCAGCAGCCCACATCGCGCCGCGAGATGAGGGCCGAGGCTTTGCGCCGCGCCGTCGAGGAAGGTAGTCTGCCCGCCGATGCCCTGCTCGAAGATGATGACGACAGCGAGCATGGCGGGAACACCTCACAGGACGACGAGCGCTCCAGTGTGCAGTACAACTACACCATGTTCCACATTATCTTCTTCCTCGCGACCGCGTGGGTGTCGACTCTTCTGACGTTGAATTACGACGAATCAGCAAACGAGGGAGATTTCGCGACGGTCGGACGCACATATGGCGCGAGCTGGGTCAAGATTGTGAGCGCATGGTTCTGCCACGGCATGTATATCTGGACCCTCGTAGCGCCCATTGTTCTGCCTGATCGTTTTGATTTCTCCTAGACTGGCAATGGCAGATTTTCTTTTTGGTTTCACACTTTGAAATATTACATCTCATCGGGGTTCTTTTCTTTGCGGTAATACATCTTTGAACATGGCGTGTGGCGTTTGTCATCATCTCTTCGTGCATTAGTCTCTTTCAGAAAAGCACTCCAGGAACAAGCGGAAGATGCATGTTTCCTTTTCCAGAAATATGAGAAGAAGCGGTGTAGCCTGTAACGATAAGCTGCTCGGGGACCGATCAGCTAGGTTTAGAATAGGAGATTGACTCAATCAAGTCTTTACTTCCGCATCACCCCCTGGTTCCAGCACAGTACGGACTCAGCGATGCGCCTCGACTTGATAAGCAGACCATCTTTACTGACTCCCTTTCACCTTTCTACGTAGCACAGGCACTTGGAGAGAGCCAACGGATCGAAGCGGCTGTTCACTCGACATGTTCGTGTAGTCCACCTGGTTATCGCAATCTATAGAGGACGCAATTCTTTCTGGACTTATTTTCATCCTATCTGCTGACAGAGGTTCTTGCCGGACGCAACCAGCTCAAGTGAACAGAGGACCGATACGATAATAAGGAACAAGCGAAGCAGCAAGCTCAAGAAAATAAGAACCCATGACATTGGCAGATCGAGCCCAACGCATGTATCTGCGTCTAAAATACCCAGCCAAGTCTGTCAGGGTAACACAACATACCATGCTAAGCGATCAAATCAACCCCCTTCTACGCACGTCCTGTCATGAGACTCAACATCAAGCCTTGCTTGAGCTTCAGAGGTTCGAAAGGTTCCCCGGCCTACCAATTCCACCAACTTTACCCCCTTCTCTACCTCACTTTTGCAGACCTTGGTAAGCCGCCAATCTCCGCTCACCTGCCTATTCACCTGCAGAAACAGCCCTTCTTTACAAATCCACACCTTGCTTCTTCCTGTCCCGGCCGTTCAAGATTCTCTGACCGGTATTGCTTTGTGTCTTTCATCTCCCCTCCGCATCATATCCGCCATCCTACAGCCCCTGGTCTGCGTCCTGAGCCGCCGGCGGCGGCGGCAGCGGTATGAAAGTCGAAACAAAAAAAGAGTTCACCGGTGAAAGGTGGGATACCAAGTCTTGGAGGAATTTTGTGGCGTTTAGGAGACCATTCTCTCGTTTGACAAGAAATGTCTGATGAGCTGGCAGGTTCTTAGAGAGCTGAATGGTAATGAGGATGAGATGCGGTGGTCTCGAGGATGCAGCATAAGATGTAGCCGCATCCTTATCAATTCGAGAACTTGAGATGATAAGAAATGTACGGGAAAAAGGATCAATACATCTGCATGCAGCGTCCGAGACAAGAAATATTCATGTTGGATCGATTATCTTGTTTATTGACCAGATATACACAATAGCAACACCATGGAGCTTACATCCTGTGACAAACCCGCCAGCCCTTCTGTCAGGTAGGTCTCACTTGCACAAGCACCAATCTTCCCAACCACACAAAAAAGCCTCGAGCCTGAAACTCTCTGCTATTTCTTCCCTCAAACGTCAACTGATAACATCTTCACTCTCCCTTAGATCAAATCACACCACGATCTCCGAGAAGCCGAGAACGTCCGAGCAGCCCCGGATCCAGGGTCAAGGTTCAATGCTCGACTCCTGGGTCAACGAGACCCGGCGAGAGAATCTCTCCATGACAGAGATCCTCCAAGCCAAATCAGGAACCGAGTGCGTTGGACCCTTTTCTTTCCAATGCCTTCTGCACAAGGGGCTGACACGGCAAAGCAGGACGTCATCCTGTAGCCTTCTTTAAAACCTCCATCGGATCATTCCAATACGCCCTTCGTGTTGGGGCCCCAAGGCCAATATTGTGTGTCTTGCTGGACAACTATCTTGGTTTGTTCCGATAACCTCTGCATTCAAGCACATCGGTGGGCGGTTCGTCGTCCTTTTGCCTTCATATTTAACTGTCGTGTTGGTATCTGTTCTTCATGTCGTCCACTCTCATGTACCATGCATTGCTTCATATTTTGCTGAGAATCAGGTTACATCGCTATATGCCTAAATTATTATTGTGTTTCTTCCGCCTGAATCGCTCCTGCTGCCGAAAAGCCATCGAGTGTGACGTTGACCGCTCCTGCTTGTACCAACTAGAGAAAGTTAGCAATCGTGCAACACATTTTGGTGAAGCTGCAATATGACTTACTGCTCCGGACAGGTCCTCGATCAAATCGTCAACATCCTCAATGCCAACGCACAGACGAATAATATCCTCTGGCATCTGCCTCTCTCTCCGCGTCTTGGCATCGATACTTGCGTGGCTCATCTGGCAAGGCATGCTGATCAAACTGTTCACGCACCCGAAACTGACACTGATACTCCACAGACGGGCAGCCTCGACGATACGCTCTGAGAGAGAAGGGTCTCCGGTCTCGAATGAAAGGACGGCGCCGGCGCCGCGGGCCATGGACCAGTGAAGATCGTATTGGGGGTGGGACTTGAGGCCTGGGTATCGGACTTTGAAGCCGTGAGATTCGAGGAATTCTGCAACAGCTTGCGCGTTGGCTTGCTGCTTCTCCATACGGATGGCAAGGGTCTTGACACCACGCATGAGAAGGAAGGAGTCATTTGGTGAAAGACCGCAGCCGGTGGAGTTGATGGTGAAGAACAGCTTGTCGCCGACTTCGTTTGAGTTGAAGGCGATGATACCAGCCATGATATCGTGGTGTCCCGACAGGTACTTGGTTCCTGATTCGTAAACAATGTCGGCGCCCACATCAAGGGGGTTGAACAGCATCGGCGACAACATGGTGTTGTCGACGACCACGAGAGCCTTTTCGTTCGCCTCGTGAGCCGCGCGAGCAATGGACGGCACATCGACAATCTTGATGAGGGGATTCGTGGGGGTCTCGAGCAAGACCATGGCGGTCTTTTCGGAAATCTTGGCTCGGACATTCTCGGCATCGGTAGTATCGACGTGGTGGACGACAATGCCTTGGTGAGCAGCCATGTAGGTCAGAAGTCGGTGTGTGCCGCCGTAAAGATCATCGCCAGTGATCACTTCGTCGCCGGGGCGGAGGAGTCGAGAGATTACATCGAGAGCGCCCATACCGGAGCTGACTGCGAGCGCGCGGTTGGCATTCATGATCTTGGCCAAATGGCGCTCGAGATGCGTTCTTGTGGGATTGCCGGATCTATCTCGTCAGTATATGTTTCACGAGCATGAACAAGAGGTAGCGAACCTGGTGTAGTCATATTCTTGTTGTCCACCACGCCCTGAAGTTTGCTTGAATGTGGCGGACTGGTAGATAGGGATACTGGAGGCGCCATATTGGTCACCGGCGTCTGTGTAGACCAATTCGGTGGCGAGAGCATATCGGCGACGGCCGGGGCGACTAGAAGAGGCTGGAGAAGGAGGAAGATCATGGCCGTCGAGGTCGACGTTCTTGAGGGCCGGGTTGGAGGACATGGCGGGCGAGTAGGGGACAGTCTGGGTGCCTGCCGGCCCGAGATTCTTACGAGTCGACGTGCGTAGTGAGTGGTATCAAGGACAATCGTTGGAGAGGTGCTGATAGGGATATCTCGTTCGGGCTGCCGTGGTCGAAAAGATGTTGGTGAGGGTGAGGAGGTTTTGGTAAGTTGGAATGTGGAATGTGTTTGGAAAGAGGGTGGAAGGCGTGACTGCCGATTAATGATTTTTAGGTGGAATGGTCACTTTGGTCCCTTGCAGTGCAGGCAGGAGCGACCTGGGCTGCGGTACAGTACCAGCAGCACCTGCCACCGCTCTTCTGGACGCGCCGATCTACGGAGCGCGGAGACGGTACACAGCGACGGCAGGCGATCCGACAGTACAGCGGGGTTGGTGCAACTTTGGAGGGGGTGGTAGGTACCCCTCTATCGCTCGCGTGCCGTCGGTGGGGCCCCCGTATGATGACGTGCTCGCTTGCGAGAGACGATGCGCCCGAGAGCCGGAGCCCTCGAGACACCAGATACTTGTGGTTCATCGTCTTGTTGATAAGCATTTCTATTGCACGTGTATCTATCCGTTCAAGTCGTGTTTGTTGGAGAGTATCTCATCCTTGCGGGAAGGTAGTACAAGTCTATGTAATCATTCGTGCATAATCTGTACAGCTAGCTCATGTTTAATGGGCAGATATCTCCTTGTAATACGCCGTCGCAGTCCCTGAACACAACTCCCCTGCATGATGGTTCTCTAGCTCATGCCAACTGAGCCTGGTCTACTGGCTCGTCGACGTCCTCAAATCCATCATCGGCCTCCTTTGTACTGGGCTGGCTGGATCGTCGAGAACTCTTAGCTGGTGGCTGCGCACCTCTTCGTGCGACAAAGTCCTCGTTCTTGATGCCGCGAAATTGTGCAGGGTCCACGCGGCCCATCTGTCTGACATCCTTGCCTCGGTGCTCCTTCATGAATTCTCGCACAGGGGCCATGGCAGCGTCACGACAGGCTTCCTTGATGTCGCTTCCAGACATGCCGGCCGTCAGGTTCGCAACGTACTCAATATCAAACTCCACGGGATCGGTCTTGGAGCCCTTGAGAATGAGTTCGAGAATTCGTCGTCGTTGAGCACGCCCAGGGAGGGCGACTGGGAACTTCTTCGGCATTCTTCGCAAGATGGCTTCGTCGATATCGTGAATCCTGTTTGTCGCACCAAGCACGACAATCTGATCCGGCATGCCAGATGCGTTGGCTGAAGTCAACCCATCCCACAAGGTCATGAACCTACGGCCTACGTTAGCGATGAAAACCAAAAGTATCTGCTTTTCCCAGTGACGTACTCGGCTTTGACCATGCCGCTGGCCTCGTGCTCGCCACTCCTTCTGGTGCCGAGGACGGCGTCAATCTCGTCGATAAAGATGATTGCAGGCTGCATCTTGCGCGCCAGCGAAAACACAGCCCTCACAATCTTGTTTGAGTCGCCGTACCACTTCTCTGTCAGAGTCGAAATGTGAAGGTTAATGAAGGAAGCACCGCTTTCATGCGCAAGCGCTTTCGCCAGCATGGTTTTTCCGCATCCTGGGGGTCCAAACAGCAGCACTCCCGATGGTGCGGATAGTAACGGCGCGCTGTGAGAGTAGAGATGAGGCATGGTCAGGGGGTAAATGACAGACTCCTTGACCTCTTCGATGATCGAGTCAAGACCGCCAATATCTAAATGCTATGTCAGAACCTTTGCGCACGGAGGAGGGTACTCTGGTCGACTTACCGCTGAAGCCCACTGGAATATCTTCTGGCGCAACCATTTCCATAGCAATGATGTTCTCATACTCGTTCAGCTTCATCTCTTGTATCCTACGTCGATGTCTCGACTCGTCGACATCATCTTCATATCCATCCTCGCCCTGACGCCTCTTGCTTAAGCGTTCGAGATGCGCTTCGGCCCTCTGCCTCGCTTGTTCGTTCTTCTCTTTGTCTGGGTCTTGCAGACTATTAATCATCGGTCGCGCGAGACTTTGCAGGAGATAGTAGCCGGCGCTCAACTGCGACAACAGGTTAGCATATGGGTCTACCTACTCGTCGGCTCTATTGAACGACTTACTACTCCTGCATAGATGACTGCCTCCCACACATAGTCGCCCACACGCCTTCGGTCCGCCATTGCGACGGAAGCGAGGTTGTCGGTGGCTCTCTCAGGAATGCCGATTCGGATGATTGACCGCGGCGCCCGTGGGTCTCTACGTTGCGACTCTGACAACTGAGATAAAAAAAAACAGCGCGCTGTCGTAGACGATAAATAAAATAAGAATAACTTGGATACGAGAATCGAAGAAAATCAAAGGAAGGCTACGAAGCAATAACGGGCTTCAGGAAACATTAGTTAGGCATCGACACACCGCAAAGAAGACAGGACACCGAATCCGACCCTCTAGCACATGTCAAACGCGCTACGCGGCCATGACTAAGATGGAGGACGCCTCAGCCACAATTGACCACGCCACACACATCACCAGCCACATTCTGTCACTCGGCCACATTGTTTACTTTCGACCAGAAGAGGCAAAGAATGGTCGATCTCGTCGCAAACCCCAGCAGCAGTCTTTGTCTTCTTGTAGCAATAGCCTCAGCCCTGACACTTTACCCTTGGCTGGGTTTCGACAGAATCGCATTTATTCCGAGCAGTACTAGCCACAACAACCCTTTTCAAACAACTGTCTCTTGCGACTTTCCACAGCTCCTGCTATGCCGCCCCGCGCAAAAGCTGGCCGTGGATTGGCGGCCCTGACCGGCGCCGAGTCTGATTTCGACGACGATCTGGACGGTGCATCGAAAGCAACAGCATCAGAGCCTGCGAAGCGTCCCCGAGGGCGACCACCTGCCGCTGCGAAAGCGACGAAGCCAGCCGCAACGAAACAAGCCGCAGCCTCAGCCCCTGCCGCACGTGGACGGCCCCCGAAGACAGCCACAAAACCTCAGCCATCACCACGGAAGACGTCTACAGCCAAAGGTCATCAGGATGCTCCAACGCGCGGCACAAAGCGAGACAGACCTGAGGAGGAGGAGAACGAGGACGAGATGAAAGATGAGGCGCAAGGAGAGGTGGAGGAAGAACCATCACCGGCGAAGGTTGCGCGGACTGGCCGTGGTAGGCCAGCCAAGAAGGCACCAGCTCGACAAGCGGTTGAGGACGAGGACGAGGAGGAAAATGAGGCAGAGCAGCAACAGGAGGAGTCAGACATGGAACTGGAAGCTCATGACCAAACGCCATTTGATGACAGCGCAATGACCGACTCAATGATACGACGAAAACTCGGAGAGATGACGAAGAAATATGAGAGCATGGCAGCTCGGCACCGAGAACTGCGAAACACAGCTATCACAGAGGCAGACCGAAACTTTGAAAGACTACGGAAACAGGCCGACGAAAATGCTGCAGGTAGGTTATTGTCATTCGACAATGTCACGGCTCGTCTGCTGATCTAGGAGAATTAGCATCAACAGAGTTGATTGAAGAACTTAAAGCAGAGCTCCTGGCGCAGAAAGCCCTGGTTAAGGAGGGGGCTGAAGTGCGGAGACAGCTTGAGCAAAGGGACCAAGAATGCGCGAGACTGGAGTCCAAAGTGAGCACCTTAACCGACTCTCTGTCAGAAGCGGGCAAGGAGATCAAGACATTGTCTACCAAATTGTCTGCCTTCCGGTCAGCAGAAGCTGGTGTCAAGGTGCCCGGAAGTGCTCTCAAGCCGGGTGCTGCCGGAAATCGCTCGGCGCCTTCCGATGCGGTCCAGACCGGACAAGCAAAGGAGGATCTGTATGGTGATTTGACTGGCCTGATTCTGCGAGGTGTCAGGCTGGGCGAAGAAGAGGATGTGTTTGATTGCATCCAGACGGGTCGCAATGGCAGTAAGTACCAAATCCTTGAATGTCATCACGAGGTTGCCCACGGGAAACTAACATCCTGCCCAGCCCTGCACTTCAAGCTCGCCCTCGACAAGATGGACCCTTCAGAAAACTACGAAGATGTGCTATTCACCTATCGACCGCAGTTGGACGAGAAACGAGATGCAGAGTTGTTGGAAATACTGCCCGATTTCTTGACGGAGGAGATTGCTTTCCCGCGGACGCATGCCGGCAAATTTTATGCGCGAGTGATAAAAGCGCTCACCTCATAATTTGACAAAGCAGCAAAGCGAATTTGAATTGAGATACCCCATTTCTTTCATGTCACGTGTTGAGTGCGGTACTGTCGCATGTGTGAGTTTGTTACGTAGTTTGAATTGGTCCACGACTTGTGACCGAGCCCATCACAGCATGAGCAAAGCTGGTATGCAACTTCGAAAATGAGACTTTCGAGAGCGAGAACATGATCAGAGGCCCCGCTACCAAAGATTCCTCGGTGACTCCCGCTACTCCTTGTTGAAGAATCACTACAACATTTTCGCGACTTCGTCATTCGCGGGCAGCCATTCGGCCTTTGTGGAGGTACGCAGGAGTTCTGTAGACACAGTAGGTTGTTACACACGTTCTTATTTCCAATCTGAAAAGCTGCAATTGTTGTGGATCGCTCTCTTAGGCGGTTACCTGCGTTCAGCTGCCGTGAGAAACTCACACACGTGAGTATGAAGCTAGAAGAGCTCGTATTGCAGGGATTCGAGCTAGCATTGACATGAGGACTCTTTCTCCTTCTTTCTACTCTTTGTCTCTTTTTGTTTTCCATCAGCCGTCTCTATCCGTTGCAGGGGCACATTGCGATTGCGACCGCACTCTTCCGTGCCCCCTCTGCCCACTGCAATGACTGCCCATTTCAGCTCCGGGTGCCAGAAGTCCACTCTAGCTTGAAATGACGGAAATACCCTCGGATGGCGTCATGGACGGTTGATCGTATGATGATTGCCCTTGGTGGCACTCTCGGGAATAGCTGGGGTGATGGTGTGTACACCTTCAACTGTTGGTAAATACTAGTGATGACACGGCTAAACCATGTGATGTGATGACCAGATGGTCTTCCACGGGGATCCAGACTCACGAGAAACGGACTGTTCGGACGCTTTGATGGAATTCTCGGCCGACTTGTTGTATTATACAATCAGGCAAACACGCCGTTCTTTTATAGGACATGGCTCCGGCTGATGGAGCGTTATGCAAACTCATCAAATTGAATCTTGCAGTATTCACAAAACATAAAGACTTCAGACCTTGCAATTCGTTGTAACTATGAACAATACCAGTCCCGTAATCCCCAAGATCGCAATCGTCGGAGTCGGCCAGGTCGGCAGCGCCGTCGCCTACGCCCTTGTCCTCGCCTCCATCACCAGCGAGCTACTACTTATCGAGATCGACGTGGACCGAAGAAAGGGCCATTTACAAGACCTCACCGATGCCGCCAGTGTGAACAAGAGCTGCACTCGCGTGCGGGAAGCCACGTATCGCGAGGCCGGACAGAGCGACATTGTCATTATCACGGCGGGATCGAGAATTACACTAGGTACGCAGAAATGAGTCGACAGGTAAAAGAATAAAATAAAAAAAAGACCGAAAGAAAAAAAAGCAAGAAAGGATGCTTAGAGTAAAAAGAAAAGGCTTGAACGGCAGCTCATGCGTGTGAAATTTAGGAGAAACGAGAACGCAGACCATGTACCGCAGCATCTCGCTCGTCCGAGCCGCCATCAACGCGATGAAACCCTTCCGATCAGACACCATCATCTTGGTCGTGTCGAACCCCGTGGATCTGCTCACGTCACTCTCCCTGGACTTGTCCGGCCTGCCCGCACGCCAAGTCATTGGCTCGGGAACCGCTCTAGACTCTGCGAGGCTGCAAGGCCTCGTAGCCGAGAAAGCGGGAGTGAGTTTGATTTTTGAGAACAACCAAGGCTTCTCATCGTCCCAAGATACAAGATAGACTGAGCTGACAAAATTTACCCTACTTATTAGGTCGCTGCCAGCTCGATCGACATCAACGTAGTGGGACTACACGGAGAGTCCGAGGTCGTGGCATGGGATAATGCCACGATCAACGGGATGCCTCTGAGCCACTCCCTCCCCACGGGCGTGCAGATTGACCGCGAGGCGCTCGAGTCTGAGTGTAAGCACCGATCGGAGCACATCACGCGGGCCAAAGGATCAACGCCGTTCGGGATCGGTTGTATGGTGCTGCACCTCTGCCAGTCTATCATGTTCGACAGACTCGATGTCCATCCTCTCAGCCACTTCCACGAGGAGACTGGGTGCTGCTTGAGCATGCCGGCTGTGCTGGGCAGAGGAGGCATCATGCGCACTATCGAGGTCCAGCTGCCTGCTGACGACAAGTTGAAGCTTCTCGAGGCAGCAAAGGCGTTCAATCGCATCTACGAGCAGGTCTGCCAAAACCAGCATCTGCACACTCATCAGCAACCCGTGTAAAGGTTTTGAAATGATATAGCTGTCAATTTGAGTGCTAGCACATTTGTTTCCTGTCACACTATAAATGCTAAATGAAGGTCTCGCATCGCAAGTGAACAGCGAGGCAGACCTGCTACCCACTTACACAATGATACATCGTGTATCTACAAAAGCCATGAATATAATTGACATGAAAAAAGCTCCCGACCCTAACAAATAGTAATCAGAGAGTTAATTGAAGATTACTACTCTGTACCTACACGTTGACGCCAAGTCATATGTTGTCTGAAGCTACTTTGCTTAATGAAAGCCACCTACCTGATTTCACCCATCGCTTTGGACTGGCGATGTTAGATGTCCCCTCACCAACTACAGCATGATACCCAAGCACATTGTCAAGTCCGTTTACTTCTGCTCAGCTTTCATGGCATGCTGCTTGACAGCCACGAAACTATCCGGACTGACAGAAATCGAGTCGATCCCGCATTCGACCAGAAAGCGAGCAAACTCTGGGTGGTCACTCGGCGCCTGACCGCAGATGCCGACCTTGCAGTGCTTCTCCCTTGCTACCGCGATGACGCGCGCAATCATCCACTTGACCGCCTCGTCCTGCTCGCTAAACAGGTCAGACAGCTCGCCCGAGTCACGGTCGACGCCCAGAGTCAGCTGCGTCAAGTCATTGGACCCAATAGAGAAACCGTCAAACAAGTCCGCAAACTTGTCTGCGAGGATCACGTTGGAAGGGATCTCGCACATCACATATACTTGCAGCCCGTTCTCGCCGCGCTTGAGGCCGTTGTCAGCCATGACGCGATATACCCGTTCCGCCTCGTGGAGCGTCCGGCAGAAAGGAATCATGACCACAGCATTTGTGAGACCGATTTCCTCACGGAGCTGCTTGATGGCACGACATTCGAGAGCGAAACCCTCGGCGTAGCGTGGCGAGTAGTAACGTGAGGCGCCGCGAAAGCCGAGCATGGGGTTCTCCTCGTTGGGCTCGAACTCAGCACCCCCGATCAGCCCTGCGTACTCGTTGGTTTTGAAGTCGCTCATACGAATGATGGCAGGCTTAGGGTACACAGCCGCGCACAGCGCTGCCAGCCCGCGCGCCAGCTTGTCGACAAAGTAGTCGGACTTTGAGGGGTAACCAACGGTGAGCCGCAGGATCGTCCTCTGTGCCTCAGCATCCCTGAGGTCCTTCCCCTGGTCGAGCGAGACGAGAGCCATGGGGTGTACGCGGATGTAGTTGCTCACGACAAACTCCATGCGCGCCAGTCCAATGCCGTCCGCGGGCAGCCTCCACCATCGATATGCGGCGGCCGGGTTGGCAAGGTTGAGCATGACCTTTGTGCGAACATCCCGCAGGGCGGAGAGATCGGTCGTCTGGGTAGTGATCTCGGCGGCACCCTTGTACACGAACGCCCTGTCGCCCTCAGCGCACGACACTGTGACTTCCTGGCCGGTGTGCAGGACGTACGTGGCGTCGCCGGTGCCCACGATGGCCGGCAGCCCGAGTTCGCGACTGACAATGGCGGCGTGCGATGTGCGCCCGCCGAGGTCCGTGATGATGGCGGCCGCGCGCTTCATGATGGGAACCCAGTCTGGGTCCGTCGAGCCAGTCACCAGGATGGAGCCGTCGACGAAGCGGTCCATGTCTTTGGCCGACTGCACGAGACAAACCCGGCCAGACACTGCCGCATCGCCCACGGACTGCCCCGTGGTGAGAACACGGCCTTTCTTGCCGACCTTGTAAGTCTTCAGGGTCGCAGAGAGGCCGTGGCGCCGGGAGTGCACCGTCTCGGGCCGCGCCTGAACGATAAAGAGCTGGTTTGTGACCCCGTCCTTTGCCCATTCCAGGTCCATGGGACACCCGT
This sequence comes from Parasarocladium wereldwijsianum, assembly GCA_036250105.1. NCBI lineage: Eukaryota > Fungi > Ascomycota > Sordariomycetes > Hypocreales > Sarocladiaceae > Parasarocladium > Parasarocladium wereldwijsianum. The sequence goes on from JAXOUE010000006.1 coordinate 236,166, forward strand.
AGTGCGTCTCGACGATGCACGCCCAGCGAGCGAGCTGCAAAATCTCCGAATCATTCAAGACCAAGATGTCACGCTCGGCCCTAGAGGTGGGCACGTTGTGCGTCGGGGTCATCGGGTCGTCGCCGTACACCATCTTGACAGTCTTGTCGCCGCGCTCCTTAGCGAGGATGGGAGACAGCGACGGGTCATCCAGGAGCGACTTGAAGACCTGATACTCGTCCGGGTTCACAGCGCCCTGCACAACGTTCTCGCCGAGCCCCCACGCCGCGTTGATGAGGACCACTTTGTCAAAGCCGCTCTCTGTGTCGATGGTGAACATGACGCCGGCGCCGCCCGTGTCGGAGCGGACCATTTGCTGGATTCCTATGGACAGTGCCACAAGCATGTGATCGAACCCCTTGGTCTGGCGGTAGCTGATGGCGCGGTCGGTGAAGAGCGAGGCATAGCATCGACGGCAGGCGTCAAGCAGGGCGCGCTCGCCCGAGATGTTGAGATAAGTGTCTTGTTGGCCCGCGAAGCTGGCGTCTGGGAGGTCCTCAGCCGTGGCACTGGATCGCACAGCAACGCTGAGGTTCCTGACACCGGCCGTCGCGGAGAGGGCACGGTACTCAGCCTTGATGGCGGCCTCGACGGCCGGAGGCCACTTGCCCCTGAGAAAGAGGGATCGTACGGAGCTACCAGCTTCGGCGAGAGAGATTCTTGAGGACTGCCACTCATCGATGATGCTGGCCATCTTCTCCCTGATGCGGTTCTCGTCAATGTAGCGTCGATAGGCATCAGACGTTGTTGCGAACCCAGGAGGTACGGGGACGCCCTTGCTGCCGAGCTCTCTGATCATTTCTCCCAGGGACGAGTTCTTTCCTCCCACTATGGGTCCATCGCTGCGACCAAGCTGGTCAAACCGTCGAGTCCAAACTTGATGTTGCGCATCATTTACACCTCCGTTACTTGCTGATTCCATATGTTGTGCCATGGTTTGAGATTAGATCGCAAATGGAAAAATTGGTAGAAACTGATCCGAACAAGCTAAATCAATTTGCAGAGATCTCATGGTATTCATCCCAAATATAAGTTGGGGCTACCACCAACTCACAGTGTACTCCCTCAGTTGGTCGTGCTCGTACTTAGCCATCATGCCATGCCTGTTGATGAGTTGCTTGATTGTACACATGGGACCACTTGTGCATGTACCGCGCAGACTTACTGGCAGTGTGGAGGTACTCCTTATTTCATCATCATAACACAGTCAACACTACCTCCCCGCGATCCGGCCGGTCCGATGGAGGTTCGGCTGTGCGGTGGCTGACTTTTGTGTTGGTGGTGCGATTGTGCTTTGCCTCTTACACACCCTCACTCGACAATGGCTATTGCACACTGCACGTACAGTGTCCCATGTGATCAGACTTGAAGGGTGTTATGCTTTTAGACGGCATCCAGGGCATGACGGGCTGGATCAGCCCACCTCGTGTGGTTCTGGCCTAGTAAACAAGGCTTTACGCCGACACCGATCCTGGCCGAGCTCTTCCAACTATGCCGCTGCGTCATTTGATATGTCTTTGATGAAAAAAAAAATTCTGTCACAATCGTAGCCTCTATCTGCGGCAGATGCGTAGCCTTAGCTGTGGTTTCGTCATTGGAGGTGCTGCATTCTTGTCCCCCTTTTGGCACCCAGCGCACTAGAATCCAGAGTCAAGTCTAGACATTGAACACAAACGTCAGTAATCGATTCTAGGCTGTTCACAAGAGCCTACGCTAGAAGACTAGGCACGGTAAAATCATAATCAAATGTATTCAAACCGTGTCGTACGAAGCAAGGGAGGTTGACGAGAGCCGAGTAAGGGGCACGTTGCTGACTAATCAAGCACGGTCCCTGACCCTGACCCCCAAGCGCGTTCAGGGATTCGTGGCAGACAACCTATACCACGTAGATACGAATTGCTTCAATTCCATCCTCAAGAAGAATATCTTGGGAGCCAGAAATCTGTCTACGGACCTTGACGGTCCCTAGCATCGATCATGGGCGCCGCCACTCGCTTCGGCTTCCTGGCTCTGGCCATTGTCTTCCATGTCGTCTACTTCGCCTCCATATTCGACATCTACTTTGTCAGTCCCGTTGTGCATGGCATGCGACGCTTTGCTGTCGAAAGACCAGAATCAGTCCCAGCTCCTGCCGATAGGCTTGTTCTCTTCGTTGGTACGCCATGTTATTTGCTTATCTCCCTGTTCTTTTATATAGCCTGCTGACACTGAAATGCAGGTGACGGACTTCGCGCCGACAAGGCCTTCCAGTCCTTCCCTGATCCCCATCCGAAATCCGACGACGACCTCGTGCCCCGGCCTCTCGCTCCTTTCCTACGATCCAAGGTCCTCGAGCAAGGCACCTTTGGCGTCTCCCACACGCGCGTCCCCACCGAATCTCGCCCTGGCCACGTCGCCCTGATCGCTGGTCTCTATGAAGATGTCTCTGCCGTTGCGACGGGATGGAAGCTGAACCCCGTTCACTTTGACAGCGTCTTCAATCGCAGCAGCCACACATACGGCTGGGGAAGCCCCGATATTCTGCCAATGTTTGAGTACGGCGCGGTACCCGGCCGCATGGATTCCAACTGTTACGATGCCGAATTCGAGGATTTCTCAAAGGACTCGCTGCACCTCGACTACTGGGTGTTTGACCACGTCAAGGACTTTTTCGCGGCTGCTAAACAGAACGAAACATTGGCTACGGCTCTGCGCCAGGAGAAGGTCGTCTTCTTCCTGCACTTGCTCGGCCTCGACACGAACGGACACGCTCACCGTCCCTATTCCAAGGAGTACCTCCACAACATCCAAGTGGTCGACCAAGGCGTTAAAGAGATCACTGAGGTCATCGAGAACTTCTACGCCGACGACCGGACGGCTTACGTCTTCACGGCAGACCATGGCATGAGCGACTGGGGTAGTCATGGCGATGGTCATCCCAACAACACTCGCACCCCGCTGATTTCTTGGGGCTCAGGCGTTGCGCGACCCCAGCTCTTCCCAGGCCAGGTAGCCCCTGGTCACGATGAGTACTCCTCCGACTGGGGTTTTGATCACGTCCGCAGACACGATGTGGCCCAAGCCGATGTCGCCGCTCTGATGGCCTATCTCATCGGCACAGAGTTCCCCGCCAACTCGGTTGGCGAGCTCCCCCTGTCCTACCTGGCGGCCAGCCCGCGCGAGAAGGCCGAGGCCTCCCTCGTGAATGCAAGGGGTATCCTCGAGATGTACCGTGTCAAAGAGGAGAAGAAGATGGCGAACCAACTTCGGTGGAAGTCGTTTGGCCCTCTTAGCGGAGAGACTGGCGCTCCTGATCAGCGCGTTGCTGCTATCGCAAAGCTCATCGCAGACGAAAAATACGAGGAGGCAGTGGAGGAATCCGACGCTCTTATCGCCTTGACAAACGACGGCCTTCGCTACCTGCAGACCTACGACTGGCTCTTCCTCCGTGTCCTCATCACCATCGGCTATCTGGGATGGATGGTCTACGCTCTCACCACCGTCTTCAAGCTCTACGTTGTGAGAAAGGACATTCCTGCCCGCCGCACATTCATGGGGACCATGTTGTTCTCCTCTGTGCTCGTCGGTCTCTATGGCTCCTTGTTTGCTTCGGGATCCCCTCCCGCGTACTACGCATACACCTTCTTCCCCGTCTTCTTTTGGGAAGAGGTTTACGCACGTCGTGCCACCCTTGCAGAAGGCCGCCGCGTCCTGTTTGCTGACTTCAAGACCACGGGCTCTGCCCTCACCTTCGTGGTCCATGCTCTTGCCTACATTGCTGTCATTCAATCTTTGGTACGTCAGGTGTCATCAAATGCGACAATTTGTACTAATCGTCAAACAGGCTTTCAGCTACGTTCACCGTGAGGTACTGACCGTCTTGTTCCTCATGGGCGCCTTCTGGCCTCTGGCGTACGGCTTGGAATTTGTGAGACTAAACCCGTACCTGAGCACGGGCTGGGCCATGACTTCTGTAGTTATGAGTATTTTCACCCTGCTTCCTGCCATGAAAGTGGAAGATGTCAACCTCATGTGAGTTCTACCTTGTCTCGTCGCCAATGACTATGGCTGACCATGATCAGTGTAATTGGTGGCGTGTTGATGACCTTGATTGGGCTCCTCTATCTCATCTTTGAAGACTTTGTCCTCTCCGATTTTACTTCTTCCAAATCTACCATCAGATCTTCAGGCACGCTTGGTCGAACATTGGCGGGCATTCAAGTCGGCCTCATCATCCTCGCGATCATCGTCACACGATCCAGTGCCCTGTCTCTGCAAGCCAGGACAGGTCTTCCCCCTGGCAATCAGATTGTCGGCTGGGCTGTCATGAGTAAGAAACATGCCCTCGCCATACATCACGTCCACAACTAACACACACACAGTCCTCTCCATGTGTATGCCTCTCGCATACCGCCTCGAGTCCAACAGCAACTACATGCATCGCCTCATGGTCATGTTCCTCACCTGCGCTCCCACATTCGTCATCCTCACCATCTCATACGAAGGCCTCTTCTACGTCGCCTTCTGCCTGCTCCTCCTTGCCTGGGTTCGTCTCGAGTACAGCATCCGCAAGTTCACCGCGTCCAAGGCTCCAGCTCGCGCCGACTCTGCACCACCTTCATCTGGTGAGGAAGACTTCCGCCCTCTCCAGCTCTCCGACGCACGCGTTGCCCTCTTCTTCTTCGTCCTCTTGCAATCCGCCTTCTTCTCGACAGGCAACGTCGCGTCCATCTCCTCTTTCTCCCTCGAGTCCGTCAACCGCCTCCTCCCCATCTTCGACCCTTTCTCCCAGGGCGCCCTCCTCATACTCAAGATCGTCATCCCCTTTGTCCTCCTCTCCGCCAACCTCGGCATCCTCAACAAACGGCTCGGCGTCGCACCTTCCGCGCTGTTCATGGTCGTGCTCACCGTGAGTGACATCCTCACGCTGTACTTTTTCTGGGTGGTCAAGGACGAGGGCTCCTGGCTGGAGATTGGATCTACGATCACATACTTTGCTATCGCGAGTCTGCTGTGCGTGTTTGTCGCTGCGCTGGAAGTTGTCAGCGCGTTCTTCGTCGAGGGCGTGGAGATGACAGATGAGACGACAGTGCAGTCTGCGTACGAGGGGAACGGTCAAGCAAAGACAAAGGCCTCATAGTAGATTTGATATAGACATGACCTGTAGAAATACCGCGCAAAGAATGCAAATAGACTGATTGCAAGAATCATCCCGACTGTCAGGAAAGGCACCGTTTCGGCGCATCCCATCGCACGGGTTCCCACAGCCTCTGAAGTCCGTTTGTGCCTCGGTTCGCAAAACCTAACTGCGGCCCTTCAAGCTATCAGGAACAATAAGCTCTATTTAGTCCCGGGCGCTATCAAATTCCATCCGCTAGTTGCATTGCGAACACCTGTACACATGCGCGCACTCGCGCGCGCAGGCCCCATGAGGTCGCTGGATGATCTAGACCTCCAGCAGCCCGGTAGTTATTAGCCCAAAGAGGCGAAAGGGTCTAATTGCGTGCGTGGTCGGACCCAGCAAGCAAAAGTGCACTTGAGGCTCCAGGCTCGATTTGAAAGATTGCACCGAAGGGAATGACTCAGCAGAGCGCCGTGCTGGAGGGAGGAGGGTCTTTCGGCGATAGTCGACTCTCCATCGGCTCTTACGGCACGGGGTTGGGCGTGGTCAACTCCGTTTGTCGCAGGCTTATTACAACGTTGTGGAAGTTGTCGATTGTTTCTGTTGTGCGCCGCGAGATCTGCTCCATCACAATTCATATCCATGGCAATGTTGAGAACCGCAGCAAGCGCGCGGTTTTGGTCAGTCACATCTCCGCAGCGGAAGTGTTTGATGTGCAATGCAAGGAGAAATTGCCAGTCAGACCGCGTCTGCATGCAGGAACGCAGGCAATGGGCCTGAACGGGCAAGGGGTTCAGTCCTGAGGAGGGGTTCAACCCTCCCCTTGATAGATCTGGGGTTGGAGGAGAAATACCGCCGTGGTTTGGCCAGTCTTATTACGTTGATTTCTCAGGATTGACTGGGCCTTGCGACTGGCTGTGTAATGGATCGAGAATGGGGCAGCGGCTTTCGTATGTATACCCCGAGATCTAGAGATTCGAGGTGACTTGTGCAGGCATGTCGAAGCATGGCATCGTATCCACTGCGGCCGTCAAAGCGCAGGCTAGTCCTCCACTGATCATAGTTCGGCAGCACAGCCGTCATATTTGTTTGAATTGGCTTCGGTTCCAGGAGATCAGGGGCCGGCTGGTGCTAGCCACTTCCCGAGCGTTCCACGGTGCCCGCCCACTCACACTCAGTGTGACACACTGCTTGATGCTGCCGCAGATGGTGTTGTGTGGCGCCTGATGCCGCGCTTTGAGGGGGTTAATTAGGTGGCTCGTGGTAGGATTATGGGGCATTGCGAGAAGAGTGAGACGGGTTTGGCAGATGATCAGGAGTTGCGGAACGGTTGACGCCAAGGAGAAAGGAGAACGTGGAAGAGACATGACGACTAAACGAAGAGGGCTGAATGAACAGTTCACGGTGTCCTCGCCTACTCGACTTGTCGCGTCAGAGTAGGCGCAACTGGCCGTAGTAGTGTTTCGTACCTTCCGTGCCGCCGTAATTCCATGATGAACTTGGCACAGCTGGTATCAGAGTTCACAATCAGGGCAGGCGCATCCACCTTGGCACGTCAGTGAGGAAGGGGGTTTGCTGGGTTCTTTCCTTCTCCTTGCCTACTTTATCAGCCCTGCCTGGCGCACTTTCGCTCCCGTCCGGACCTTCCTTCCCAGAGTTGTACTTATTCGTCTTTATTCACGATTGCCTCAGGCTGGTTCCGTCTCTCATCTCTGCAGGCAGCAGCCTGTCACCTGACCTGGATTACTCACCAACGCCCGGCTCCGTGCAGAGAGAGGCTTCCATCCCATTCTACCTCCGGCTCTCACCGAACTGCAACACGCTGCCGTGCATGTGACGCGTTCTGGCCTTCTCTATCCCCGCGACATCCCTTTGCAATTTCGCCTCCTAGAAATCACACATGTATGCTGCATTGGTGCATCACAAATCGACAGCTACATGTATTGGACACTAATTCGGACGCCTCCCTCCAGTTCAATTTATCCGTCCTTGGGTCTGTAGCACCACTACGACTACTTGACCCACCTTGACCTCAGTGGGTGCCACTCTTGATTCAGCACCGCTGCGTCGAAGCTTTGACAGGCCGCTGTTCGCCGCTGTTATTCTTGTTCGTACTCTGGCCAGTATCCAACCATCCTTTCGATTCTTCAAGCCTCCTTTCCTGTGCCATCCTTGATCCCGACTGTTCGGAACGACGTAACGACACTCGCACGATTTTCACCCTTTCGTCAGAAGCTTTTCCCTGAGGACGTCATCCGCCAGCACCCTAATACCTACCTGGCGGGTGTGACAGGGCCCAGGAGGTCTGCTCCCGGCGCCGTTCCAAAACCATCCAAAAAAAGCTGCCTCGACACTTCAAAGCTGGGGAGCAAACACGTCGTTGGCTTGAATCCTAAATCCTTGCGTTAAGGTGCTGTTCTCTGCTCCCTCGGGACTCGACTCTGCTCGTTCGTCGGCCCTTTGATCCTTCGCAGGCGCAGGGCCCCTCCCCCGGCTTTCCCATACGATAACCACATCCAAACTCTTGCGCTTTCAACCCAGCACAGTATCGGGACTCGCTCACGCGATCATGGATATCGACACATCATCGGGCGACGCCGCCCGAAGCATCGGCCATTCGCAGTCACCATCTCAAAACACACCTCCTGCGCCCAACTCAGGGTCGAATGTGACTGGCGCCGGTCAGTTGAGCTTTCGAAGGTGAGTCGAGCTGACGGGCAGCCTGCCCCAAGAGTGAGGCCTGCGTGCAAGCTTGTCGCGCCTCCCGCAACATCCGAGGCCTCAGCATTGGGCAGGGCCCGGTGACATGAGGTTCGAAAATTCGGAAAAAACGAGCTGACCTTTTTTTTTGTAGACAAAGAGCATCCAGAGCATGTGAGGTGAGTCGCTTTTCTATCTGCGGGCGCGATCGAGACACCACCGCCAGGGTGTTGACTCCTACCCCGCGAGCCGAGGCTCATGCGCGCCTCGGGTGGAGGCGGCCCTGTGTTCATCACCACTTATGCCATAACAAAATCTCCATGCTAACGCCATGTGCCTCAACTACAGACTTGTCATGCGCGAAAGGTACGTGGCATATTTCATGCAGTTTATCATTTTTGCATGACCCCCCTGGAAGCGTGTTTCACTGACCCGAGCCCTACCTCAGGTCCGATGCGACGCTGCAAGTTTGGGCGTACCGTGTACCAACTGCGTCGCCTTCAAGATTGAGTGCCGCATCCCCAACCCAAAGCGAAAGAAGGCCCAGTCGAACACAGCCGGCTCTCAGACTGGTAAAGACTCTGACAGGTGCGTGACCCAATCACACCCAGTGCCCCTCGGCTGCATGCTTGCATGTACTGATTTCGTGAGCCAGTGACCGCGGCGATGGCTCGGACGAAAAACAACCACAACAACACGCTCTGCCTACTCAGGCCCAAGCTCAAAATCAAAATGCACCCCAAGCTGCATCACAATACCCTCCAGCTCGGCCGACCACAGCTTCTCACTCTGTTCAAGGAACACCACATGCGATGCAGACCGAAGCGCAGGCCCGACAAGAGCAAGTCGACAGCGGCACCTATGTGAATTTGGTGATGAAGCCTAAATTTACGAGGGCTCCGATAACAGAAGCAGGGCGCGTCGCCTACCTGGGCGAATCATCAAACCTAACCCTCCTGGTGCACGATCGACAGGGCTCCTCCGACGTTGTCCACTATCCTCTACCTGAAAACGTGAGGGGCTCTCGCGCCAGACTCACAGAGCTCGACAATGTGGAGATCGACATCTTGCACCAACGAGGCGCATTTCTCCTCCCACCTCGAACTCTATGTGACGAGCTGATAGCAGCGTACTTCCGATGGGTCCACCCAATCATGCCAGTCATCAATCGGACACGCTTCATGAGGCAGTATCGAGATCCCAAAGACCCCCCTTCGCTGCTTCTGCTTCAGGCTCTCTTGCTTGCGGGCTCGAGGGTCTGCGATAACCAGCAGCTGATGGACGCCAATGGATCATCTACGCCTGCAGCGCTCACTTTCTACAAGCGGGCCAAAGCCCTGTACGACGCCAACTACGAAGACGATCGCGTCACAATCGTTCAGTCCTTGCTGCTTATGGGATGGTACTGGGAAGGACCAGAGGATGTGACAAAGAATGTCTTTTACTGGAGTCGTGTCGCAACGATCGTGGCTCAAGGCTCCGGCATGCATCGCTCGGTAGAACAGTCCCAGCTTCCACAGTCGGATAAGCGACTTTGGAAGCGCATCTGGTGGACACTATTCACCAGAGATCGCTCTGTGGCCGTTGCGCTTGGTCGGCCAGTTCACATTAACCTCGAGGATGCCGACGTCGAAATGTTGACGGAAGACGACTTTATTGAAGACGAGGATGACCGTCCGAGCGAGTACCCGCCAGACCCTGTCCATGTTCAATTCTTCCTACAATACGTCAAGCTGTGTGAAATTATGGGCTTGGTGTTGTCGCAACAATACTCGGTGGCTTCCAAGGGACGCCAGCGCAACGCCATTGATCTGACGCATAGTGACATGGCCCTGGCCGACTGGCTGCAGAACTGCCCGAAAATTGTCTACTGGGAAGTTCCCCGTCATCACTTTTGGTCAGCACTTCTTCACTCCAACTACTACACAACGCTGTGTCTGCTGCACCGAGCTCATATGCCCCCTGGCGGCCGAACATTACCAGATGAATCACCGTATCCCTCCCGGAATATTGCTTTCCAGGCGGCGGCTATGATTACCTCGATCATGGAGAATTTGGCGGCGCACCAGGAACTCCACTACTGTCCCGCTTTCATCGTGTACAGTCTCTTCTCCGCGCTGATTATGCACGTGTATCAGATGCGATCTCCTGTTCCGTCGGTTCAGCAGGTTACACAAGATCGATTTCGCAGCTGCATGGCAGCGCTGAAGGATGTATCGAAAGTATGGCTTGTAGGCAAGATGGTCTACGCGCTGTTCGAATCGATCATGGGCAACAAGGGCCTTGAAGAGAGGCTCCTGAAGGCAGGCAGCAAGCGTCATCGCAGAGCCATGCATAGCTTGGATAACATGGAGCAGCAGAGCAACAAGGTGCAAGACATGTCGAAGCGGAAATACGATGAGATGGCCATTGACTTCACGACAAACACGCCCACGCCACAGGAGTCATACGAACGATCGCGGCCGCAGACACCCAGCGCGATGAAAAGTGAGCAGCACAGTCCCATGCAGCCACCACCGCTCCAGTCGCCGACCGGTCGACAACCCAACGGGCCAGGAGATGCGTTTATGGGCGGCACGAGCTCGAAGCCGCAGACCAGGCCCACGACGCCGTTCAATCCATCCTTCTCCGTGCCCCCGACGCCACCCGATTTGTACCTGGTCACCAGGGCCTCGCCACAGCTATCCCAGTGGGAGAACTTTCAACCAGACCAGCTGTTCCCCGACAGTGGCAGTATGCCGCCGTTCCCGACCATGTCGCCCTCGCAAGCCAACCAGACGCTGGAACAGAACCTCATGACGCACATGCCACCAGCTCAGCTCCCTACCGGGGGCGCCCCGCAGGGCCAGAGAGGAGGTTTTGAGTTTCAGGGCAACCAGGGCAACGGATATCTGCAGCCAAACCACGGCTTTCAGGCCCAGCCGGGGATGTGGCAACCTGGATTCGACAGTCTGGGAGATGGGCAGAGTCCCGACAGCTGGAGCACGGGATCGGCTCCCGGTGGTCCTGCACCTACGACTCTGAACGTTGAGGATTGGTAAGTCAGCGCGTGCTAGCTAATCGAAGACACTGGAGATACTAACGAGTGCAGGTTCCAATTCTTTGGCATCAACGGAGATACATCCAACATCAACTTTGACATGCCGATGGGGCCCTAATTCCTGCTTTCAAATGTGTACGCATCAACTGCCGTTTTATGGAATTCAGCGAGGCGATTCATGGCGACTTTGCTTGAGACATTTGCTTCTGGTTTTCTGTCGCAATGGATCTGGAGAAAATAGCATGGCGTAGAGCAGCGATTGTGTTGGTATGAATGGAGGCGAGCAAGAGCGTGGGCCCTCGGAAGATGAGCGACCCTTGTAATTCGGTTTTCATGATCTGGAAACATAGTAAATGATGAGATATTGGCGATCCGTTGAATGGATCATATTGTTTCCCTTTGTCCTAGACGTGTGATGTGCGATTGGTTTTGATATCACATGATGGTCATACTGCGCAGGGCCAGGCTACGACTCGCGTGACACCGAAAAGCCTTGAACAGACGCGGCAGCATGTCGAGCAGCCTCATGCCAAGCGACACTCGGGCTTTTTACATTTCTTTTTGCTCATGAGAACCGTGTACATTATTATTGGCATACCTACGTAATAGCTTGCAGATAGGTCGTCTCCCGGGTGGATCCCAGCGTCCACGGCGAGCAGCGGTGCTGTGCTGGGACTGGGACCAACTTTGGCTCCACGCGGCTTCATCCCTATCCCCGTGCATATTAAGACACGCCTTCGCCTGTGCAGCGTTTCAGCTCCCGGTACCCTTGACCCCCCAGTATCACATACGTCGCTCGACATTTTCCATCAGACCATCCGAAAGCTCGAATCCGAAGCTCGTCTGCGATCCGCAACCAGCGCGTGCCAAGCGCCACCCTTCAGCCACTTACGGTGTCCTCAACGGAAGCTCTATCCTCCTCGTTTCCCCACGGGGCTTTCACAACCTCGCCAACGATTGCCTGCGGCAACTGGTTCTCCTTCCAACGAGCTGCGCGAGACTCGACAACTGCCTCAAGGCGCGGTTAATTGACAAAGAGCTCGAGCATCGGCAGGTGCAGTTGCGCGCCCTGATGCTGAGCTCTCCTTACGTCCGCAAGTCGTCATCGTCGCGCACTGTGCGGTAACCATGGCCGACTCCTCATCCACCACCACAGCGAGCTTTGGCGACGGCAGCAAAAGCCGGCCGAGACCCCGACGCCTCCTAGACCCTGACACGACCACGAGCGGCAGCGGCAGCGGCAGCAATCAGAATGCCGGCGGCTTGCTGAGCAGCTTCAGCGCCGCCACAAGCCGGTCAAACAGCCCCTTTCCCTCTAATCGTGCAAGTCGAGCGGACGGGACAGCGGGCTCGGGGTCCGTCGGGCAGTTTCTGAACGAGTCCCTCACGCAGAGCTGGAACTCGGTGTCGAACTTTACGACCTCCTTGCTATCAGACGGCAGGCACCGTACCAACAGCTCTGGCGTGAGGTCATCGTCACATGTCGCAGGCGGCGCCGCCGCGGGACGTGGGAGGCAGTATCTCGCCAAGCCCACACCGCCCCGGACAGCGAGATCATGGGGCCCGGCTCCCCCGACGGACGCTTCGGGGGCTGGCGATGTTGCGGGCGGATCGTTGGCGGAGCGGGAAGCCGCGTTGAAGGCCGCGAGGATGGCGAGCGTGCTGGAGAGCCACGATGGCGTGAATGGAGGTCTGGACGTGGGGGGAAAGCACAAGCGTCGTAATTCGGACGACGTGCAGCCTATGATGAACGAGCATGAGGAGGTCCACGTGTACGTGCATTGGGTCAAGAGCAGTGATACTTTTGTCGGGTTAATCTTGCGATACAAATGCCGGGAAGACGCTCTTCGACGAGCCAATGGTTTGTGGTCTCGGGACTCGATACAGACCCGAAAGTGGCTTGCCATTCCGGTGGACGCCTGCGAGATTCGAGGCCGACTGTGCGATCCGCCGTCGTGGCACAATGATCAGAAGGTTGATCATCTGGCGCCAACGCCACTGGACGATGGGGACCCTAGCAAAGCGCCCAGTCAAGACGACTTTTTTACACGGACCGCGAACGGCGAGACAAACAACGACGGCAACGACAAGGACGCAGAGGAGTACCCGTGGACACACGTCCGCTGGGTCAAGGTCGACTCGATCCAAGAGCCGATTGAGATTGTGCGAGTGCCCAGACAAGCCATTGGCTACTTTCCCCCGCGAAGGAGGAAAAGCGTGCGGACGTACTCATCCCTTTCGACGCCAAGACAAAGTATCGATCTGTCTAGCAATCCTCCGGGTTCGGTGGAGGGCCCGACTTCTCGCAGAGAGAGTTCTCTGGGCAGCCGTCCACAGCTTTCGGGCACACCCATGTCTACCAGAAGTCGCATGGGCAGCGACGCGGATAAGCGCCCGGCTTGGATGAACCGTCCGGGTGGTGTAGGTTCCATGGGAAAGAGTGCGCGGGCGCCAGGACCAGACAAGGACTACTTCAACACATTTACCAAGAAGCACATTCCTGGGCTCAACATAGACGGCCCGTCCATGTCCGTCATGGGAGCGCAGACGGCGAGCTTCGGGTTCGGCAAGGAGGCTGGAGATCTCGTAGAGTCGCCCTTTGAGGAGGGACGCGACGCGGCATCGACCTCACGACAAGGGACGGGCCTGGATAAAGCTGCCGCCGCCGTGGAAACTTGGCTGCGTGGCGCGCTGTCCAAGAAGCCGAGCACTCCCATGCTGAGTGGGTTCCGTCTGGGAAGCCGGCCCTCGGGAGCAGAAGATAGCGATCTGATCGAGCTCACCGACACGGCGAGCGATGATGGACGTCTGCTTGGCGAACCTGCCATGTCGGGAGGTCTGCTCGACCGGCCCGTGGAAACCACGGGACGCAGCGACGGCATGGGAGGCACCGTGAGGGGGAGAGGAGCTGGCAAAAAGGCAGATTGAGCTGTAGGTTTCTTGCATGGCGAGGATGGAGGGAAGGCTGGATTGTATAGCGTTTATTTTTGGCACAAGGAGCATGATAGAGATTATCAAATAACCATTCTATTTGTCCTCAGACTATTGCATATACAATGGGCTTTTTCTTGGCCCAGCGTCGTGATCATTGGCATTGTTAGTTACCAATTCCGTCTAACGGTTACCAGCCGCCTATTGAATTTGATTGAAACGAGTATTAGCAAGTGGTCCATGGGAGAGACACTCAAGTAACCTGCGTATCTGAGCTGTATCACCAGATGCCCATTTACAAAAACGATAGGGATTCGGGATTACGCGAATCGAAACTCTCACCGCGTCACATCCCGTATCGATAACGACCGCCCTCGCGGCTCCCCCCTTCTATCATCACGACACCAGGTATTTGCTGTTCCCCCAAAGATCAAACAAGATTCAATCGCAGCAATTCACGCAACCCGCCATGCACAGCTCATGACATCTCTCACGATCCCAACGACCTCCGCCCCCTCGCGACCATGCCGATCTGCATCGAGTGCCGACACCCCGTCAAGACCCTCTGGACGCAGTACTCCAACGCGGGCGACAAGTCGAGCGGGCACAATATCAGGCTGACGGTCTGTCGCAAGTGTGGCCGCTTCTGTGATAAATATGTCGAGCATGACTTTGTGGTGCTCTTCATCGACCTGGTTCTCATCAAGCCGCAGGTGAAACTGGCCCCCAAGAAAGAGACATCAGTTTCGTGACAAGCTGCTGACAGCATGTCGCAACAGGTTTATAGACATTTGCTGCACAACACCTTGATGCGCGATGGCGATCGGTTCGACGTATGTTCAATGACTGGGCTTGAGGGTTTCGGTACACAATCTCGGGGAACAAGCTGCTGACTATGAGGATGTTTCCAGCCTTCGATCATCCGACTTGGAATATTGCTACTGCTGTTTGATGTGTACCTCACCTGGGCGCGCATCGAGAAGCAGACGTCGCCCGAATCACAAGCTGGAGGCAGTAATCTCGGCCAGCTCGCGCAGCAGCCCATCGTCTTTCAATATCTCTTTTTCCGTTCGTCTCCCCCCAGTCCCCTCTCTCTGTGCTTTCTCACGACCACGTACTAATCTCTACTCTCTCAGTGATCCTCTGCGGCCTCTCAACCCTCGCCTTCCACATCTCCATCCGCTTCCTCACCTCCTCCAGGTTCTCCCCGCTCACCCTTCTCACGAGCTTCCCGCGCTACCCGCGCCCCAACTCCGTCTCGACCGCACTCCTCGTCTCCTCCTCGACAAAGCTCTTCCCCATCCTCATGGTCATCTGGGACTACGACGTGCCCGCTGCGGCACGCTCCCTCGGCTGGGCCGTTGTTGCCAACAATATTGAAGCCCTGAGGATCCTGCTGGACTGCAAGTATTACACAGCCTGCCTCCTCGCGATCGCGGGGGCAGCGAGCCGCTGGGCGATCGGGAGGGTGGTGCTGATGGCGGCCGGGCTCGGGGATGGGGACTCGATCACGGAGAACAGCATCACAGCGGACGGCCAGGCGCTCTGGGCTCTGCTCACATACGCAAGAGACTGGGCGGGGAGGATAGCGGTGGGATGAATCTCTTTGCGGGATTGTAATGTTACGAAGATCATGACGCAGCGTTGTATTCTTTTCCTCGGCCTCAGGTCTTTCTTTAATAAAATGTGCCTTTAGCTGTGTTGAAGGAATAACGGCCCAGCATGAGAACCTATGTCTACTCTCTTGCGCTCTGAGAGAAACCCTTTGGTAATCCCTCCTCTCCGACGGAAACGCAGTGCTCTTCTCTTGCAGTATGCGTACGATGCACTCGGACAACTGTTGATATCGACAAAATGAACCAAAAAAGACCAAGAGGAAAAAAGCCCAGAACGCCGTAGTAATTGTAAAAACCCTTGACATCATACATTTATGTCCACCTCTTTGACCGGACGTGATCCAGCCCTTCCGGGCACTGGCCTTCCTCTCTTTGTTATCGACAACCGCTGGTGATGGCAAGACGGGGTCTTCAACCTATCACTCGAGGAATGATTCGCGCAGGTCGCTTCGTCTCGGCTCGATGAGAGGGTGAAGTTGCGCGAGGAAGGTGATGGCCCAGAGGAGGTAGCAGCTGATGATCGCGAGGAGGGCAGACGAGCGCCACAGACTTAGATACTGGTCAGCCGTGGGAAAGAAGCCAAATGGACAGCGGATACAGATGAAACGTACACTTGGTTTTCGCCCTTGGGCGCGAAGAACCACGACGCGACGCACAGGACGGCGATGACGGCGAGGCCGACGAAGATGGAGGACCTGGGAAGGAAAGCTACGTCAGCCGTTTCTGTCGTCTGTGCGACTCATTCCCGAAGAGCTTGCGTACCCTGTCGCCATGACCGGTGAATTTGAGAGTAGACGATGTGTGATCGATAGGAAAGACGGTCAAGATCGCGTTCGGGGGGTCGATTCGAAGCTGTCGTCGTGCTAGCAATGGTGGATGATGTCCGTGTTCTGGGGAAGCTGAACTGCCGTTGCCTGCCACCCTGGACTCCTACGTCCAGATTGCTTAGTCATGCGAACATGTCAAATATCCATTCACGCGAGACAGCAATATCAACGCGATGGATAGGTTGCGATTTATCAATTCATGTATCATTGTTTAAAAGGCGAGCCCTTGCATGTCAAGTGGGAGAAGTCATAAAATTGTCTGATGACTACTGCCTCTGTGTTCCTACACACATTATCACTCGCGTCTCTCGAATGATAGCCCCGACTCCATCCTCACCGCGCCGTACAAATCCCCAAGATCTGCATCTCTCTTATATTTTTGCGCCAGCAGGAGGTGCCTCCATCCAACATTAGCAATACCCAGCTCAACGCCTACCCCGTCTGCGAGCTCTATCAGGTAGCTGGCGTCCTTTTGCGCGAGCGCTGCCGAGATCAGCGGCTGGCTCGCCTTGGTCCTGGGATCTGAGATCATCCGTTTGCTGTACTCTGTCCAGATGCCGCCGTAAAAGAGATCCACAAACTCGTGGAGCTTCTCCGGGTCGACGCCCAGCTTCTCGCCGAAAGTGTGGGCTTCTGCCAGCTGCTCGAGCATGCTGAAGACAAAGGTGTTGCTGACCAGCTTCAGCGAGAGGGCATTCCCGTGCGGTTTGTCCGAGAGGTCAATCTCCGCCTTGGCCGTCACGCCCTTAAACCACGGCCTCGCCTTATCGACACTGGTCTTGGGACCACCCAGGATGGCGATGAGGTTCCCGGATTTCGCGGCTGAGGGGGGGCCACACACTGGCGCCGCCACAAACTCGGCACCATGGGAAGCGACCTGCGCCGCGAGCGCCTCTGTCGACTTTGGATGAATCGTAGAGCAGTCGACAAACAGCTTGCCCTTGACGTTGCCCTGAAGTATGACCCCCATCACCTCCCTCACAGCCTCATCGTTGGCTAGCATCGTGAAGATGATGTCAGCTTGCGCGACGCCATCTTCGATCATGACTGCGATGCGGACCTTGTCCATGCCCAGCTCATCTTCCAGATCTTTTGACTTTTCCATGCTGCGGTTGTACACGGAAATGGGCTGGGTGAGCTGGCCATTGCGAACGAGGTTCACGCACATTGGCTGCACATTTTTCCTTAGCTGAGTTGAAGCGATCATACGGCACAGACAAGCGCAAAGACAAGACTCACCCTGCCCATCTTGCCCAAGCCTACCCACAACAAGCGAGGACTCATGTTAGCGACGGCGAGTGTTGTCAATAGCTGAATTGAGTGAGAATCTGGGTCAGAGACGAGACAGTGATAATCTCTCGAGCGGTAGTTCAAACGGAATGCATGTGTCTCTTCACCAAACTTCGTAAAGCCAACGATCTATCATATCAGCGGCTCAAGAGCTCAGGCGGTCAGCTCACAGCATTTCGATGATGTCAAGCCGCACTGCCCTAAAGTCAAATCTGGGTCAGACAAGCTCCCGTGCCTAGCGTGAGTTGCTTTTTGGACCAACGAAAGGATGCTCCTGGTGGTCCTGAGATGGCTATTACATACGGAGTCCCTCATCATGATGATATCTCGGAGCATATCTTGAGCACGTGAGCAGATCTTGTCTCAGTCGCTGTTATCCTTTGGGCATTGCTGGTGAGAAGAAACGTGAAGCCATCTTTACTCGCCGCCCTCGGCAGGCGACTGGTAGTTGTCTCACGCACTCCATTACGTGCAGCTTATGCCTCATTGACAGCACTTTACCGTTGCTAAAACCAAAATCACCGAGATTCAACGACACATAATGTTGCGAGCGTTGCGTAAGAAACCTCGGGTTGTCGACCGGCCGATTACGGAGCCTATCGTCACTCGCGCCAGTTGAGCTTATCGATAGCATGACTCTCTTCTCAACTTCACCGACTACAATCTTTGTATATTCGTCCTCATAAACTCCCGACTCACAATCTTGTCAGAGATTAAAATGCCTGAATTCACTGTATCAAAGTGCTCTTGCTTCCAATGATGCATCTTTCATCTTCTGTCGGCGGCCTACTGACGATTGTGGACTCTTATCGCTGACATTGGATCACACCTCACCTCATCGCGTACTCCTCCCATCATGAACCGCCCAAGCATCAGAAAAGCGGTGCACAGCTGCAATAAACATCTTCAGAGCCCGAAAAGGAACACAGTAGCAGCTGAAAGCATCGCGGTCAAACAACAGACGCGTGGCCTTGCCCAATCACCTTCATCCAAGAAGTTGAACATTGAACGAGTGGGTGCCAACCTTTGAGTCACACTTTTTGAGAGCTCACTGACTGGGAAACCAAAGGACGTGCTTTTGTCCGTTCTTGAAGCGTCTGCGACAAAGAGAGATGCGAAGAGTTACCTCCAGAAGTATACGAGCAAGCCATCAGACGCCCTGTCGGCGACGCCTCAGTTTCTGCAGAACAGGGAAACCGATGAGCTCAAGCTCATCAACACCGGCGTGAACAACGTCGCCATTGTCAAGATCAGGACAAACGATGTCCTCGAAGACGCGACCGTCGCGGGCCTGGCAAAGACGTTTAGCCAGCTTCGATCACTTGGCCTTTTGAGCGTGGTTGTGCTCGACTCGGCCGGCTCTCCAGACTTTGAAGCCTGTCGCGACCAGGCATATCGATTTTCAGAAGCGATTGACCGTTTCGAAAAACCGGGATCAAAGGTGGCAGGGAGTATCTTCCTCCAGCGTCCAGACAGCGACTCAAAGAGGCCAAATTTTCTGGCAGACCAGATCAGTGTAGAGGATGGAGGCTTGCTGAGCAAAGCCCTGCAGAAAGGTCTCATTGCGATCATACCGCCGTTTGTGATTCCAAGCCCGGGTCGCAGAGCAGAAGCGGCGGACGCTAATCAGCTCGTTTTGGCTCTGACGCGATATCTATCGGGACTGCAGCTGGGGAAAGGGGATAAGGGCGTCACTGGCGAGAATGGGATGCAGGCTGTACAGCCTCTGGCTTCTGTCGAGCGGATTATCGTGCTCGACACGTTTGGCGGTGTCCCGGTCCCTGGCCATCCCGAGATACCCCATCGCTTTATCAACCTTGAGCAAGAGTTCGACACATTGACGGTGCATTTCACGTCTGCAGGAGACGGTTTCCCCGCGGGCAAGGGAGATGATTTCTCTGGGGCAGCCAAGGTTCATGTGGCTAACTTGCGCCTGGCCAAAGAGGCTCTGGCCGTTTTGCCATCGACGGCCTCAGCTCTCATCACGACGCCTGCTTCGGCTGCCAACAGGGCACAAGAATCACAGCTTTCGGAGCCGGCCTCGAATCCCACACTTCAAGGAATGGTCACGACGCGCAAGAAACAGAATCCACTGCTGTACAACCTCCTCACCGACAAGCCAGTCTACTCATCATCACTGCCCATTCAGCGCATGCACCCTGGGTCAAAATCCACAGGGACAACATTGTCAACACACAGCTCGGGCGTGTCGAGCACAGCAACGCTAGTAAAAAGAGGCATGCCGGTCACCATCTTCCCGGACCCTCGCAAACAACCGTGGCAGCCGCCCAAGCCTGGATCACCACGGCTGCGACTGACAGACCGGTGCATCGACATGCCACGACTGACACACCTGATCGAGGATTCCTTTAACCGCAAAATCGACATGCAGGACTACCTGAACCGCGTGAACGAGAACATTGCGGGCGTCATCATCGCAGGACAGTACGAGGGCGGCGCGATCTTGACGTGGGAGCGCCCCGAGGGCATGACAGAGGAAGAGGCTTACGAGCAGGGCCGGATGGTGCCGTACCTGGACAAGTTTGCGGTGCTCAAGAGATCACAGGGGGCAGGCGGCGTTGCCGACATTGTGTTCAACGCCATGGTTCAGGACTGCTTTCCGGACGGCGTGTGCTGGCGCAGTCGAAAAGACAATCCGGTCAACAAGTGGTATTTTGAGCGTTCTGTGGGGACTAGGGGTCTGTCTGGTACGAATTGGAGGATGTTCTGGACGACGCCTGGGGTGACTATGGGAGATGGTGCTTCGGCCGATTACGAGGCCGTGTGTCGAGGAGTCCAACCTTCTTGGGCCGACAACAAGCATATTCTTGAGTAATGCAAGAGACCTTTCCTGGTAAAATGAAATATATCAAGCGGTTGTCGCTTTTGTAAACACTATCTTTCCTTTGCTCAAATCAGAGCTGGCTCAAAGGCTGGCTACAGCCCAACTTGGGTGCACGTGACCTTGAAGACGCTGTGGGGCTCTACAGTGAGCTCGAGCCACAGGGACCAGCGGACCTGCACCCCTGAGGCTGAGGATGACGGAGTCGTGTATCTTTTCGCTGTGAAGCCGCGCAAAACGGTACCTGCTTCTCGACCGTCCCTTATCCCGCGCGCGCGTTTTGGTTCCAATCCGTCGTGCCCACATCCATCCAGGCAACCCAGCTCCTCTGGGATCTTTCATCAACCATCCCAGCTGTGTCGATTGCAACGTCCTCATTGTTTCACTGCTCATCCTCTTGATTCTATCCTTTCCCCATACAACACACCCACCGGCCGAGTAACACAGTAACACCGCCCAAGATGGATTTCAAGAGCTTTGGCAAGAACCTCTCGTATGTCAACCCAAGCCCGCGAGCAACAAGCAATCACGGGGTCCTCCAACAGCGACAGAAGCGACTAATACCTGTGAATTTGCCAGCGATCTCGGTGCGCAGATCACTCCATTTGCCTCGCGCACCCTTCAGTACACCAAGGAGCAGTTCGGCCAGGCCGAGGACCGTGTAAGTCAAGGCTGGCATGCTACCAGCCATGGAGAAAGCTAACGCGGCTCCCGTCAACAGACCCAGCTTCCTCCGGACTACATTGATCTCGAGAAGAGAGTCGATGCCCTGAAGCAGGCTCACCAGAAGATGCTTGCCGTGACGTAGGCACCCCGAACCCGACTTTACCATCGAAACGATTCCCGACAAAGGCGCTGACGTTGCTTACTTTTGCGCAGCTCTCAATACCAGAACGAGGCCTACGACTACCCTCCCAACATTAAGGAGAGCTTCCAGGACCTCGGCCGCACCGTCACCGAGAAGGTTCACCTCCTCTCCACCGCTACCACTCCCGCTGAGGCCCAGGCCGCCCTCGTCGCTCCTCCTTCCGCAAAGCCCCAGCCCAAGACCTTCAGCCACGCGCTCGCCCGCTCCGCGCTGGCTTCCAGCCAGCTCCTCCACCAGCACCACACCGGCGCTGGCGAGGACCCCCTCGCTACCGCTCTCGAGAAGATTGCTCTCGCCGAGGAGCGCGTCGGTGAGGCTCGTCTTGCCCAGGATGCGCAGATCCAGAGCCGCTTCCTCGCTGGGTGGAACACCACCCTCAACACTAACCTCCAGTTTGCGACCCGCGCCCGCAGGAACGTCGAGAACTCGAGGCTGTCGCTCGACTCCACCAAGGCGTCCGTCAAGGGCACCACCTTCAAGATGGGCGGCGCGGCCGAGGAGCAGGAGCTCAGCCCCGAGGCTCAGGAGGAAATTGAGAAGGCCGAGGACGAGTTTGTCACCCAGACTGAGGAGGCTGTCGGTGTCATGAAGAACGTGCGTGAATGGCCAGTTTGCAACATTTGACAAGCTTGGGACGCTAACTATTTGACCAGGTCCTCGACACCCCCGAGCCCCTCCGCAACCTGTCCGAGCTCATTGCCGCCCAAATGGAATACCACAAGAAGGCCTACGAGATCCTGAGCGAACTCGCTCCTGTCATTGACAGCCTTCAGTCTGAGCAAGAAGTAAGCCGAGCTGATGGCTTTTGAAGGGAGGGCATGGAGTGAAATCAGACCTTGGGGGCTAACCGTGCTCACTCTAGGCCGCTTACCGCAAGGGTCGCGACAGCGAGGAGTAAAACATTGCGATCGAGGTTTGACGACTTGTGTTTGGAGAAGTTGACAGGCAAATGCTGTGCGGCTTTGCGAGTCGTGGCGGCTGTTTGGTATTGTACGTTACGCCTTCACGGATGGTGTGTAATTGTGCTCCGTGAGCAAAGTCTCGAGCATGGGCATACGATTCTTGTGTTCTGAGAAGTTTCACTGTGTCTATCATTTGAGTTGTAGTGCAATGTGAAAATGTGAAGAGCAGCGTCTCGGGACAGAACTTAGATATGATGCCAGGATCACTGGCATTTGATGCGCACAGTGGTGCATCGCCATTCTGATTTCGCATCAAGTTCGTTCCGCAGACGTCAATTGTCTTTAAGAAATTGCTGAAACCATCTTTTGTTTCGCGTTGGCATTGCAAAGCCTCCGCGTGAGGCATGCCTCGGGCTGGTTGGCGCATCACTCGCTGATAAGTCACGTGACCCCAAACTCTCCAGCCGAGAAAGCTGGATCCGCATCCATGGCGTCTTCGACTTCGAACATCCTCAACGGCCACTCATTGCCAATCCAAACCACCCATTTCACCCCCTCACCCCACAAACAGCTACCCAGCATGCGGCCAACAACACGCCTGCTCGCGCGCTACCTCGAGGCGGGCACGCCCACGGGCCTCACCGGCCTCTGGACGCACCGCTCCCCCCGATCGACCCTCCTCTACCTCTACTCGCGCACCCTCGACAAGCTGCAGGCTATTCCCGAGACCTCCCTGTACCGCCAGTCTGTCGAGTCTGTCACCAAGCACCGCATGGCGCTCGTCGACCAGATGACCCCCCCTGGCCACGCCGAGTGGGCCAAGAAGGCGCAGGAGCTTGTGGGCGCGAACCCGGAGCAGTTCCGCGTGGCGAGCGGCCGCGTGGACGGCAGCGAGCAGCGATCCGTCAAGATGGGCGGGCGGACGTTTATCGTGGGCAAGAAGCACGACGCGGGCGACTCGAGAGTGGAGGACTGGGACGGCGAGGCGGTCGAGGCGCCCGAGTACGAGGGGGCGAGGACGGCGGAGGAGAAGGCGCACCAGGCCGACACTTTCAACAGGGCGCCGCTGGAGGATATCAAGCAGGTTGAGTTCCCGGAGGAGCCTCAGCTCACTGCCGAGCAGTAAGTGCAGCCCGTGCTTGCCTTGCCGTTTCTTTTCTCGTTGCTTTGTAATACGTTGTGTGGTGCTTTGTAGACCACGGGAACATGCTGCGCGGGAATTAGATCATGAGCTAATACCGACGACAGAGTCCACGAGCTCGAGCAAAAGATCGGCGCCGGTCTGATCGAAGAGGTCATCCAGGTCGCAGAGGGCGAGCTTACCCTCATTGACCGCATGGAGCAGGCCAAGGTGTAAGTTGACAGTCTAATCGCTCTGATGATCAAACCCGACATTCGAGAGAAAAAACGAGGTGTGCTAACATTCTGCGTCTTTAGCTGGGAGGACCTCGAGGAGAAGCCTGTTGAGGGTCAGTGGGCTTACTTTGAGCGCAAGGCTGCTTAAGTAATTGTCTCTCTCATGTTTTTCGCGCTGAAAGGAGGAGTGTAGATTAGATGGTATCTCCTCGTGTACACATATCGGCGTACGCCTGCAATAGAGCTTGATGGATCGCCTGTGAGCTGGTACCTTCATTTTGATCTTTCTCCACTGTCTTGATTAGCACATATGCGTGAATGTCTGTCATTTTGCCGTTCGTGTCCTCTAAAATCTTCCGGCAAAGCCGGTCCCAAGCCTGGTTGTGATTTAGAGCGAGTCTCGTAATGCGATATGCCTCCACCTCACCTAAACCTTCACACTCTCACAACCTCAAAAATTCGGCCCTCACCAACCTTCCATCGCCAAGACCACACATGAATTCATCATTCCACAAACTTCTCATCGTTAATGTCATTCCCAACTCCGTCCCGATCGCCTTCCCGCTCAGGCGCATCCTCGCCCTTCAAGCGCCTCAAGATCAGCACCTCCATCGGCCCCGAGTTTAGCAGCCAGCGCTCCCTCTCCGCCGACCCCAGCATCGCAGCCACCAATCCGCTCAGCCACTCGCCGTCAAGTCTCCGCCAGTTTTCCGTGGCGGGCGCGCCGCACGACGAGGCGAACCCGGCAGAGAGGATTCCCGATTTTCCGCATCGGCGGATCAAGCGTGGGGATGAGGATGGTGCCCGGTATGGCGGGGATGGAGGGTATGAGTCTGGGTGGACGGATGTAGACGAAGCTTCGGACGGAGAGGCACTCGGAGGCGGGAAGGAAGGAGAGAGGAAGGGAAAGAAGGGGAAAGACTTGACGGGACATAACGCGGTGCTGCTGGATGCGATCTACCTGGATCTGGAGAAGAGCAAGGTCGAGGTGGCAGGCCGACTCTTTGGGCAGCTTATCCATCAACGAGAGCGCGGCGTGCCGATCGACATGAGGAAACATAACTTATGGAGCCTCGGCGCAGAGATTCTGATGCGCGAGGGGGAGGAGCCGCTGGATTCTGCACAAGATATGAGAGGGGCAGCAGATCACGCAGGGAGGGACAGAAGAAGTTTTGCGAGGGAACGATGGGGTGACACCAAGAACATGCCCAAAGTCCGGGCATATTACGATTCCCTGATACAACGGTATCCTTACGACTATAAACGGCCCGAAGATGTCAGCGCGGTGGACTTTTGGGTGGCCTTGCTAAGCTGCGAGATGTACGACGCGCACGCGGAGCAGGCTCTCGCGCTGCGGCACCTCGACGACCCAAACGCCGATGATTATGAGGAAGAGCAGGAGCATGAAGGGGGGAATTTCGACTCGAGTTTGGAGCCCGGCGACGCGCCGCTGCAGCCACCACCAGAGACCTACGAGCAGAGCCAGGGCATGCGAGAGCGGGCCGCGCAGGGGAGAAGGGAGGACGTGCGGAGGAGGACGCTGGCGAGGATGCAGGGCGTGGCCGCACGGATGGACGAGCTGATGCGCGATCCGCCCTACTCCAAGCTGAACGAGTACGCGCGGATCAGGGGGATGTTGTCGCTGTATATTGCGGACCTGCTCGTGCCGGCCGCGGCGAGCGTGTCGCAGACGGACCTGTACATTGCGCAGCAGAGAAGAGAGGATGAGCAAGCGCATGCCAAGGAGATGTTCCGGAGGGTTCTCAACAATGATGGCAAGCTGGACCGGGAGACGATGAGATTTGTAGACCCGGACGCGGACACGTCGGAGATGGAAGGCGGGTTTTCTGTCTATTCATCATTGCCTGTGCGGTAGCTTGCATAATCTATCGGCAAGAACACGCAACCATATGATACCACCTAAAAACAAATCAACCTCCGCGTAAGACTCGTGAAGTAGGTAGACTGTGTATCAAGTCTGGCGTGGCGCCCACCGCTGCAAGATGAGCACGTAATTACTGCTCGTGGCAACAACGCACCACTCTCCTCCTGGGCTCCAGTCCGCTCTCCTACCGACCAACGTTGTCCCAATCTTCTCCTTTCTGTGAGCATGAAACCCCTCGGGCTTGGTACGCTCGCTCTGCTGGTGCATGAGGCAGTACTTCTTCTTATTCGACTCCAACAACCCTTTAATCTTGGAAGAATCCTCACCACCTCCGCAATCCGGCGTGCCCATGGTCGAGCACGACGCTTCCCGACTCAACGAGTTGTTCCGAGACCTGGCGGACTGCGAAGTTCCTCTGCTTATCGGCTTTCCCAACCACTCGGGGATGTGCAGAGGTCCAGCGACAGCATCCATCTCGTGATCGTTCACGTCCTCCTTCAGCTCCTGGTAATCTACCACCCGCTGTAGATCCCACATAAGCACCTCGCCCAGCACATTGCAGAAGGCTAGCGTCGGGTGGTGCTCCGGGTGAAGGTGCAGCCCGAACCGCATGTAGTACTGAGCCTGCTGCTCGCCCGACTCGTCGCGTGTGTGGACGCCCGGTGTATGGAAGCCAAAGAGACGGGTGTAGGGAGCCGCCCCCGATCTCTTGGTCAGAAAAGCCGTCCTCGTAAAGCGGTTGACGTCTTTGGCGTTTAGTTTCGTTAGATCAGTTGGAATGGGCGCTGTCTCGGGAGGAGCCACAGGTCCAGATGACGAGAAGCCGGTGATGGACCAGAGAGTGATATTCGAGTCATCGCAGGCTCGGGAAATGATCATGTCGTGGAAGAAGCCAACGCTGCCAGCGTCTGGTTAGTCTGTCCGTCAAGCAAAGCAAAGACTATTGCTCCGATTGCTTACCAGTCGACAATCTGGTGGTGAATCGCCATAGTGGCAAAGTGAGGGTAGTGAATTAGTATTGGATGTGCCATCGGTTCTTCTGGTAGATCCGGGATAGCCCACTAAAGAAAATGAGCATCATGGCCAGCTTCGTTATCCAACACGACTCACTAGGCAGATGAGCTGGTCGTGGCCGCCTGACACGAGATACCGGCCTGTCTGATGAAATGCCTATTACAAAAAAGTCAGCTTGAACTCTTAAAATGTGAAGATCTGCAACTCACGACACTCAGCACGCTGTCTTGATGACCGGCTCCGGCCAGGATGGCCCGGCATGGCGCTTCCTTGTGCTTGGGATGCAGACTCCAGATCCGCAATGTCTTATCTCCTGATGCAGACGCAATGATTGTCGGATCAACCGGATTTGTTGTGATGTCTGAGATTTCCTTCGAAAAGGTGAGTGAAACGCGAGGTTCGTACGACAAGTGTGATCACCTACGCTGCCATGGCCGGTAAGACACTACATTGAGAAACCACCTTGATCAGTGACTTTCGAGAAAGGAGTATAGGCTTCGGGTACTTACAGCCAGAAGCTCCGCCGTGACTGCATTGTAAACCTTGATAGTGGCATCATCTCCGGCAACGCACAGCCACGGGGTGCCGGACTCGGGATCTCGGGACCATGTACAACAGCACGCACACGCGTGTTTCTGTGTGATAAAGTCAGAATGTGACGATTGCAAGATCACATGGAACAGCACGTGAACTACTCACGGTTGCATCTCTTATAACACTCAGGACGCGGCACGGTTGCACATCTGCAGGGGCTGTCTTTGATATCGCACACACGACAGACTGCGACGGTTAGCAGAATGTTTCGTCGCCTATAGAACCAAGGATCCAGAACGGAAACGCAAATGGTTGACTTGCATGTTTCTTGCTGACTGCTGCAAAGATCGGGTCTTGGTCAAGGGGTTGATACGGGCAGAACTTGACATCATAGAATTCTACATATATCAGTTGCCAAAGAGATTGATACCGAGAAAGGGGCAAGCTCACCCGAAATCTTGTCGTCTGTTTCTAGTAAATGGGCATCGTTCTAACGGTTCTCTGTTAAGTAACATCCTCGCTTTGCATGCTCTGCGTGCTGGTGTTGTTCACGTACAGGAAATCTGAAACTAGCACGAAGCTTTGGTAACTCTGACTCGTCCCTGCCAGATTTTGACATTTTCGGTTTATAGTAAAATAGTGCGTTGGTGGTGGAAGGCTGCTGTGCCCACGACGTTACGAGATATTGCTTGTATGGATTGTCATGGTGTTGGTGTAGGGTCAAACTCGTTTCACGTGTTTTTCGCGCTTCATTGTCAAGGGCGCAGAAATGTCACCTTAAAACCCACTGAGGCAGAGACGGCGTTTCCGAGAAAAAACACGAGATTCAGATGGATGTTTTGTGTAAGTGAAGATGCAAAATGCAGCAATGCGCTAACATCAGGCACGAAGCATTCACTGACTATTGGATGTTTGTCGTGGGGAACGAGGGTGCAGGGTAGAGAACCATTCAATTCTCGAACAGCATTGGATCACGTGACACTCCTGCTCGTGCTGGAGGCGTGGACAATCACCGAGAGAGATTGCGAAATCGCGTACCGAATCGGTTGCCCGAGCACAAGTTGTCCATAGCTCCGGACCAGCGTTAACATGCTCCAAGAAATTGTGACGGAGTCGTGGGAGAGGATGGTTCTATTTCCGGTGGATTCATTTGCCCCCATATCCCCGTGGTGGCCGAACTGGTGTTTTGTGCTCTTCACAAGGTCAGGATGTGATCCGATACCCGGGCTTGACAGGCATTGTGGCCATCACGCGAGCAGCGAGGAAGTCCGGGTTATTCCCCGACCCATGAGCCGTTGGCAGCTCCCGATGCACAACGGCATTTATGGGGATTATCTGGTGCAGAGAGTGAGACCCTCGTTTGCCCCGGAGTCGTCGAGCGAATGTTGCGAGATGGGGGGTGGTTTCGGACGTCTTTGAGTGAGACACGGGAGAGTGAAGCACCTGCAAGAAGAGAATGAATTGCTGATGATTGGGTGTTGCACGATTGGCTTGGGGACTCGGCTCTCATACGCCACCATGCAAGAGACAGGTGGTTCTGCGACAAAGCAGAAAGGAGGATACCGGCACAGAGCGACCTACCAGTAAGACGGTAGTAATGATATCTCTCTCAATTGCGACTACTAGGTATTCGTGACATTGAACAGGATGGGAACGCGAGTCTGGAAACTGGTTTGATGGAATGGGTGGTTGGGCGTCTCGGTAGGGAGGCGGATCTCGATGACGAGTCAAAGAGAGCGAGACATATTATGGGAAGATGTGCCGATGTGCCCTGGCTACCGATATGCACATGTACAATATTATGGCCGTTGGATTTAATCCGTCTCGAAGAGCCCACCTTTTGGTAGAATCAGTGAATTGTGTTTCTTAAGGGCCGTTGTAGCAGCAGCAGCAGCAGTATATTATCGTCAACATCTTCACGTTCATCATTACAAACAGCAGCAGCAGCGGTATGATGACCAGCCACCAACGTAAGAGCAGCTACTGTGTACACAGTGTGGTGCAGCGCACACTGTGTGCACAGCAACGACGATTAGCATTACACACAGTGCGAACGAAAAGAGACACCAAACACCACGGTACCTTGCATCATTATTGTTCTGGGCCTAGGCCCTGGGACCACTTGGTCGCCTTTTTCAGCTCCTCCCATCATGCTGGACGACGCTGACTACGTTGGACTGACGTGTGGCAAACCCACCCCCTTCACTCCCTCAAATGCATCACTGCCACCCTCCACCAATCGACAGCCAACAGTGACCAACCCAAACGACGATCCTCGACTTGGCCAGTTTTCTTCCTGTTGGCGTTGTAAGCCGGTAGGTAGTCTAGACCTAGACAATATCCTGGCTTGCAGCCTTGCTCAACAAGCCTCCACATCCCGTGAGCCCTGCTGCAGCTGCAGCTGTGCTAGTGTCATGTACCTGTCATTCATGGTTCAGACCTCCCCCCTCGCAAGATCTGATCAGTCATCTCGAAACCGCTTTGTTGCGTGGACCTACCTGGTCTGGACATGAACATGATGTGCCTCTCGGAACCCGATCCCGGCTGATCGCCCCAACCTTTATTTGCCCGGCCGTCTCCCACCATCCCAACTTCTCGTCGTAGCTTCAACTTTTCTACTTGCACTTTCGCCCAACTCCCAACATCGCTCGCACAACCTCGTTGCTCTCCTCCCATCACAACTCTTTGTTTGAACTTCTCGACTCATCCAAACTGCACGTGCACAGCGTCTCACAGTATCATCAGGCTGATTCCACCACCACACCACCACCCGAGAAAGAACACTGCGGTCATCACGTCTCTGCATACTGTCACACGGCGACGAATCCGCAAGGACTCGCCGCGCAACATCCTCTCGACAATTCTCATTTTCATCAAGA
This sequence comes from Parasarocladium wereldwijsianum, assembly GCA_036250105.1. Taxonomy (NCBI): domain Eukaryota; kingdom Fungi; phylum Ascomycota; class Sordariomycetes; order Hypocreales; family Sarocladiaceae; genus Parasarocladium; species Parasarocladium wereldwijsianum. The sequence goes on from JAXOUE010000006.1 coordinate 265,990, forward strand.
AAAAAGGCCATTGCTTCTATGCGCACTTTTTAGAGTGCCTCTCACCTCATCATCGTCTGTTTTCTGGTCGCCCGCCCCAGCTGAATCACTTTATCGACTTTTACTTTTTGAATCGCGATCGTTCGCCACCGTCCGCCTCCTGACTCGCGTCTTCACTACTTGAACCCCCCTCCCTTTCAGAAATCCGTCACAGAACCAGTACATACTGCGATATCCATCTCTTCAATGGATTCTACTTTCATCACAATTCACAGTAGGTGCCAGCCGACGAGAAGCTGGCAATGAGCTCGACTGACACAGTGCAGGTTTGGACCCCGATGGCAACATCTTATTCGCATCCGACTCTATTGCCGACATCCTGGGGTACCATCCCCAGCAAGTAATCGGTCGATCATGCTTTGACTACTTTCACCCGGACGAGGTCCCTCTGGCCCGCTACATTCACGAGCGCGGCATTCAAATGGACAAAGCAGCTTCGCTGCATTATGCGCGCATTCGATCGGTCGATGGGCGCTGGGTTGGGTGCGAATGCTGCTTTACTGTCGTCCACGATGTTCTCGTCGCATGCACCAGTGTCTACCAGCAGAGCGAGAAGAGCCAGCGTCAGTTATACCACTGCCTCCCCCCCCCCCCCCCTTTTGAAGCCTTCCCGCCCAAATACGTGACTGACACCCGCTCTAGAGCGTGCTAGAAATGCACCTACCGTTCGTCGGCTCTTCTCGTCCCCTCAGGACCCCAGATTCCACATGTTGGAACACCTCGCGGCAAAGTTCAAAATGACGCCGCCTCTCAAAGAGCGAGAGCCCCGAGCGGCTCTGATCATCAACCGCTTCTCGCGCTCGCTGGCCATCATGTTTGCGACAGAGTCTGTTGCCAACATTTTGGGCCTCAGCGCTGCGCAATTGCAGAACAAGAGCTTCTACGAGCTTGTTGGAGACGAATGCGTGGAAGAAGCCGAGGCGTGCCTCGAGGGCGCCAAAGCCAACGACTCTATCGCTTACCTGCGATTCTGGTCACGGGACCCCCGGCGAGAGGAGGAAATCGAGAACGAGGAAGATGAAAGAGGCATGCAAGAGTCTGTCGAAGAGGCTGGTCACATAGCGACACCGGGTGACATGGCGATGAGCGAGGAGGAGGACTTGCTTCGACGAAACTCGAGCGATTCAGAACAGGGTGGTGTGCGACTGGATACGACTATGGACATTGATGACTCCGGAAAGTCGGCGTCGCCCGTGAAGAGGAACCCAGAGTCGCAAGATCGCGATGGAGCCAGTCTCGCCAACAACGGCAACGGCAGATTGCAAAACACTTCTTCGTCAGCAAGTGACGCAGGTCTTCAGCAGGCTGGACAATCTGGAACACACTCGACGTCTGCCAGTGGGCAGGCCCGCGCACTCAGTTCCGAAAGTTCCAACGGAACGCGCCGCATTCGGCAGCCTCCATACCCACTTCCGTCTGTCGAACTCGAGGCTGTCGTCTCGTGCACATCCGATGGGTTGGTTATAGTGATTCGTCGGGCCCGCCCTCTCACCCTGTCTTCCTATCCAGAGCCAAGTCACCAAATCCCCTTGACCAGCGGCCAGGGCATTTTCGCCGCACCGTGGGCCCTCGGGCCCATCCGCCCTCGATACCAACAGGACACGGCTTCTCATGTCGCGGACCAACATCTCCCACATCACGCCTCGGCCTCGTCCTACAACCCCAGCCCATCGAGCGGCCCGGCTATGGAGTCTCTCATGTCCTCGATCCGAGACGTTGCCGTGTTTGCATGGGGCCTTGTTGGTATCAACAACAATCTGACCCGGTATTCTCACGGAACCGCCGAGGGTGAGGCCAGACCCCCACAGAAAGCCTTCTCGAACGAGCAGGCACCGGATCGCAGTGTGTATGCTCCAAACGGCTACGCCAGAGGCGGTACGCCGTACTGGCCCACGTCTTCAGTTGCGCACACAACCGGTGCGGAGCAGCCCAATTACCACGCCCTCACCGACAAAGGGGTTCCTGTAGAGCCGCGTTACAACCCATACGATGAGCACAGCGTGAACCAGATTAGGCAGCATGGTCCCTGGGGGAACGCTGGGCGTCGTCATGGGGGTGGATTCGGAAACGAGCACCGTGGCGGCAACGGTTACAATCCGTCTGGAGTCGCAGCTGCGCCATGGTCAAACCAGTAGCAATTGTATGGCCGGTCTTACCATGGCCAGTGAGCAAATAATGTGAATGAATGAACAAATGTGCATAGTAGAGCCGAAAGCGACTGGGAATGGAAGCGAAGGACAACAGAATTCGCCCATGAACGAGAATGATCTCACAAGTGACTATGTAGTAAGAAACATAACACTCAATCTCAATAGCTTTCCAATTTATTCGTGCTTAATGGCGATAGCGGCAGATGCTTGAGAATCGACACTGCTTCACCACATTGGAGCTCCGCAAATATACACAGCCAAGCCATACTTGTTTGAGTCAGACCACCTCACTGAATGTAGATCGTGATCCTCTAATAAAATATGCCCGTCCTGAAAAGAATTAAATCTGCGAGATGAGAGAAATCTCAAGAATGTTGCGACATTGATCGAGACAAGGGAGTCTCGGGTTAGGGTAAGTCAATGAAACCCCTAGCTGTCTGAGTTCGGACCAATCAGACCGTCCGATGCAACGCGTAGATGCCAGCTTTCGCAAGACGCTGCGTACGTCAACCTCGCTGCTCAAGTCATAGCAACATCAAACACCAACGACCCCATTCACTACCGGCATTGTCGAATTTTACGCGAAGCTCCCGCGTATTTTGTAGACTTCAAGACTCTGCTCGGAGATTTGGTATTGTCGCAGCCAACGCGTGCAGCGAGAATTCGACAATGGCTTCAACAAGCACCAGGGGCAACTATGCCGCTCCGACACTGGAAGATGATGATCTGATCGACCCCGATGATGGTGAATTTCTCCTGAAGCTGAAGGAAGCTCGAGATGTTTGGACGGTTGTAAACGAATGCTGACACGCGATTCGCCAGCTGATCTCAACGACTTTGACGACCCTCTCGGTAGCACCTCGCAACGCCAACCTGCCCTCAGCGGCAACATCGGCTCCTCCTCCCGCCCCCTCGACCGCAGCGCCCTCACCTCCTCCATCCCCGGCGAAGACCGCTCCGCCTCCCAAAACACCATCGACGAGTCCGTGTGGGACACGCTCCGCCGCGACCTCCTCGCCGTGTGGGCCAAGCTCCGCGAGGTCCTCTACCCGCGCTACCTCCTCGGCGGCACCATGTTTGACAACGAGGACGGCCTGCGCGGCGCGTACTCGAGCATCCGCGGCGCCGGCATCTCGGGCACGCGGGAGGAGCTGACGGGGCTGGCGAACCGGGTGATGGACGCGGAGGCGCTGCTGCAGAGCAACATGAGCCCCGGCCTACGCGACTGGGATCTGTGGGGACCGCTGATCTTTTGCCTGCTGCTGAGTCTCCTGTTGAGTATGAAGAAGGGGGCGCAGTCGGATGCGGTTTTCAGCGGGGTGTTTGCGATGATCTGGCTGGGTGAGGCGGTTGTGACGCTCCAGATCAAGCTGCTAGGTGGAAACATGTGCGTGTCCCATCACTTCCCTGGCGGCTCTCGGGCTTGCGGAAAACCCGCCAAATACTAACTCTTCGTTTTAGTTCATTCGCCCAGAGTGTTTGCATCATCGGCTACACCCTCTTCCCGATCGTCCTCGCAGCTATGATGTCTGCCCTCGGCCTGCACTGGATCGCTCGAATCCCCGTCTACCTCGTCCTCGTCGGCTGGTCACTGGCAGCAGGTATTAGTATCCTGGGAGGCAGTGGCGTTGTGAAGAACAGGGTAGCAATCGCCGTGTACCCTCTGTTTGTGTTTTACTTTGGCCTGGGCTGTCTCTGCTTCATCAGCTAGTCGGAGATACAGGAGATTGTGGGAAAACAAAGAGTTCTTGGGGTGAAGAAGCTTGGGCAAATAGCTCCATAACATGTCTAGAGGACGGACGACCTTTACGTTGCAGTTGATATGATAGCTGTATGATCATCAATCTTTTCTTCGCTGACGGTGACCACATCATGTTGCCCACGGGTTTTAGATTTCGTCCTGAACGTTGGTGGTTTCATCGTTCAGATCGCGCTTCGACTGCCCTGATGCTCGTATTACAACGTCTGCTCACTCAAAATAACGAGCGCCAACAGTCATCGACGTGTCCCTCGATTAGCGCTGGGCTTTCCACAGTGCAAACAGCGGTCGCTGGCCCGCCGCCCCTCTCCTCCATTATTAGCGGGGCGGTAGCTAATAGGCAATTCGACCCAAAACAGCAGCAGCTTCGCTCAAGGTTCTGCGCCCAAAGCCTCGAGCCCAGAAAACCAGAGTCTCGACTCACTTGAACGGACGGTCCGACGCCAGCTTCTCCTTTGTGCACTTCTCTGGGCGAATCATCCTTGTTTACTTCGAGACGCTCATACCATATATCGCGTACCACCGAGACGACCCGGCTTTTGCTCGGAACCACAGTGACGCGACGGCGTTTGACTCGCCCACCAACAGGCCGCAGCCTACGATCGAAACGAAACCCTCGACGATCAGGTCCTCGACATCCCCAGACGTAGGGTGCAACCTTCTTTCGATATTCGGCCAGACGGTGTCCGTGCGCGTTCGACTTTGGGCGCTATCACCATGACAAGCTCAACTCGGGGCTCCAGCCCCAAAGTCACACAGGATCACGAGACGAGAGAAGACGATGAGACGAGAGCCACAAGACGAGAGCTGAAGCAATCCTCAATCTCTGACGCCAGCAGGCCAGCTCCTGATCATGACGCGGACGACTCTCGACCTGATTCGCCCGCGGAAGGCTTCGATTCCGTGGCCTCACCCAAGAAGAAGCGGGCGCACGATCAGCTCGACACCGTAGACGCCAAGGATAGCGGGGACGATGCGAGGAGCGTAGCGTCTGCGGAATCGGCAAAGGACAGGAAAGAGAGGGATGAGCCGGAGAAGAAGAGGGCTAGGGATGACGAGACTTCTGAGGCAAAGCCTGTATGTTTTCAGGGTTCAATGATCAGGCTGATGGTGAGGTGGAGAAACAGCTAACGAGTTGGTAGGCCAAGACCGATAACGCCGCAGTGGAGAGCACGACGAAATCGGACGAGGCGACACGAACTGGGGAAAAGAAGACGGAGACTTCATCATCGGCCTTTGCTGCTTCAGGCTTTGCCAAGCTGGCTGCCGCCCCGTCGCCGTTCGCCGCGTTCGGCGGACCTTCCAAGGGCTTCGGCTCTGCGCCTGCGCCCAAGTCAGATACACCCGCGCCCGCCACAGAAGCAGCACCACAAGCGGCAGCTCCGAAGTTGACTTTTGGCGGGACGACCGGCGCGTCTCCGTTCGCGGGGCTCGGTGCGGCAAAGTCAAACGGGTTTGGCGGCGGTAGTGGTTTCGGTGGCGGTGCGAGTCCTTTTGGGTCAGCGTTGGGCGGCGGCGGAAAGATCTCCAGCTTTGCGGCGCCCGGGGCGAAGCCGCTGGCTGCTGGAAAGGCGGCAAAGCCGTTTGGTGCACCGGATAGTGATGCTGAGGAGAGTGACGATGGCGAGGAGGGGGATGAGGCAGAGGACGAGACTGCGGCTGCGGCTGAGCGTGCCTTGTCACCGGAGAAGGACGATGGAAAGAAGATGAAGCTCCAGAAAGGTAAGAGAGAGCCTGCTACTGCTCTGGTGGGTTGCAGTAACTGACAAAATTGTCTTAGTCGAGGTGGAAACCGGCGAGTCGGGCGAGACGACCATGGTGTCCGTCCGGGCCAAGATGTTCATTCACGAGAAAGAGGCCGGCTGGAAGGAGCGCGGTGCCGGTATGCTCAAGATCAACGTCCCGTCCAGCTGTGTCGATTTTGACGACGACGGCAACCCTATCCCGGGTAGCTTTGATGTTTCCGGATTGGAAGGGGACGACGAGGAGTCTGGCAAGGGCCACAAGGTCTGTCGTCTCTTGATGAGACAGGATCACACAATGCGCGTGATCCTGAATACAGAGATTCTGCCGGCGATGAAGTTTGAAAACAAGGCTTCCCTGAAGAGCGTGGGGATCATGTTTATGGCTTTTGAAGGGTCCGATGCCAAACCCGTCAGTGTGACAATGAAGGTCTGTTTATTTTCGCTGGAAATGCGTTTGAGGTGATGCTGACTGGTGTGGTTAGATGTCTGCTGCCAACAGCAAGATCTTTATGAGCGAAGTCGAGAACATCCAGCGTGAGCTGCAAAGCCGATAATCTGCACTTCCAGCACCATCGTTTGTTAGGAATCGTGAGAGACCTCAACACCGTGTCGCGAAACTCTACAGACAATGGATTAACCGGGCGAGTTTTCTATGGCTACTCAGGCAGACCGTGGGATGGCAGCCCCAATGCTCATTCTTGAGGTGCAGAGTATTTGATGCGCAAGTCTCTCGAGGTACTCAGTTCAATGTCTCTTTCTCAGCCTGGTATACAAAAAAAGAGAGAGAGTAAAGGGCCGGTTCACAGGTGATACTACGTAGTATTTGGGAGATCCGATAATCGAGCAGCGGCGAGGGAGAAGATGGCTTTACTTTCGGCGTCTTAACTTTTGTTTATCTTTGACTTTTGTAGAGTCGAGACTTAGCTTTTTAGCAGCAGCAACTGTTCATTCAAGTTTATTTAATGTTATTTCGCTTCATTACGCATGCGTTCGCCGTCGTTGCTTCTTCACGCCCGCCACGTGACCAGGCGTCGGTTCCGTGAGACGCCCGGAGGCTCTCCACAATATTCCATCGCGTCGCCACTGCATGTCTACCAAATCTCCCAAATTCTGTCATTGTTCATCCACCAACACAAGTCTTTGGCACAGAGTAGAACCGATATGCTCTTGAGAGGCAACTTTATTGTAATACCACCAACATGGCCGACGTGACGGAGGGGAGCGTCCGCATGGCGAATCCCAACCCTGAAGTCCCCAAGAAGGGTGGCAAACGCAAGAGAGCCATGCCGGGTTCATCACTTTCAGAGGCTTCCACGCGAGAAAACACACCGGGTTGTGATCATGAAAAACCAAAGACTCACGCAAAGAGAACGGCAAAGAAGGCCAAGGCTGGTTTGAAGAAGGAAGCCAGTCAAGTAGTCGAGTGCGTCATGGAATGGCCCGAATCTTTCAAGACCCTCGAGAAGACACACAGAGCACTGAACCTTGTATTTACGTTCTGCTGCACGCGAAAGTACCTTGCAACGACTTTTGATACGATCAAAGGTACGGTCGAGACGCATATCAAGAGGACCTTATCTGTCGAGGAGGTTGCTTCTATCGTTGCTCTCCGGCCTGAAGGCATCAACTTTGCTTATATCGATGAGGTGATGCTGCAGCTCGATGTCAGAGGTGCAGAGCGAGATGACACTTTTAAGAGCGGGAAATCGGGGAGATCGCAAGCTCCGGCCCATGACGCCTCCGTCGGAGGCTACACCGGCAACGAAGGCATCGACGAGTATCATTCTCATATGGTGGCACCTGATGAGCACAAGGAGATTCTCTATTTTGAGTTTGTGGATGGCGACCTTAAGCGCGGTGTGACGGATAAGAAGACAGGCGAGGTGATAAAGCCGAATCGGAAGCTGCGAGAGGAGGATTTGCGGATGCCGGTGTTCAGCCAGAAGCAGATGACGACGCTGATCGAGCGGCGCAATAGCAGGTTCACAAACGCCGTAAACGTGTTTCTGAACAAGTGTGTGGAAGACAAAGTAGATCCTGACATTACGCTGCAGGCCCTGACGGAGGCGTACATACCCACGCCGACTGCCAGGCCCGAAGAGGAGGACAAGGCGCCGAGCACGTTGCCAGAGACGATACCCAAGGAGAGGGCCCCAATACCACAGATTGTCCAGGAGTTGAAGGACAGTCCATGGTACACAGGGCAGATTGTGCCAGATGGCCATCGGGTGTTTGAAGAGCAGGAGGCGGTTTACGGGGAGCTGGATTTTTTGCTCAGCCAGGATCTTGTCAATGCTTTATACAACACAAAGGGCATCACAAAGTTCTTCGCTCATCAAGCTGAAGCGCTGAACGGGCTCTACGACGGCCAGAACGTGGTAGTGTCTACGTCGACGAGCTCGGGAAAGTCTCTGATCTATCAGCTGCCCATCTTGTATGCGCTGGAAAAGGATCACCTCTCGAGGGCAATGTACATTTTCCCGACCAAAGCACTGGCACAGGATCAGAAGCGGAGCTTAAAGGAGATACTCGGGTATATGCCGGGGTTGGAGGATACACTCGTCGAGACGTTTGACGGAGATACGCCGATGCAAGAGCGGAACGTGATCCGGGATGAGGCGAGGATCATCTTTACGAATCCTGACATGCTGCACCTGACCATCCTGCCCCAGGAAGAGAAATGGCGGACGTTTCTGAAGAACTTGAAGTATATTGTTGGTAAGCCGTTCCCCTCATCTCTCGCAACTGTTGACAAATGTTGAGACGCCCCGTAAGTTGATGAGCTACATTACTACAATGGCCAGATGGGATCCCATGTGGCCTTCATCATGAGACGACTGCGTCGGATCTGCGCGGCTGTAGGCAACCGCCGGGTCAGGTTCATATCCTGTTCTGCCACCGTTGCCAACCCGGAGCAGCATTTCAAGACCATTTTTGGGGTCGAGAAGGTCCGCCTGATCGACTTTGACGGGTCACCTTCTGGCCGAAAGGAGTTTCTCTGCTGGAACACGCCCTATAAGGACCCAGGCGACCCGGCCAGTGGGCGCGGTAATGCCAAGTTTGAGTGTGCGCGTCTGTTCTGCAACCTCATGCTCCGTGGAGTGAGGATCATTGCGTTCACGAGGGTCAGGCATCAGTGCGAGAACCTGGTTAACGCGATTCGGCAAGAGCTCGAGTCGCTCGGTCGCCCGGAGTGCGCCAACCTCGTGATGGGGTACCGCGGGGGTTACACGCCCCAGGACCGTCGACGGATCGAGAACGAGATGTTTGAGGGCAAGCTGCTCGGTATCGTTGCCACGACTGCGCTGGAGCTGGGCATTGACATTGGCAGCTTGGATTGCGTGATGACCTGGGGATTTCCATACACGATCGCGAACCTTCGTCAGCAGAGTGGACGCGCGGGACGACGAAACAAGGACTCTCTATCGATTTTGGTGGGAGACTCGTTTCCCACGGACCAGCATTATATGCAGAACCCTGACGAGCTGTTTACCAAGCCCAATTGCGCGCTGCAGGTGGACCTAGAGAACATGCTGGTGCGAGAGGGTCATATCCAGTGCGCTGCTTACGAAATGCCGATTCGACCAGCGGAAGATGCAAAGTACTTTGGAGAGGATCTTCCCAAGCTTTGCGAAGAGAGACTGTTGAAGGACGAGCTGGGATACTACCACTGCCATGACAGGTTCCGGCCCTTGCCTGCCAAGTACGTTGCCATCCGGGACACCGAGAACGAGCATTTTGCCATCATTGATATCACGCATGGGCGAAATGTCGTTCTCGAAGAACTGGAGGCATCACGGGCGCATTTCACAATCTACGATGGGGCCATCTTCCTACACCAAGGCAACACCTATCTCGTGCGTGACTTTGCGCCAGAAAAGCATATGGCCAAGGTCGAAAAGGTCAAGGTGGACTGGACGACAACACAGCGGGACTTTACCGACATCGATCCGACGGAGACGGAGGCGCTGAAGCGGATCAACGGAACGCTGTGTCGAGCCTACTACGGGTCTATCAAGATCCAGCAGAACGTCTTTGGGTTCTTCAAGGTGGACAGGAAGAACCGGGTGCTCGACGCCGTGCACGTCGACAATCCGCCCGTAATCCGCCACAGCAAGGGCATGTGGCTCGACGTGCCCAAAGCCGCCCTCGACATTTTGCAGACGAGACGCATCAACGTGGCGGCCTCAATCCACGCGGCGGAGCATGCGATGATGAGCCTGCTACCGACGTTTGTGATCAGCATGCCGGGCGACGTGCGGACGGAATGCAAGGTTGCGCTCAAAGAGTTTGCGCAGAAAGAAACGCAGCGCAAGCGTCCGGCACGGCTTACATTCTATGATGCCAAGGGCGGCGCGACGGGATCCGGGATCAGCACCAAGGCTTTCGAACACGTCGAGCACCTCCTCCAGCAGGCGCTGCAGCGGGTGGAAGGGTGCTGGTGTCTACGTGGATGCGTCGAGTGCGTTGCGAGCGAGCAGTGCAAGCATGCCAACGAGGTGATGAGCAAGGCAGGGTCGACGGTCGTGCTCAAGAGCCTGATGGGGATGGAGATTGACGTTGAGGAGCTGCCGGTGGGACCGGAGGACTACTCGCCGATGGGGATCGAGACGGTGGTTGTCGCGGAGGAAGTGCCAATGGCAAGGGGGGTAAGGGGCCTGGATGGGGTGGTTGTCAAGGAGGAGGACAAGCAGGATGAGCATGAGGGAGGGTTTGAGAGGTGGACCGGGTTTGGCGACGCGATGCCATAATCTGGTCGTCTTGAACGGGAATCGAGAGATTTCCATCGAGTCCCGTATCCTGCAACTAGTTGTGCATCCATATTGGGATATCTCAATTGAATACATTGTTCGACAACTACATCTGCCATCAACAAGCTGCAGTCGTGATCCGAGGATAGAGCAACGCGATATGACATGAATGACATACCAACAGTCGAATTGGTCAGAAACTGGCACGTCATAGGTAAACAGTCGTACCTTTGGTCGATCTCCACCCCCCTGCAAGCCAGGCTGGCGATCCTGCACCATGACGACCGACACACCTCGATGCCGGCCGGCTGGGCGAGCTCCACCAGACCGACGACGAGCCCAGCGAGCCAGCCACCAGGGACGATGCTCGGGGTTGGGCGATGAATGGAGAGTCCCACAGCCAGTGATGCTTAACGTGCTTTAGCGTTGTGCTTGTTTGATGAGCAGCGGGCGTCTAGGGGCTTTTTTGGAGAAGACCGAGAGGAGATTTGATCCTGAGTCTGGTCTGGTGACCTCTCTGTTTTCTTTTTTTTCTCTTTGCCTGCCGCTGGCTGCTTCAGCTGGTTTGGCACACGATGGGGTCTAGAGAGACAGGGAGATGGGAGACCAGCGAAAGGGGGCTACACACACAGAGAGAGAGAGAGGCCTACAGAGAGGAGTGCAGAAAGGAGGCCAGGGAGAGCGATACGGCACAGACACGACATGACATGACGCGCTATCGCTGCCGGTGCCGGTTCCAACTCGAGCTCTACTATTTCCCTGATTTCCACGCTGTGGCTTGCGCAGGCTGGGCGGTGAGCAAGGGACAAATGAAATATTGCCAATTGATCGACTCCGTGAATGATTATAGATGTCGGGGTCTTGGCATCTCTCTCTTCTTGTGTGGTCTCCATCACTTTCCTCTGTGCGGTGACTTTTGATTGACGTGAAGCTCTATCGTTTCGCGCGTCACGATCTGAGCTCTGCGTTTCAGAACTGATTGCAGGAACAGCAAAAGGAGGCAGCCAGCCGATCCCCAGACGTCCCGCTCTTGAGCTCGGACAGCAGCGATCATTTGCGCTCGTCGGGGAGCTAGACTTGTTTTTCTTTTTTCTCCTATACTCGGTTCCTTGGTCTGAGTGTCGAAGTCCCCCTGCTGGTCGTTTTGGTAAGCCACCCTTGCACCAGGCTTTTGACTTGCTTTCATTCTTTGCTTGTCTGCTGTCTTTGTTCGTTCTGGTTCTCTGGGAGACTGATTCTAATTGTCGACGCAGGATTAACCTCCCGCATTCAAAAGTCTCGCAGCACTCCTCGACACCGAAAAAAGCCCCCTTCTTGGCGCTCTCCACGTTTCGACTGCCAAGCCGCTTGCTCCCGAACGCCCAAACATACATACTCAAGTGGGAGTCCCGATCAACCATCCGTCAAAATGCCCCGTGAATCCATCAGCAGGGACCGCCATTCCAATGGTCATTCTGGCAATGGCATCCCACCACCCAACACCTACAATGAGTACCGCCGGCACAACGGCGAGAAAAGATCCCACGAGAGGAACTTTGCCGATCGATACGTCAAGTCGGCCGGTCAGAGTAACAGGCGAGGCATCCACCCATGGCAGTTTCTCAAGATCTGCTTCCGATCCGCCTCCCGGGCGAGCATGCTCTGCAACCTATTGTGGCCCTTTGTGCCCGCTGCTCTAGCAGTGCGATGTATGTGCCCTACTCCCCCCCTTTGCTTTCGCCGGAGAGGTGCGGCGGCGGAGCGTGAGTGCTGACGGTTGTAGATGCCATGGAGGATAGGCATGTCCTCATCTTCTCTCTCGCCTATGTCGCTATGGTTCCCTGTGCCAACCTTGTTGGGTTCGCCGGACAAGAGGCGGCTCGCAAAGTGCCTCACGTCATCGGTGTCCTGGCTGAGATCACCTTTGGCTCCGTTGTCGAAATCGTCCTGTTTATGGTCCTGCTGTCCAAAGACATGTTTGAGGTCATCAAGGCCGCCATTCTCGGCTCCATCCTGGCGACGATGCTGTTGTGCCTGGGACTATGCTTCTTTGCCGGCGGGTTGACTCAGGAGTCACAGTCGTTCAACGAGGCTATCAGCGAAGCTGGCAGCGGACTTCTCTTCACAGCGTATGTTGCCCCGTTTTATCCATAGCCAACATGAAAGTGTTGCTCTTGACTGACTTTTTTTTTGCAGCGGAGTTGTTCTCGCCGTGCCAACCATCTTTGGACAGGGTCTGGCCGCTTCAGAGTTGAACCCCGGGGCCGCAGCGCTGGCCAGCAAAACGGAAGATATTTCTCGGGTCATTGCCGTTCTGCTCATCATCTCCTACAGCGTCTACGTTTTCTTCCAGGCCCGGACGCATCACGGTATTTACGCCGCCAGTTTTGAGCACGACGAGGAGCGCGATCGCGACGGACACAGGGACCGCGCAAAGGACAAGCTCACCCTGACCGAGTGCGTCATTGCCCTCACCATCGGTATTGCCCTCGTCACCATCATAGCCATCACTCTGGTCCTCCAGATCGAGTATGTCATCGAGGAGAGCCGCGTGAGCGACGCTTTCATGGGTCTCATCCTCGTCCCTCTGGTGGAGAAATTTGCCGAGCATCTCACGGCCATCGACGAGGCGTGGGACAACCAGATGAACTTTGCCCTCTCCCACGTCCTCGGCGCCACCCTGCAGACGGCGCTGTTCAACGGGCCCCTGACGGTCATTGTTAGCTGGGGTTTGGGCAAGGGGATGGATCTCAACTTTGACATTTTCAACCTCGCCATGCTGATCCTCGCGATCTTGACGGTGGGCAGGTTCCTGCAGGATCAGAAGAGCAACTATCTGGAGGGGTTCCTGCTGGTGATCTTGTACATCGCCATTGCTGTGGCTGCGTTCCACTACCCGGATCCCCCACACGGAGCCGAAGGCACAGGCGAGGGAGGCGGTGAAGCATCAGGGGGTGCTCATTGAGAATCCCGAGACAGGACTTGAAAAGTCATCGGATATGATTGCCAGAAGTATGGAGAGCGAGTGTTGAGTATTTGTGAATCGCCGTTATGTTATTGCTTTGCTTGAGCGAGCATGGATACGTTGGATACTAGTTGCCGCGTGAACTTGACAGCCACTCTTTTTATTACGATTAAAGGAAATGGAAAATCTTCAACCATATGAATATTGCTGCTGCTGCTGGATTGGAAAGGAGAATACTCGAGCCTCCTCATCCTCAACAGTGCGACGCACTGTAGCCCTGCCTTATCGCTTATCGCGCTCCAAGTGGGCTGGCTGGTTGAGCCTGCGCACGTCGTCGGACCTCGACCACAGCCCCAGTGATGCACCGCCAGCTCGATGGTATCTCCCACGATCCCGACTTTGAGACATCTGCAACCGCTCGCGAACTCGACCTGCGCCCTCTGCTGATCCGCGGACTACTTTCGGACCAGCGGTCTCGCCTCGCTAGACTCGATGCCGGCTCTCCTCGCCCGTCTGCAGTGTCACTTTCTGGGGCCCAGCGTCCCATAGCATCAAATCCACGGTTGCGCGAATGTAGCGCTACGATTCCTTTCGCAAATAAAAAACAACAACACGCACGATTACTTCGACTATTTGCACACGACACAAAAAGCCGTGATTCAGGATGAATCGCACCAGGCGACGTTAGTGGTGGACACTTGACATTACGGGGAAACGCCCAGGGTTGGATGGATGCTGACTTTGGGGCTGTGATAGGCGAGCTTCGCGCGTTGAACGAGAGAACTTGGGATGGTGAGACTGGTACGGCTGCCTATGCAGAAAGTTTTCAGAGCATCGAACATACCGACTGACGTCTCCAGATTTGTATCCCGTGAGCGGCACGCTCGACTCCTCGCTCAAGAAGAACACCGCCTTCATCAAGCGCCTCCGCACCGCCATCACCCCCGCGACGCTCAACACCTTTCTTCAGGAGATCAGGACCCTGAGCCTGCGCAAGTACCTCTCCGAGATCATCTCCGCCTGCTACGAAGGCCTTTGCAAGCTCAAGACTCCCGGCGAGATCGAGGCTGGCGTGGAAATCGTCAGCGTGCTGCACCTGCGTTTTGGACCGGAAGAGTTCACGGAGCCGCTGGCATGGCTTCTCGGCAAGGGCATGGCCACGCCGGACAAGAGCTTCTTGAAGACCCTGACCGCTGAGGCAAGGGAGAAGGAGGAGAAGGAGAGGCTGGTGAGGCAGAGGGCGTTGCTGAGGGTTATTACCGATTTGTGGCTCTTGGGAGTGCTGAGGACTTTGGACGACGCGACAAAGCCGGATGATGCGGCCAAGAGTGTGGCGACCAAGGGGACAGAGTTGAAAGCGCGGAGTGTGGCAAACAAGAATGGCATGGCGGAGCCGTTCCCTCTGGAGGTTTTGAAGGACTTGCTGGGCCATGATCGAGAGCATGTCAACCTGCCTTTGCTGGTCATTTTCGTCAAGGCTTTCAGCTGGGACATTTTGGGTGTGAAATCGATGAGCTCTGAGGGGAGGAAGACTGTCGAGGAGGACGGAGCTCAAGCGTCCGCTTCTGAAGACGAAACACCCGTATTGACAGAGGAGGATCAGCCCTTTACCTCACCAGAGGTCATTGAAAATTTCAAAAGTATTCTGAAGCGATACTTTGAGGGTGTCAAGGCCCATATCGTCAAGGATCAGAAATTCCTGCAATCACAAGCACGGAAAAACGCAGAGGCGTACGTCAAGTCTGGCGAGGTTTTTGAGGACCGCCAAGCCAGCTACGAAAAGCTCGTCAAAGCCCAAGAGCGTCTGGTCTCGAACGCCCAGGTTGTCGCTGACGCTATCGGCGCCGAGATGCCGGAGCTGAAAGATACCGATGACAATCTCGCGACCTCACACGGCTCCATTGGACTACTGAAGACCGGAGAGTATCTTCGTTCCATGGGTGATGGCGCAGGCATCTGGCAAGATGAGGATGAGCGTCACTTTTACGAAAGCCTGGTCGATCTGAAGGGCAAGGTGCCTCCGATTCTGTTGGACGACGGCAAGAAGAAGAAGGTGGACGGCGATGATCAGGTTGGCAAGAAGGCTGACGCTGATGGTGCTGATGCAAGCAAAACCTCTGATACAGCTGATGATCAGTCTACTGCCATCGCGAACAAGACGATCGGCGTGCAGGTCGACGCATTGCTTGCCAGACTCCCAGAGCTGACAAACGAGGAGACTATTGATCAGACCGCCATCGACTTTTGCTACCTCAACTCGAAAGCCTCGCGGAACCGCTTGATCAAGGCTCTCACTGAGGTCCCCAAGGGCCGCGGTGATCTGCTCCCATCTTGGTCGCGTCTTGTAGCCACGCTGGGCCGCTACATGCCGGATGTGCCCAAGGGACTCGTGGACCATCTCGATGCCGAGTTTCGAAGCCTGCAACGCCGCAAAGAGAAGGACTTTCTCGGGCAAGTCCGGCTCAGCAATATCCGTTACCTGGCTGAACTTACCAAGTTTGGCGTGGTCCCCGAGCATGTGGTTTTCCACTGCCTCAAGGTCAGCCTTGATGACTTTTCGAGGATGAACATTGAGATTCTCTGCAACTTGATTGAGAATTGCGGCCGATACCTGCTCAAGAACCCGGACACCTCTCCGCGCATGGCCAGCTTTCTCGAGACGCTCCAGCGCAAGAAGTCGGTTCAGCATATTGGACAGCCGGAGCGCATGCTCATTGACAACGCCGTCTATTATGTTGATCCGCCCGAGCGTCCGGCTATCGAGCAGAAGGAACGGACTCCCATGGACCTCTTCATCCGAAAGCTCGTCTACGTTGACCTGACAAAGCGCAACTATGGCAAGATTCTCAAGCAGCTGCGTAGGCTCCATTGGGAAGAATCCGAAGTGGTCGCCATCCTTGAAAAGACGTTTTCCCGGCCCGGCAAAGTCAAGTATGGCAACATTCACATCCTGGGCATCTTACTCAGCGCCATCTACCGTTACCGGCCTGGGTTCGTGGTCAAGGTGATTGACAATGTCATTGAGAGTATCAGCTACGGTCTCGAACAAAACGACTACCGGTTCTTGCAGCGCCGAATCGCCGAGGTCAAGTACATTAGTGAGCTGTATAACTACCGCATGCTCGAGCATCCCGTCATTTTTGAAGTCATGTACAGGATTGTGACGTTTGGCTACGGCGGGATCCCCGTGGCTGGGCGATACAACTCCTTTGATCCACCAGACGACTTCTTCCGTATTCGGCTCATCTCGACCATGCTTGAGACCTGCGGCGTCTTCTTTAACCGCGGTGCTGCGGGCAAGAAACTGGACTACTTCTTATCATTCTTTCAGTACTACATCCACACCAAGATATCGCTGCCTATGGATATCGACTTTGCCGTGCAGGATATCTTTGCCTTGACCCGTCCGCAGTGGAAGCTCGCGGCTAACCTAGAGGAGGCGACCAAGGCCTTCCAGCTCGCTATCGCGCAGGATCAGAAGAGTGCTGGTCTGGATAAGACTGCTGATCCTGAGCCCGAGGAGGCCCTCAGTGGACCGTCTTCCGAGGATGAGATGGCTGACGGAGATGACCTGGACGCAGATGACGATGCTGCAGAAGACGAAAGTGCGACGGAGCCTGAGGACAACGATGACGGGGACGACATGTCGGTGCAGCACAGTGACGAGGACGAAGACGAGGCCTTGGTCGTTACCCGTCAAGAAGAAGCTATCGACCCTGAAGACGAAGCCGACTTTGAGCGCGAGTATGCCAAGATGATGGCCGAGTCTCTCGACTCGCGCAAGTTTGAGAAGAAGCAGCTGTTCGACGTGCCCCTCCCTGTCCGCGCGAGGAACCGTGAGGCCTCTGGCTCTGGAGCAGACGCACCGACGGAACAGAGTCCAAACGCGACGCCTACCATGGCGTTCTCTTTGCTGACGAAGAAAGGCAATCGCCAGCAAACACGCACAGTGGAGCTGCCGTCTGATTCGACGTTTGCGGTTGCTATGAAGAACCAGCAGCAGGCGGAGAAGGCAGAGCAGCAAAAGATCAAGAACTTGGTACTGAACTACGATCTGCAGCAGAGCGAAGATCAGGAACGTAAGTTTTTTATATGTTCAGTCCTCAAAAAAGCCTGTGATACGGAAGACTGACACATTTACAGCTCCACCCGAGAAACCGGCTACGTTCCACCATAATCGCATCGAGAGACCGACCAAGGGTCAGGGTCAACGGGCTAGGAGGCTGCAGCTGAGCGATGTGGATTGGTGAGCACAAGGGCTCGATGGCCAGACGAGGTTCTGGCCAAACCCCAAAGAATGACGACAAAGTATACGAAACCACGACGCCGTTGCTGTGTAATCTCGAGTTTTGCATGCTTCAACAGCCGGTGCAGAAACCTGCTCGAGTATATCACGGCCTGCTCATGCCTGCTGTGATGTTGCTGGAAGCATAGGTGCGAGGTACAGCGTCGTCAGGTCCAGTTGATGGCGAGCCCTTGCCGGGCTGGACGTCCAAGGGCACAATACGGTTTCGGCAAAACGCCCAGACGAGTCAGGCCCGCCGTCTCAGCACCATCGCATGGTTGACGGCGTACCCGTTCAGCAACATGTTGAGATTCTGGGTTTGGCGCTTGTGTGCATCACAGTCGTAAGACTGCACTCCTGATCTATTGCTAGGGCGAGACAAGGATTGGTCTTGAGTTGGCGAATAGTGTTTGCACTGGCGATGAGACCGTGGAAGAATCACGAGTGGACTCTGGCAACATCTTTTGCTTTTGGGGGTCTCTTATTTGCGTTGACCCTCGCTAGATAGAAGCTCGTTTAGAAGTCGAATGATGACGAGTGAGCATTTCAAGGTCCCGGGATGAGAGTGAGATCCTTGAGACAAGTTGCAGTGCGCATTGGTGAGATTGCGGACGGACAGTTGGCGGCAGGGGAAGCAGTCGAGACGGTCACGCGTCCCGTCTGGTGTGACGTGAAACCTGATATATCATCCCAGTCTGACGGCTGTCTCTTGTTTTTCACCAACGCTGGTTCTGTTTCCGACCGCGGTACGGGATGATGCAGGTCACCTACCAGGGTTGGTTACTCTTTAGGTCTTTTGCAATTCATCTGGATTTTACGAGGCGAGAGGTTGCCTTCTTTGTGCATCTTCACCAGACCTCCAGTTGGCGATTCACACTCCTCTTCTGGCTTCAAGTTCAGAAACGTGATCACCCAACTTATCAAAAAACCAAGAGGAAAAGGACACAAAAATTACATTGTCACGATGGAGTGGGCTATCAAAGATGTAAGTACAGCTTTTCCATCCCTGCTCGTACAGGATAGGGATGAAAGGATTTACTCGTCTTTTCCAGTTTGTCTACACGTCCATCGTCGGAGTCATCATGCTGATGGCCCTTCTCGAATGGTTTCTCTACCTCGTCGCTTTTCTGTACTGCGCCGTCAAGGTCTTTCAAAAGTCGGAGCACTGGTCTGTGAAAGTGCTGAGCGTGCTGGTGGGCGCGTCGTTTGCTGCGTTTCGGTACGCTTTTCACTGCTCGATCCAACCGCTCTTGAAAAAAGCCTGTTCTTGAGTGGGAAGTAGCGCTAACGTCATTCAGGTGTGTATTCCTCCCGATCATGCTGGTGACCCTGCCATTGCCCAGCCAGGTCGTTCGTTTCTGGCCCGATTCGATGGTCCGCGGCCTGCAGTGGTTCGCGTTCTGGACGTTTGCGGCGCTGCTCACTGTCCCCTGGCTGTCGTGCGTGTACCAGCTCGTGACGAACCAGCTCGGTCGAAGGAAACGGATCAAACAAATTCTCGACGAGGTCACGGCTCCAAAAGTGGTGGTGGTGATGCCCTGCTACCGAGAGGAGCCTGCGGTTCTGATCACGGCCGTCAACTCGGTTGTCGAGTGCGACTACCCACCCACGTGTATACATGTTTTTCTCTCGTTTGATGGCGATGAGGAGGACGAGCTCTACCTCCACACGGTGGAAAAGCTGGGCGTGCCGCTGGGGTTGCCGTCGTTGCCAAAGAGCATCGATGTGGTCTACCGCGGGGCCCGCGTCACCATCTCGAGGTTCCAGCACGGCGGCAAGAGGCACTGCCAAAAGTGCACGTTCCAGCTGGTCGACAGGGTCTACGAGCAGTACCTGAAGCGCAACGACGATCTTTTCATCCTCTTTATCGACTCGGACTGCGTGCTGGACAGGGTGTGCCTGCAAAACTTTGTCTACGACATGGAGCTGAGCCCCGGAAATGCCAGGGACATGTTGGCCATGACGGGCGTGATCACTTCGACGACGAGAAAACACGGGTTCATAACACTGCTCCAGGACATGGAGTACATTCACGGGCAGCTGGTTGAACGAACGGTAGAATCCGGGTGCGGCGCTGTGACGTGCCTCCCGGGAGCGCTGACGATGCTCCGGTTCTCGGCGTTTCGACGCATGGCCAAGTACTACTTTGCAGACAAGGCGTCCCAGTGCGAGGACCTGTTCGACTTTGCCAAGGGTCACCTCGGTGAGGACCGATGGCTCACGCACCTGTTTATGATCGGCGCCAAGAAGCGTCACCAGATCCAGATGTGCACGTCGGCGTTCTGCAAGACGGAAGCGGTGCAGAGCTACCGGTCCCTGGTTAAGCAGCGGCGGCGGTGGTTCCTCGGCTTCATCACCAACGAGGTGTGCATGCTCACCGACTGGCGGCTGTGGAAGCGGTACCCCGTACTGATCGCGGTGCGGCTCATGCAGGACACGATACGGACGACGGCGCTGCTGTTTTTCGTGATGGTGCTGTCGCTGGCCACGACGACAAGGGAGGTGGCGGATCTGCCCGTCGGGTTCATGGCCGTGTCGCTGGGGCTCAACTGGCTGCTGATGCTGTACTTTGGGCTCAAGCTGCGGAGGTTCAAGACATGGCTGTATCCGCTGATGTTTGTGGTGAACCCGTTCTTCAACTGGTACTATATGATCTACGGCATCTTCACGGCGGGGAGGCGGACGTGGGGAGGTCCGAGGGCCGACGCGGCGGTGGCAGACGATCACACGACGGCGAGGGAAGCTGCGGAGCAGGCTGAGCAGAAGGGTGACGAGCTCAACGTTGTTCCCGAGACGTTTCGTCCTGCTCTTGAGGCTGCGCGGCGGAGGCGTGTGAACGTAGAGAATAGGAAGGGGTTGGTAAGGCAGAAGAGTATCGTGCAGCCACCCGATACGGTCGACGGCCAGTTTTCAGCGCGACAGAGGACGAGAGCTAGTAGCTGGGCTTTCTCTGACGAGATTGAATCACACGATGAGGCGGCGGCGATGGCTGCCGAAGTCTCGAGCGAGACGAGGCGGTCCTTGGCAGCTCAACATCAACACCACGAGCACCAGCGCCAGCACCAGCGCCACCACCGACAACCAACAGCGAGACTCGGCAGCTCGCTGCGTCACCAGGGATCGAAAATGCTGAGGGAGTTTATGAACGTGGAGGACCGGAGAAAATATGAGATTGCGCGAGGGCATGCGGGAGAGGCAAGCCCAGAGGGGATGCAGAGCCAGGGTCAGCAGTGGGGGTAGAAAGAGGATACGGTTAGCATATGATTGTCTAATGACAAGACGGGGCTCGGTCGAGACGTGACTGTTAGCATATGATTGTCTAATGACAAGACATGCAGTGCAGGATTAGTATGGGTCGTGATGGTCGTGATGGTCGTGATGCCTCGTGAGGATCGTGAGAAACGTGTAAAAGACGTGCAATAATACCGGGACGCATTAGTGGAAGAAAACCAGGCATAGCGTCGGTGATCATTTTTGTCAGGGTTGTGGTCGGAGTTAGAGGAAGGATGGTGAAGGCAGTAGAAGGTTCTTTCCCGTTCTGCGCAGTGGGGAGGGGTCCTTCCTGGTTGTTCTTGCAGGCCGCCTCTACAGGCGAGGTTTCGCGCTGGCAGGGGACTCGCGCAGGCGGATCAGGCGAGTGCGGCCCCGCCCCCTCCCCCTCCATCACGATTTTCAAGGGCTATCGACTCGTACTGGGGGTACTTGGCAGGAGGCACTGGAGTTGGGTGATGCCACTGTACAAAGACTTGACGTAAGGTCTCGAGCATTGTCAGGCCTTAATCTGCGTAGGCGTCTTCAGGCCTCAAGCTGGTAGGCGTCTTCAGGCCTCAAGCTGGTAGGCGTCTTCAGGCCAGCAGAGAGTGTAGATAGAGTGTGAAAACTCGAGCCAGCAGTGGGCAAGACGCCTGACGCAAGGCAAACGCAAGGCAAACGCAGGGCCAGAGGGGCAGAGAAAGGTGCAGGCAGACAAAGGCAGCCAGGCCAGGCAAGGCCAGGCCAGGCCAGGCTAGGCTAGACTCAAATAAAACTATGATTTCTCGTCTCTCCAGATCTTTCCATCCACCAAAGCCCAAGCAAAGTGCACTCACTCTCCCACCCCCAAACGCGATCGCAAACGAATATACCCATACCGTTCAAGTCTGCTTTTCCGAGAGATCTGACGGCAGTTTCAAGGTTTCCTTAATTCACTTTCGACCTTACCACCGAGTGCGACATTAAAACAACACATACATAGAGAGAGTTTGGAGGCACAGAAGCCCCCCCACCAACCGTCAAGATGAGTGTCGTCGGTAAGTTGATGCCTCATCAGCCTCTCCTGGCTGCTGGTGAAGCTGGCTGCAACCTCGCGAATACCTTGCGCAAGGCCATTCGCGAGGCTGCTCCTGTTTCTTCGCCGGATCACTGTCTGGGAATTTCCTTTTTCATGACCAGAAACTGACGTGGTGGTGTCTGCCCGCAGGTATCGATTTCGGTAACCTCAAGACCGTTATCGCCGTTGCAAGAAATCGCGGCGTCGATGTGGTATGTCAACACCAGCAACGACGCGATACCCCTTTCCAAATGCGCTCCCACGACTTCACCTCGACCGTCTTGTCTCGATCAAATATAGCTTCAAGGTGTCGCTTTTGCAATTCAAAAGTGCAACACCGCATGGCTGGAGGAGATTAGACGAGCTCACGTTGGGATGTTAGGAGGGGGCCGTTTATTTTTTTTTTTTTCCCTCTCTTTTCTTTGCATTGCTCTCAACACAAGAAGAAGGCACTGACTTGGCCTTGATTTGCAGATCACCAATGAAGTCTCCAACAGATCCACACCGTAAGTCTATCTTTTGACGCCCAAAAGCATCTTTCTCGACCTTTCATACTGACGCAAACCCCAGATCCCTTGTGGGCTTCGGCCCCAAGTCCCGTTACCTGGGAGAGACAGCCAAGACCCAGGAGATGTCCAACCTGAAAAACACCGTTTCCCAGCTCAAGCGTCTCGTCGGCCACGCTTTCTCTGCCCCCGACGTTGCTATTGAGCAGGAGTACTGCTCCGCTCCCCTCGTCGACGTCAACGGCCAGGTCGGCGCCGAGGTCAACTACCTCGGAAAGAAGGAGAAGTTCACCGCCACCCAGCTCGTCGCCATGTACCTCTCCAAGATCAAGCAGACCGCTGCCCAGGAGCTCAAGCTCCCCGTCTCCGACGTCTGCATGAGCGTCCCCGCCTGGTTCACCGATGCTCAGCGCCGCGCTCTCGTCGACGCCTCCGAGATTGCCGGCCTCAAGCTCCTCCGCCTCATCAACGACACCACCGCCGCCGCCCTCGGCTGGGGCATCACCAAGCTCGACCTCCCCGAGCCCACCGAGGCTCCCCGCCGAACATGCTTTGTCGACATTGGCCACTCCGAGTACTGCGTCTCCATCGTCGAGTACAAGAAGGGTGAGCTCGTCGTCAAGTCCACCACATGGGACCGCAACTTTGGTGGCCGTGACTTTGACAAGGCTCTCGTCGAGCACCTCGCCAAGGCCTTCCAGGAGAAGTACAAGATCGACATCAAGACACACCCCCGCGCCATGGCCCGCACCTACGCCGCCGCCGAGAAGACCAAGAAGGTTCTGTCCGCCAACTCCCAGGCCCCCGTCAACGTCGAATCCATCATGAACGACATTGACGCCGCCGCCATGATCACGAGGCAAGAGTTCGAGGAGATGATCGAGCCCCTCCTCGTCCGCACCGCTGAGCCCCTCCAGCGTGCTCTCGACCAGGCCAAGCTCACCAAGGATGACATTGACGTGATCGAGATTGTCGGTGGTGCCTCCCGTGTCCCTGCTCTCAAGGAGCGCATCCAGTCCTTCTTCGGCAAGCCCCTCTCCTTCACCATGAACGCCGACGAGGCCGTCGCCCGTGGCTGCGCCTTCAGCTGCGCCATCCTCTCCCCCGTCTTCCGTGTCCGTGACTTTGCCGTCCAGGACATCTGCAGCTACCCCATCGAGTTTGCCTGGGAGAAGGCCGCCGACATTCCCGACGAGGACACCAGCCTCACCGTCTTCAACGTCGGCAACACCCTTCCCTCTACCAAGATCCTCACCTTTTACAGGAAACAGCCGTTCGATCTCGAGGCCCGCTACGCCGAGCCCGAGCTCCTGCCTCCTGGCATGAACCCCTGGATCGGCCGCTTCTCCGTCAAGGGTGTCAAGTCGGACAGCGCTGATGACTTTATGGTGTGCAAGCTCAAGGCCCGTGTCAACATCCACGGTGTCTTGAACGTTGAGCAGGGCTACTACGTCGAGGAGGAGGAAGTTGAGGAGGAGATCAAGGAGGAAGGCGATGTGGGTTATCACTCCTCTCCACCCGCGAAACGCACCTATACTGACACATTCGAGGCCATGGACACTGACGCCAAGGACGACGCCCCTAAGCCGACCCGCAAGGTCAAGAAGCAGGTCCGCAAGGGCGATCTTCCCATCTCCGCCGGCACCGCCGCTCTGTCCGACATTGTCCGCACGTCTCTTGCCGAGAAGGAGTCTGCCATGGTTATGGAGGACAAGCTGGTTGCCGACACTGAGGAGAAGAAGAACGAGCTTGAGGCTTACATCTACGACCTCCGCGCCAAGCTCGACGAGCAGTACGCCGACTTTGCCTCCGAGGAGGAGAAGTCTACCATCAAGGAGAAGCTCGAGGCTGCTGAGGTACGTTTCTTGTGTCCTTTCTTCCACGAACCACTTTGATAAAAAGGACAATACTGACATATTACAGGACTGGCTCTACGATGAGGGCGAGGACGCCACCAAGTCCGTCTACATTGCCAAGATGGACGAGATCCGCGCCATGGCCGGTCCCATTGTCCAGCGTCACTTTGAGAAGGTCGAGGCCGACCGCATCGCCGTCCAGGAGCGCGTCGAGGCCGAGAGGGCCGCCAAGAAGGCCGCTGAGGAGGAGGCCCGCAAGAAGGCTGAGCTCGAGAAGCTGACCAACGACGGTGCTGACGCTTCCATGCCCGACGCTGGTGAGGCACCGGCTGCTGGCGACCAGACTCCCGACCCGCAATAGACGAATGTCGCGGAGGATGGTAGGACGTGGAAATGGAGAAGAGAGAGGAGAGTGGCGGGAAAAGGAGGAGGTATGGTATAAACAGAGTAAAAGGGGTGATACATGATGAGGAGACGAAGCCAAGACCACATTAGAACTTTGTTTATTTCCCACTCTATTTTATGACAAAATGAACGTATGAAGATGAGCTGATTGATGCTTTTTTTTTTTCTGAATGTACATACCTGAATATGGGAATAGTGCAATATGTTTCTGACTTGCACTGACCAGGTGAGACGCTTTCAAGTACTAGACACGAGTTTGCAGCTTGGTCCGGTCGATCGCTCTGCTTTCATCATCAGAAAGTTCGTGCTATCGCACAGATGGTTCGTGAAGTTCCCCGTAAACGCCTAAAGCACGATTAATCCCTCCCTGATGACCAAGTTCCGATTGGGCACAGAGTCTGCAACGTTGTGAGTTTTACCTGCGAGTTGCTTGACAGCCCTCCCAACTCTCAGTATAGAGGTTCAAGTCTTGTGGTGAGCTGTCACTAGATCCAGAGACTGTCAGTTCTCTTCACCAGGTCTAAGAATCCAATCCGAAACTCCTCTCTGAGCTCGTCACGGATCGTGCCGTCCTTGATCCCTATGACCAGAACCATGTAATCCATATTGAACCGTCCATCCGTGATGCTCGAGATCTGATTCACAATGTTCTCAAAGATCCCGTCTCTGTTAGGCTGCGAACGGGCGCCAATGGCCAGGTTCTGCGTGGATAAGCGACATGGGCGTTATCAAGTCCGTCTCGTCGTTTGTCGCTCCGCCAGCGGCCCCACGCTGCTGCCGCATTAGATCGTGGTAAATGCGTCGGTACCTCGCAAGCTCTTTCGGAGAATCCTCCCACACACCCTCTGGTTCGACCCCTTCATCCATAGACTCTTTGTAGGCGTACATGTCGGGGTCTCAGTCTCGCGTCAGCCACCTGGGAAGGGATTCGTTCCCCACGAGGCGCGGCACGGTGCACACGTCGTCCCAGTCGATGATGACCTGCAGCTCGCCTTCGCCTGAAACCGGAAAGTTCTGTATGTCAAAGTCGGGATGGGCCAGCACGAAAGGGGGGTGTTCACTTGCTCCCGACGAGGCCACCGAGTGTGGGAGCCAGTGGACGAGCTGGCGGAAAACAAGAGCGAGGCCGTCGGGCTCCTTATCTTCCGTCCCCTTTGCGTGTAGATCTAGGGGGAATAAGTAATAATCCTTGGGGTCTGATAACGGTTCGACCAAGACGAATATCAAATCGTCACTGGGATCCCCGTTCCGGAACCAGCGATGAAGCATGCTCTCCTCGTCGAGAAACCGCATCTGTCCCACGCCTGCCCACTTCTCAACATCGTCGAACCTCGGTGAGCCGCTGCAGTTGGACACGAACGCGGATAGCTGGGCCATAGCCGACGCAATCCCCTCGAGGGCTTTGACCCGGTGGCGGTGCGTCGTCTCCGGATCCTCGCCTCGCAGCTGGTGACCAAACCAGACATCGTACAGAGATTTTCCGGAAACGTAGCTGATGGCCATGTACGGACACTGCAGAGCATTCTCTATCGTCGGCGAATAATCAATCACGTCTGGGATCGGTATGCGCGTCTCCCTCCGCAAAAGACGCATGGTCTTGGCTTCTGCCGTCAGGGCATCGGCGCTCAAGTCATCCCACTGGCCTGCAAATCCATTACGAGGAATCTTGGAGAGCCACTTCACCTCGTCGATGAACGTGACGGGGAAGAAAACATGGTAAGAGCCGTACAAGGGTTCGCCGATAGCTGCGTCCGTTGTCGCGCCTTCAGGTTCGTGAGATGCCCTCAGTTGTTTGGCGAGAGGCACAATTTCCGACTGCCGTAGAATCGCAAGGACGGATGCGAAAGAGTCGGCGGGGTCCGACTCGACTGATTCCGCATCGTCGGAATCATGAAGTGGCGATTGACCATCAAGATGCGACGGCAAGACCTGGGTCGCGTTGTTGTTCTCCATCTGATCGAGGAATCGATCTGTATGAAACCAATCGGGTTGGTGACGCGATCGGTGCTGATAGAATGGGTCTCAGGTTTTTCACAAGATTATGTTGAGTCGGAATGAGAAGTAAAAAGGCTGGATAACGCTGCACGAGAAGCAAGTGAATCATCCAAGTATGCCATGAGCAATCAGGGCGCTTAGAGTGCGCATGCAGTTTCACCAGTCTGTGCCTGCATTGAAGGTGTAGGTGTGCATCTCAAGAAAAGGTTGACACGGTGGGCATGCATCATGCAAGGGAAGAGACTCGAGGCTGAATTCGCGATATTCGAGAAATGTTGAAGAAACGAAAAGCACACAGGGTAAAGTGGTTTCTGTGGCTCGCACTCGTTGTTCCGAGTCCTTCTCATGCTGCTGGATCAAACTTGCTCAAATTGGTGTGCCAACCTTGGTACCACACAGGGAATCTCGACTCACGAAGCTATATATACTGATATTAGTTGGCAAGGAGGCATGAGTAAACATGTACAAGAGTGAGCCTCTAACAAATGCCCCTCGGCGGGCAGTGAAGGGATCACGTCAAGTGTCACACAGCAGCGTAAACATCAATATAATCATCCATCTATCCTCCAAAAGAAATCATAAATGCAATTCTTAATCCTCATCCCAAAACAATCTCATGCAAACAAGAGGCTTTCAAAGCAAAGCCTCTTCATTCTTTTGTGGGGGGAAACGGTATTCTCTTTCCGGCGTCACCTTTGGCACTCCACTTAGGAAATGTCAAACAGAGGCTTCAGCTTCACCAGCAGCTTCCACTCGTCCTGCGTCACCTCATCTCTGTAGAACTCCTTGAGCGTGTCGATACTCTTACGGGACACCAGACTGTAGAGCTGGTCTTCCTCCTCCAGGTGGCGGCCATACACGGGCTGAGACGAACCCATCTCGATCTTGATGGCGACGGAGGGCTGGCCCTTCTTGCAAATGGGGATCTGCTTGTGGTCACGTTCGATAGAGGTGCTATAGAAAGTGTTAGCGAGTCTCAGGGATCAACGTCAAGTATGCCGGGGAATAAGACTTACACTCTTCCAATGGACAGAATCTCCTTTGCGTTGGTGACAGGATTCGTCTTGACCGCGGCAATAGGGGTGTTGATCCTCAGATTACCCTCAATGACATCCACACCAATGACGATAGGGCCAGTCTTGTTGAAGACAGCGACGGGCTTCAGCACGCAAGGGAAGACAGCCAACAGCTTGCTCTCTTCCTTCTTCTTCTCCAGCTGCTCGGCCATGTGCTTCGTGAAGGCATCAAACAAGTGGTAGATAATGTCGGCAGTGAAAATCTTGATGCCTTGCTCTTCAGCGTACGCCTGCGCTTCTTTGTCAACCTTGACATCGAAACACAGCATGACGGCATAGTCCGGCGCCTTCTCGAGCATGATACCGCACTGCATGACTTCACGCTTGTATACCGGACCAACGCTGACGTTGGCGACGGGAATCTTCATGTCCTTGAGGAAATCAAGCAGAGCCTCGAGGGAACCAAGGGTGGAGGCCTGGACGGATACACCACGGCCAGACTTCTCAACGCGGTTGAGCAAGTGGGCGAGATCAGCGAGAATCTCGTCCTCAATGTCCTCCTCATCATCATCAGGGCCGACGACCATGAGACGAGAACCGGCGATGGCGCCTTCCAAGTTCGGCGCGCTCAGCTTGACACCGAGGGCAGCCTTGACTTCCTCGTGCTGCACGTATTGGGACTTGAGACGCAGCTCACGCATGGGCTGTGGTGTGAGGATGGCACGAATGTTGGTTGTAATGGCGCCATCTGTACCACAAAGTACAATTCGGTCACCTCTCCTCAGAATACCGTTGGAGAGAACAACGTCAATGGTCATACCGTAACCCTCGATGGCCTTGACTTCAAGAACGGTGGCCTGGACCTCAGAAAGGTACATCAGGGAACCAACCATGCGCTCCTGTGTGAGCTGAATAATCAGCTTCAGCATGTCGGGCACACCCTCACCAGTGATGGCAGAAGTGGGCACCAGGGACACAAACTTGGCCATGGACTTGTTCTGGTAGTAGAGCTCAGAGTTGAAACCCTGCTCGGCGAATGCGAGCTTGGTCTGCTCCAGCCTGTTCTTGAACTCGTTCTGGACGGCCTTGCTTTGAAGGGCCAGAGAGTCTTGGAAGCCGTTGTTCTCAACCTTCTTCCAGCCGTACAGACGATCAATCTTGTTCAGCGCAACAATGAAGGGCGTCTTGCGGTCACGGAGCATCTTCATGGACTCGAGAGTCTGCGGCTCCAGACCGTGCATAATGTCGACTACCAGGATGGCAATGTTACAGAGCGACGAGCCACGAGATCGGAGGTTGGAGAAGGACTCGTGACCAGGTGTGTCAATGACAAGAAGACCAGGGACCTTATATTCGAGGGCATTGTCCTTGTTGACAACCGCGGTCTTCTGCTTGATGGCATCGACAGGGAAGTAAGTGGCACCAATCTGCTGAGTGATACCACCAGCTTCGCCCTCCTGGACGTTGGTCTGACGGACCTTGTCAAGAAGCTTGGTCTTTCCAGTATCGACGTGACCAAGAATACAGCAGATGGGCGAGCGGAGGTTGTCCTTGGAACGAGCGGCGAGCGCGGCCTGGTGAGCCTTCTCACGACGCTCAGCGGCCTCCTTCTTGCGCTGAGCCTCAGCAGCCTTGGCAGCGGAGAGCTCCTCATCCTCAGAATCCTCGTCGGACGAGTCATCCTCGTCTTCATCCTCGTCATCCTTCTCGGCCGCATTCTCATCTTTGCCGTTAGCCTTCTTCTTCTCGGCCTCGTCGTCTGAGTCAGCATCCCAGCTGTCCTTCACATCGTCATCTGAAGCGGCCGCAGCCTCCCAGTCGTCCTCAATGTCACTCTCCTTCGCCTTGGCAGCGGCGGCCTCGGCCTCAGCCTTGGCCTTGGCCTCCTTCTCAGCGGCTTCCTTGGCGGCCTTCTCAGCCTGCTCACGAGCACGCTCAGCGGCCTCCGCGAGCGCTTTCTCTTCCTCAGCCTGCGAAGGTGTTAGCTATCGATTAGATCAAATCTCGAAAATCGTGATGCTGACCCTGATCTGAAGAGCGGTCTTCTTCTTGCGCTCAGGAAGAGCCTTCTTCTTCTCAGGCTTCGCAGACTTCTCTGCATCATCAGTAGGGCCAATCTTGATACCAGCCTCCTTCATCTGCGCCAACTTGCGCTCGTTGCGCGCCTTCTCCTCCTTTTGCGCCTTGGTCATGTATGTGCCTTCTTTCTTCATCTGCTCAATCTTCTCCTTCTCCTTCTGCTTCTTGGCGGCCCTGGCCTCCTCCTTGCGTTTGGCCTCCTCGGCGAGGGCACGCTGAGCCTCCTCATCAGCGGCGAGAGCCTCTGCCTTGAGACGTTCTTCCTCCTCTTGTCTCCGGCGCAGCTCCTCCTGCTGCTTCTGAATGAGTGCCAGATGTGCAGGGAGCTTCTTCTTCTTGCCGCCTGTCTCAGTCGGTGCAGCGGCGGGAGTGGGTGCCTCCTCCTTCTTAGGTGCTTCCTTCTCGGCAGCCTTCGCAGGCTCGGACTTTGCAGGGGCGGTAGTCTTCTTCTTAGCGGCCTATCACGTGGGACTAGTCAGCAGATGTCTTCTCCCCAAGAAAAGAAAAGCTCCCAAGAGAGCTGCAGGCGATGACCACGTACCTGCTCCTTCTTGCGCTGCTTCTCGCGCTCCTTCTTGAGCTTCTCTTTCTCGGCCTTTGTCAAGACCTTGCCACTTGTGTCGGCGTCTTCCTTTGCAGCAGGGGCATTGTTGCCACCCTTGCCCTTGGCACCACCTTTGCCCTTCTTCTCAGGGAGAGCAAACTCGTCGTCGATGGATGCCTCCACGGCAGCAGGAGCCGGCTCTTCGAGAGCCTCGTCGTCGATACCCTTCTTCTTGCGCTTCTCCTTGTTCTTGCGCAGCATGGCCATCAGGCCACCACCACCGGCTTCCTCCTCCTCGCCGTTCTCCGGCTGGGCCTCGGGGGCCGCATCGCCGTTCCCAGTGGGGGGGATCGTCTCGCCTAGGTCGGCTTCCCAGTCGTCATCCTGCTTCTTGTTTCCCTTCTTCTTGGGCGCCATGATGGAAATCGAGTCGTGGACGTGGACGTCGGGTGGGCTTGTATTTTCACGCGGGTCTTCCTGGACAAGTCGAAGCTCACTGAAGAGTACGATTGTCGTCGCGAGCGATGATGTATATAAAAGTACTCCAGGTGGGGAGTAGCGAGGTGACCAAGGTGGGAGGAAGAGAAAGGTCAAAGGGCCGAGAAAATTATGGCCCGCCGCGATGATGCACAACACGTTGTGGTGGCCGTGGGTGGGTTTTCTCAACCAAAGGCAAGTGCGACACCCCCAGGCCCCTCCATCTCGGCTGCCCCGCCTGGTGCGTATCAAACGGGTTAGGGTTATGGGTGGTTGCTCGAAATCTGAGGGTCACAATCAAGCAATATTGCCTTCATACGTTGTGAGAAGAAGCATTATGATGCTTGTAAGTCCGATATTCAATTCTTAGGTGCCTTCGTGCACCAAATCTTGTCGTGTTTGCCTATTCATCTCATCTATATAACATCATCGGTGAGGAAATTGATGATCTCGACAGCCAGTCCCATGTATCTTTTCCTTGGTTCAGGGTCGTCTCTAAATCCTTGCGTATACAAACCCTCTTCTATGCCATCCAAGAGAGTAAAAAAACGACCCTGTTCGTCCACTTCCTCGAATTCAAGACTCAGAGTACCCTCGAGGCGCTTCAGACTATTCACAGACTCCCACTCCCATGTACTGCAATCATGGCTGGAATCTCGATGCCTGTCGTCCAGAATACCGCTGTTCTTATGAAAAATGAACTCGAGGAATCGGCAGAGTGCTGGACTCAGCAGCGTAAAGTGGTGCAGGGTTCCATCCAGGCTGATGGCGAAGATGTCAGACTGTCGGGGAGAACCATCAGGATAACACGGGATCGTGCCGTAGTTTTTGGGTGATGCTCTAGACAGAGACCACGAAGGCCGACAACGTGCTGGAATGAATCGCCGAATCGGAGCATCGAGTTGTAGTTGAAAGAGCTCTTCCATCGGCTCTCTGGGACGTTCATTCTGGCTCCACAGTCCGGTCAAGTTGCCATGGATATCTGCCACCAAGGTCATCGCGCGAGCATCAGAGCACTCGAGATGCAGCATGTGCGAACTTTCCCGAGCTTTTCTATCACTGCGGACGACCAGCATTTCCTGTTCCGCTTCAGGCCGTTGTCCCTTGTAGTCGATGACGAGCAACGAGTGCGCGGCGGTCAACACATGAAGAGCGCCTGAGACGATCTGGAGCGATATCGCTATGGAGGGAAGCCGATGCTTCCGCATGAGCTTGAGCTTCTTCTCTTGAGGATCGAGAAGCATGTAGTACAGGGAGGTGCCCGCGCTGTAGAGAATGCCGTCACTATCTGTCACCACAGAATGCACTGGGTCACCTGTAGGACTCTTGCTCTTATTCCGAATGCGGTATTCGATCCGTCTGTCCTGACTTCGCCCTATCTTGAGAGACACGAGCAAGCATAATCCCCCGCCATTGGAGACACCACCTGTTGCTACCACAAGGTAATAGAATGTTTTGCCGTCCTTGTGGTAGAACCATTCGTGAAGGCCGTAAACGCGATCGCCTGCCACGCCAAATCCCGCTGGATGGTCCGTCGCGTTCCCTGCGCTGTCCGTCGGGATAGCAATATCACGACCTGATTGCTTGTCGATAAAGGCTAGACTCGGTGGCTTGGATGGATGCCATAGTCCGACAATCAAGCATTGCCATTCATCCGACCACAGAACCCGGGTGGGAGTTCCCGATAACGACAATGTTTGCGGAACCATCGACGGTATCGGGGCCACTTCGGCGATCAATAATTGAGAACCTGATGCTAAAAAAACCGATTCTCGACCTGCGATGTCGGGTACAAAACAGACAGAGTGTACCGGTGGCGTTGCCGCTCCGCAATCGGCAGTGTTGATAGGGATGACGCGCTCCAGTTTCTTGGGTACGTGGCTGTGATACATGAAGATCAGATGATCATCACAACACACCATCGATCTGGTCTGTGACCTGTCGATTGGGAAGATGGTAGCAGGTGTTTGGCCGCAGCGATATCGCCGTTCTTTGCCTGAGCCGAGAGACACTACCCAGCCCTCACGCGTTCCGCAAAGGATCTCGACAGCTGACGTAATCTCTTCCCGAATCTCTATGCTAGTCACAGCATCGTATGATCCGATCACACATTCGTGGACGTCGTTCTCAAAGCCAGGAAGACATAGGCCGCCGCCGTTCTCATCAAAGAAAACAATCTTGGCCTGCCCGTCAATCAGTGAGCCGACAATAATATAGCGGTCTTGGTACGTCACGAGACATGTCACTTCTCCGTCGACAGTCCATTCGGAAATGAGCTGCAAGGTTTGAGGTTCAACGCGGTAACTGTAAAGGGTCCATACATCTCGGACGTGTGCGGAGAAGACGAGGAGGTTATCCGAGCATGTGGCATGATCCGCTGTAAGATCTGGCTCTCTAAGCAATTGATGCTGGGCACTATTTAGGCGATTAGTAAAACACTATCGTATTGAAAAAAGCACTCGGGGCTGCGGCTTACGCGGCGGTCCCTAAGATCATAGTAACAAACCGTTCTGTGATTTGTATGACCTGGCTTCCATGGTGGAAATAAAGCGTTCGAGAGTCAAGATCGAACGGTGTTTCCATGGCGTCGAGGGCGTTGATCTCAGCTAGGGACGAGGAAAAATCAAGGACCATAGTGGCATCAGGAGTAGCAATAATCGTCTGGATCGTTGTCTCGTTCGTCATGCTCTTCCGATAGCACCACAGTTGACGTATGGAGGTCTCGAGGTCTACCTCAATGCCAATCCGAGCGCGCACCCCCTGTCGGAAAGCAGTCAAGCTTGAGCTAGACTGACGACCTGATGCTCCGTATAGGACGTCAGGTAATGATTCCAGGTTTGACAACGATCGATTGCCCTGTTCTCTCGACGCGCTTCGGATGACAACAGTTTTCGTTTCTGACGTGGCTCCAATGTCTACAACAGGTGCCCAGTTAGAGAGTGTACTCGCGAGGATGGCATCTTCTCTTGCATGAATCTTCCAAGTGCCCCCGGGCCCCGAGTCGCCCGAAGCGATGAGTATATCAGCAAATTGATGATATGCCACAGCAAAGGCACTCGAAATGTTGCATTTCAGATCGTCTGTATGCACGATCATTGGCAATGGGTGTGAAAAGTCGATATCCATCTGGACAAGCAGGCCGTCTTCGCGTGCCAGATAAATCATGTCGTACTTGGCCGAATATCCTGCAGTGCGGATTGGGCGAGCCCAAGCAGCCCACAGAGGATCAGAAATACCGTGATGTTGAGGAGTTCGGCCACGGCCTCGGTCAAAATCGTCAAGTTGTTGTATCGCAGGGGCGCCGGCCAAGGGTTGCTGTATTACTCCGGTAGCGCCCTGACAGATAATGCAGAGAGAACTCTGGAATCTCAATGGTATAACCATGTACGGAATCTGAAAAACGTCTGGTAAAGGGAATGAAGGATGTTGCTGAGCA
This sequence comes from Parasarocladium wereldwijsianum, assembly GCA_036250105.1. Classification (NCBI taxonomy): domain Eukaryota; kingdom Fungi; phylum Ascomycota; class Sordariomycetes; order Hypocreales; family Sarocladiaceae; genus Parasarocladium; species Parasarocladium wereldwijsianum. Next base: position 300,286 of record JAXOUE010000006.1, read on the forward strand.
GTGGAAAAGCCCTCGCCGTAGAGCCAATCGAATGTTGTCAACCGCGTTGTCATGTGCGTTGGTGAATCGCGACGAGATACTATCATTGCCAGCACAATATGATCGACGTCTTCTGGCCTTGGGTATAAGAATGCGAGATGCAGCAAGTTACCGTAAAAAGGCCGTATAGTGTAGCCCTTGATTGGACTTATTGATGATGTATCTCGGTACTGAGTTTCAAGTTCCTGTCGTGTCGCACACTCGAAGACAACGCAGACTTCTGAGGGGGACGATGCGGCAATAAAGCGAGACGTCGGATCGATATCAAAATGAAAGCCGAGAAAATTACCCTTTCGAAAAGGGGTTCGGTACTCTGCGACTTGGAGCTCCCAGGCCCCTGATGAGGACTGCGAGGCGAAGAGAAAAACCAGATCGCTATTTTCCAAGACAAGCACCAAAATCTGGGGCGGCAAGACCTTGTCCTCGATCTTTTTCTCCGCCCTGTGGTCACCCAGCACATCCTCTAGCTTGATGTCGGCATCTTGCTCGAAGGGAAAGTCCTTGCTGGAGAGGGCAGGCGAGTCACCCAAAACGAGTGCATTACGAATTCGGGCCGCAAAGTTGTCTTCGCGCATAAACTCAACAATCTGGCCGTCGCTACCAACCTCCCCAAACTGAACAAAGCGATCCTGTCTGGCGCGTTAATTCTCAACTCGAAACGAAAAGCCACGCTTGGCCGTGATGATAATGACAGGTTCGGCTTACACCAACAAAGGCGACATCGATCAGATTCTTGGATCTGATCCGAACCGGCAAGATGAAATGAGAAACCGGACTTTGGATAACGGTGCGATGAAGAATCCCCATTCTGTCGTCATCCCCAAGTCTTCGCTCTCTTCGTTGAGTGGACTCTTTTGCTCGAGCTTGAGCATTCGCCGACTCGTGATTAAGAGCCTCCTGCACAGAGACTTCCCTCGTCTGCCACTGCCCATTCTCCCATGTTGATGTGCGGAAATTACGCATTGTTACGGGCTGCGAAGTGGTTCAGACGCGGATGATGTGGAAGATGGCGCGTGTTGCATGGTAGGGCCTGGCGAGCATGACTTTGGACTCAAGTTTGGCGGTGATTTAGAAAGAAGAGGGTATGGGTCTATCACGGAAGGTAGACGCACGCCAGCAGAGGCGGAACAGTCGTTTAGGGAGAGTTACGTGGTACACCTGGCCATCGGGTGTGATCGACCTCGCTCTAGCTCTCGCTCTGGCTCGCGCGACTTTGTAAAGGAAGCATGACGACCTCGTGGGTTTCTAACCCCCGCGAGACAGTTGGTCGCGCGTTGGGGTGGTCATGTCATCTTGCCAGCAAGGAGCCCGCCAAGTGGAGTGCTCCCAGGCGAAGAGGGAGGGAGGTGCGGCGGTCCTGCAGGCTGCAGCTGACAGCTCCTGCCGTTTGAGGGAGCTCCCGCTCCTGGGGTCACGTGATATGTGAACGCTCATCAGGGTTTGCGTTCAAAATGGTGATGACATAACCATTTCTCACATCTTCCTCGAATGATCAGAATAGGCTCGGACTGTCGTCCGACTCGGTCTTCATGAAATCGAGGCAAGGACATATAATAATGCTAGCACGACAGGGCCAAAAAGAGGGTTATTCCACACGAACAACAGCCTAGGTCTACCGTGCAGACAGCGCGGGCAGTATGGACCCTATCGATTACAGCCCCTGTGCTATAATACAGCCACGCCCTGTGGTCCGGTACCTTGGAAGTACTAACGCTCTGCAGCCTTATGCCGTGTTTCAGCTACGGGTGGAAGTTGCTTGCAGGTACCCAATTAGGAGACTCGTCGAGCATCCACGTCACTCCATCGCGTCGTCCTCGTTACTTGCGTACATTCATTGACCTGCACATCAACGCATGTACTTGCTTCCAATGCATCTGTGCTCCTCCTGTCCGCGTCTGTCAAGCAAGTTGCAATTGACAGGTCACAAATGACAGAATAGTTCCCGTCGAACTGTCCGCGGCATCGAAGCTTCGTCGCGCGCATCTCCAGCCCTCGACAAACGGTCAAGGGTATGCCTGTTTCTTCAACACCATAGCGTCCCAAGATGTATTCCAAACAGAGCGCGCTGGTCGTCGAGTCTGAAAAGAATTCGGCATATTCGTCCGAGTCAAGCGGGACAGCAGAGACAGATGATGCGAAGAACCTCGAGAAGACGAAAGCTATCACCGCTGCTTGCAGAGATCGGGATATTCTGCAGCTTCGATCATTAGCAGAGTCGCATGGAGGCTTTCTGAACGATTCCATGCGTCAGCTTGCATGTAGGTGACCTCTAAAGCTCTGATCTCTGAGCCAGGCTAACGTCTATAGGGCCGATCCTGTTAGGTGTCAAGACTGATACTTCGGGCAGCAGCAGCAGCAGCATCCAGGAAGATGAACAGCCTGATGATGTCGAGGTTTCTGAGAAGGTCTCTCACCATAAAGACGAGGAACAAGTAGGGCTGGATGTCAACCGGTCGTTTGTCTACTATCCCGACGGTAAGAACAGTCATGTTTGAGATGCAACGGATGGTCAACTGACTGGCACCATACAGATCAATCAGAAAGCGAACTCGATCACAATCGCGCAAATCTCCAGTCCCTCATCACGCACGTGCTGCGACAGAACCCCTATCTTTGCTACTTTCAGGGCTACCACGACATTTGCCAAGTCTTCCTCCTCGTACTCGGGCTTCGATCCAGCATCCCAGCCGTCGCTCGCCTCTCCGTCCTTCGCATACGGGACTTTATGCTTCCCACACTCGCCCCGACAACATCACAGCTTCGCCTCTTGCCGGAAATTATCCATCAGGCGGCCCCTAAACTATGGCAACATCTCGCTGGTATCGAGCCTTTCTATGCTTTGCCCGGCACGTTGACAATGTTTGCGCACAACATCGAGCGCTACCACGACATTGCCAGATTGTTTGACATTCTCCTAGCCCGCGATCCGGTGTTCAGTCTCTATCTATTTGCACAAATTGTCATTGACAGGCAGGATGAGATACTGGATCTCGACGACCCAGACATTCTCCATGTGGTATTGAGTAAGGTCCCGCCGAATATGGACCTCGACCAGTTGATTACCGATTCTGTCGAATTGTACGACAAGAACCCGCCGGAGAACCTGCGCGGGTGGAGGCGGATATCAAACGCGTCTGTACTGAAGACTGTGCAAAGCACAGAAGAGTACGAGAAACAGACAATGGAACAAGGAGAGGCGTACTTTCACCAGCAGGTTAAGGAACTTCGCTGGGCGGAGACGCAGGACAAGGTCAAGCTGATGTTCTGGAGATATCGGAAACCAGCGAGGACATTTGGCGCGGCCATCGCTGTCGCCGTTGTGGCGTTCTATCTGCGCCGACACACCAATGCCCTACATCATGTGTTTGCGCTTTTTTCTCGATGAAGATTCTTGTGCAATGATTTCTATCAAAAAGTTTTATCAGTGGTGAGTCACGGGCGAGGCGTTTCTCATCCCCCCATGTGGACAACGTGTTTTTTAATCCATAGCGCAAAGGAGTCACGGGCATTCAGGTACCGCAAGAAGAGACCTAGAGAAATAAACTTTGAATACTCTTGGGAACGAGACAAGTGATGCCACGCTAATCCCATAAATTCGTCACTATGAACACCACACGTTGCTGAAGTGTATGTACTTGTATGATCTGCCTGAACGCCAATAATGCATACCCGACATAGATCGCTTCTAAAAGGACTGATCACAGCCATCCGGCCCCCTTTGTTCAGGATTTCTCTTGATGTTCGTTCTTCAGCTGCTCAAAGTGCGCCTGCTGATCCTCTGCCAATTTGCCCGTTGCATCACCAATAATAGTTGAGATGAGCGAGTAATTGTTGTACAGAAACCTCTGGCTCTTGCGCTTGTCGCTTCCGTATTGTTGGCTTTGCTTCGTCAGTAGAGCCTCCACGTCCGACCTCAACCGGCGCACACCGGCCATCACGGGCTCCTCGTCGCCACCCTCCGCGCTGAGCGCGAGAAAGCCGGAGAGGAGCTGACCGAAACGCTGGGTGACCATGTGCGGTGCAGTGTTCATCTTTGCGAGCTCCGACGCGGAACGGTTGGGGGGCTTGGAGGGGAGTGAGGCGGTGAGTTGGCGCACGGATTCACAGTGTTTGTCGATGATGACTTGGAGACGAGGCCAGAGAAGCATGTTTGTGCCGTTGACGTAGCCGTCAACCGCTGGTATCTTTCGTCGCTGGAGTTCGAACGCGAGATGCTGATTGATCCTGATGCTGAGCAGCAGACCTAGAGCGTCATAGGACTCCGAAACCAGGCTTTTCGTGAGATTTCGTCCGAGCTCAAAAGTCGGTTCGAAGATGTAATTGAAGTTTTTGGAGATGCGCGAGAAGGGAAGTGATGGCGTGAAGAAGTTTGCAAGGAAAGTGTATTCTGCTGTCGCATTGTCTATCAGTGCAAGGTTGAAGTTCCGGAATGGAGTTTCCAGGTACTTTGTGGACGTGTCCTCCTCGGCCAAATGGGAAGGCAGCGCAGATTGATTGTTGGTCTTGAGCAGATCAATCCGGCGTCCGAGATTAAAAGCGTCATGAGGTGCAGCAGGGGCCCGTGCTCCAGAAAGCACCGTGGTTTTACGATTCGTATCATCATGGCCCAGAACATCGTTCTTGTCCAGGGCGTGAAGCTTCATCTTGCCCAGGGCCTTTTCATAGCGTCCAAACTGCGTAAAGTAGTACCAGCGCATCGTGTTCATGTAAGCCTGTGCGATCTCATCCGCGAGTTGGCTGTGGTGTTTATACAGGAATGTGTAGATATCCTTGAAGCGCAAGAAGCTCTGCTGTTGGATGATTTGGGCGTTGATATGTGGTGATCTCAGAGCCTTGATCTGAGTGACCAAGAAATCTCGTATACGCCCAATGGCCTTCAGGATCAGCTTGTCCAGCAGAGGGCCCAGGTCGCCTGTTGCCTTGGTCTCTCCCGAATCTGAGGTGCGCTTCTTGAAGGCTGTGGCTCTCTTGTCGACATCCGCGAGCATCTTGACCCAGGATTCGTCGATATGCCCATCCGCGATTTTGCTTATCGTCTCTGGAGATACACTGAGCTCCTCTACCATGGGACCCAACGCCTTCTCGACCTTCTGTCGATTCTCGAGTCGCTTATTCAGGGCCGTCGATCGGTCTTGTAATGACTCAATATCGGCTGAGACTGTCGCAAGGTCATTCCGGAAGCTCGAGAGGTTGTTTTCGACCGAATTCAGAATGTCATCGCACGCGGTAATCTTCTTGTGAAGATCTTCGAATCGGGTCCGCTCATGTTCATCTAAGAACAGTCAGCATATTGCAGTGTCTGTGATGATCCAAACGGAGGGCTCACATTCTTCTGCTGTCTGCAACCGCCTTGGTGCCTGGGTCCCTGCGTCCGCAGCCTCCTCTACAGACGATGCGAGCTCCCTCAGTGACAAGCCGGTAAAGTCTGTTTCGTACTCGAGATCTGCTTCGGTTATAGCCCCTGTGATCTTTTCCGCGTTCTGGTTCTTGCTCGCCGGCTTGCCAAGCAGTTTATCGATCACAATCAGGGGATCAGGAGGACGCTCCACGTTGGAGGTCTGCCGCAATCCAGAGCCATTGGGACGGCGATTGGCTGTGAGAAGAGACGGTGTCGAGTCGTTTGAGGCAAGGGAAAGCGATGAAGCTCGTGGCAAGTGCCCTGCTCGCTGCGATGTCACGTAGGGACTCAGGTTGCTCGACGTTCTCCGTGGAGCTGGCGAATACGGTCTACTGGCAGGTTGCGGTGTTGGTGGCCCAGTGGAGGCAGCCGAGGAGGCGAGACGATCGAGCCACATCACAGGCAATGATCTAGAATGCTGATCGGTGCTTTTTCCTAGGTATGTATTTGCCTTATCATCGTCAGTTTCAGTGGCTCAGAGATCAGATTGCGGAGTGGTATGGCGCGTCATTGCTCGGTTGCCATTCAATGTCGCGACAGCTGTCATAAGCTCGAGGGTTCAAGGGGAAATGTGGCTTACACCAGCCGTGGCTGGTGAGTGTGGCGGTGCGTCCTGGCTGGAAGCTCCCAGCTCATCCGGTGTGACATGGCACCTGACGTTCTACGCCGCATTACTCAATCTGTAGAAAGCAGTCCATCCACACGGTATACTCCGGCGGGATGAATCAAAATACAAATCATTGAAAGACAGAGTGTGGTCCGGCTTGATCTGGATTGTTCAAACGTTCTCGGGATCAACTCGTCTGAATTCTGCAGCGCCTGGACCCAGACGACGGCCAGCGAGCCACATCTAGCCACTGATGGCGGGGTTGCAGGTGTCGGATCGCCGGCTACAGCCAATGAGAAAGTGCTTGAAAAATCGGTCCCTCAAGTCTCCCTGTGCAGCGCCCACCGCGTAAAAGTACTTGGCCCACCGGCGAAAGCTGCTGTGCGCCACAGTCGCAGGGCAGCCCTCGAGTCCGGCCCTTCAGGGCATCTAGTCGCTGGACAGATCGTGTTCAGGCCCTGTTTGGGCGCTGGCTGCCAGCCTTCCTCCGCCCACTTTGCCCATCCACCCGCTTTGAATTTCTTCCTCTCCTCCTCTCTTTTCCCTATCCACCTCTTTTGACTAGCCAATTCTTCCAATTTTCTCCTTCCATCTTGCTTCATTCCTTTGACAAAACCAGTCTTGCAAAGCGATCAATACCGCAAACATGTCTGAGGAGGTGAGTGATGCTGTCCAAAACGCCTTGCCCTCGCAACCACGCTCCCTACCTTGCCCGCCATCTACCCCGCGTGGTTTTCTGCTGTGTGTGTGGGCGCCAGCATCGCTCGTGATCATTTTTGCGCCCACGCGAAGGGACCGCGAGTCGAGCGAATCACCACGACGCCACACCACAGCATGGGAAAAGGACTACGAATGGCGAAAGAACGCAGAGTCACCATGGACCCTGCTGTCTGCTTGTATGAGCTTCCGTCGCTCCGTCACGGCAGACAGCCGTCCTTGTGCTCTTTGCAGTGTCCTTTTCCTACCCCGCGGTGGCTGCTAGCCAAGCGACCATTCGTCAAGCCATCACCCATCCATCTATTCGATACTAACCAAACGTCATGATAGCACGAATTCACCGCCGACTCGGCCGACGCCGGTGCGTCTCTGACCTTCCCCATGCAGTGCTCTGCTCTGCGCAAGAACGGTCACGTCGTCATCAAGGGCCGTCCCTGCAAGATCGTCGACATGTCCACCTCCAAGACTGGCAAGCACGGTCACGCCAAGGTCCATCTCGTCGCCATCGACATCTTCACCGCCAAGAAGTACGAGGATCTGTCCCCCTCCACCCACAACATGGACGTCCCTCACGTCACTCGTCGCGAGTACCAGCTTGTAAGTTGCGCCAAAACTCTTGATACTTTGAGGGGACGCCTGCCGTGGTGCCCCCTGTGCATTGTTGAACCGGTTGCTAACCATCAAACCAGCTCGATGTCTCTGACGATGGTTTCCTCTCCCTCATGAACGATGACGGTGACACCAAGGATGATGTCAAGATGCCCGATGGTGAGGTTGGTGACAAGATCAACAAGCTGTTCGTCGAGGAGGAGAAGGACACCAGTATGTCACCCTATAGCAATTTGATGCCGAGACCAGAATCTAACGTGATCCAGACGTCATTATCCTTACCTCCATGGGTGAGCAGGCCGCCGTTGAGGCCAAGGAGGCTCCCAAGCAGGGTTAAGCGCCCTAATCACCTCCTACATCATCCAACGCGGGCTCCTCTCGCTTCTGGCCTTGTCGTACCCTGACATTCTAAGATACCATGAAGCATCAATCGATGAATGAAATGGCATCTTGGAGAGATATTTGCCCATGAGCATTTGCTTGTCGAGACGTGTTGGGGGATTCTATCTGGACAAGATTTTCTCTGCTGGTTCCGCGCTCGGCAACGCCACTAGAGCCGAAAAGTTATGCCCTCTCGCTCGGGTTTTCCTTTTGTTTCATTACGAATTATCGGCGATATCATCAAAAGAAGTCGTATTTTTCCGTAGCTGGCGATGGGAGGCAAACATGACGACAGCCAATCAAGGACCATTAAGGCTGGAAAGTCAGGTCCAATAGAATGGTGATCTGAATGCATAATGATCAAAAAAACAAACAATTATCAGACCTTCCGAGAAGCTTGATTCATCGTGATAGGAGTGAATGGTCCTTCGTAGTACGGGCACTGTCGAAATTTTAGCGGGGCCATGTTCGACTTCACATCTGCAGATGCTGCTAGTTGCTACCCTGAACCTTGCTTCCCTGTCATCCAAGTGTACCAATAATGTGTTTCGTTCACGTTGATCTCGATTACTCGTTTTGAGACTTTGAAAGAATGTAGCACTCATTCAAAGCCACAGCCGAAAGCAAGTGCTCAAATGTCAACTGGCGATGAGCCGTGGGAAGTTGAAATCCACCTGCAGCAGAAACGTTGTGTGAAGGACCAAATCCACGAACTCAGTCACTCCAACAACACAACATGGGCCGTGGCTCCAAAGCTGAAGCATGTCCTGATTGTGGACGGCGCAAATGGCGAATCGAAAGTGGTCTACGGTTCTGCAAACATTGTGGCCACCAAGCCGAAGGCTTTGTGCAGTACGACATTGACGAGGGAGAAGCTTTGGGTACCCGAGTAGACATTGCGCGAAGACAAAAGGAGAAGCGCATCAAGGAGAACAAGCATCTCTCCGGGCAGAAAGGAAAGGAGCTGTATCTGGAGGCTCTGCAGTATATCCTGCGCCAGCAACTGATCTGGCTGATCAGAGAGAAAGGGTTCCCGTCTGAAGCGGAAACGGTGGCGCGAGATCTCTGGGATTTGAGGACCAGAGGATTCCCGGCTGGAGAGGCAGGCGACGACGGAGGAGAGCTCGAATACTTTACCTCACAGCCACCAACTTCAGAAGACGAAAAGTCGGTGGATGAACGAAAGAAGAAGCCGGAACCACGTGCTCGGTCTTGGGACCACGAGCTGGGCGCAAGATGGCCGCTGCCACAGGTCATCGACACCCTGGCATTGTGTTACTTGAGCTGTATGCTTCTCCGGTTGCCTGTTGGCATCGGCGAGCTTCACAGATGGGCGAAATTTGGCATGATACCATACAAGAGTGCAGTGAGTTTATCTTCTCAACTCAACTTGACGCAAGTGACGCGAGACTAAACCGCTTCGCGACAGTATACAACACTACCCCAAGAGATTCGCGATCGTATGCCGGCGCACTTCACCAGGGCATTAAAAGAACCCAGCCGGACAGGTATCTTGGACACGTCTTTGCACACTGCGGTGCTCAATCTTGCGACATCGTTTCACTTCAACTACAACCTCTTCCAGCCCAGCGGCACTCCACCAGACCAGACTACCCTCTTGGTAGAACGCACAAAGGCACTGGCACTGCCAAGTAAGGCAAAAACACAAGTTGACTTTTTAGATGGGCCTCTTGTACTGACTCTGCCAGTTGAGACAGCTGTTGTGGCGATGTACATGACCGATATTCTCGAGCTCGACTACCAACTGCCAGTCAAAAAAGGAAGAAACAAATTTCACCCAGAGATTGTCCTTATGGGCACCCTCGTTTGCGCTGCCAAGCTGTGCTACCCTCTTGAGGATGAGGTTGCACGTCTTCCGGCGACATGGCTTGAAACACTCCCGAAGCTGGACTGGGAAGAGTGGCATGCTGCCTTCAAGGCACGTACGTCTACCCCTCCAGTATTGAATAGTGTAAAGTATGAAGATGTGACCGCGGCGAAAGTTTCGTCCATGAGCGCGTCCGAACTGGCTGAGTACCTCACACACCTGGCAGGCTCTGAAAACAAAGATAACGGTACGTGCTGCCCAGTATACTAGATGGACATATGTACTAATGCAGAGCAGAGCAACCTGTGGTGTCACATTTCTTCCCGAGACCGGCGGCGCCGGCCCCTGAGATACCCCAACCAGATCTCACAGACGAGCAGCGGCTGGCGCGGGCTCGAGAGATTATCAAGCAATCGATACTGTTAAGCTCGACTGAGCACACGAAAGATGGACATGCATATATCTCATATGGCAATCTTGAGAGCCTCACAAAGAATGCCACAGCATTATACGAGGCAGCAGGTGCGTTTTACATGTTCAATGGATCGTCACGGCCAGCGGCTAACAAGACAACAGCCGACATTGCAGGCACTTCGATTAGGGATATGATGCGTGTTGTGTATTTCCTTGAGGCGCACATGAATAAGCTCAGGGGCAGCTATGCAGCCAAGAGAAGCAAGAGGATTGAAGTTGAGTCAACGGGGGATCCGGACGTGGATCATGCGCTCGCAAGTATGCACCTGGATTGAATGATACGCCGTCGTAAAGGGAACCCGGGCACGCCAACACTACGGGCTGCTCCTAATAGCTCCTAATAGCTCCTAATAGCTCCTAATGACTGTACACAGTCTTTCATGGTCGCACCAAAAAGAAAAGACCATCTGAGCAGCAGACGGATTGTGACCTGATGATGAAAAGGAAGCGTGAATGACAATGAATTTCACATGAATCAATAAGATTCCATTCCATGGCGCATGCGACTGGGGTGGTCGCCTGCCCCTCTGAAGTCATCGCGCGATGGCGCTTCCGCTGAGAGGACCCATCGATCTGTGTATCACGTGACCCCACACGATCTAGGGTTTTCGAAGCATTTTCGCCGCTCCACCAGTCGTTGACTTTACGAACCTGAAGCACCTCCCACTTCAACATCGTCAGACGTCGCCAAAATCAGCCAAGAGTGAGTACCTTGCCCGCGCATGCCTGTTATTATTTCGAAATGAAGATATACTGACGTTTTGATGTAGTGCAGATGTAAGCTCCCCCAAGCAGTCAAAATTCATTCCCCCCTCCATGGATTCGAGATTACCGACGACTTCCTCCCCCCAATCCGTGTACGCCCGCGAGAATCTGCAACAGGAACAGGATGGAGTCGTCGGAATCGGCAAGGCGAAATTTTCGGAACGGAACGTAGAAATACTGACCATGACTCTGTCAACAGTTTCGTTAAGACCCTGACGGGCAAGACCATCACCCTCGAGGTCGAGTCCTCGGACACCATCGACAATGTCAAGTCCAAGATCCAGGACAAGGAGGGCATCCCCCCGGACCAACAGCGCCTGATCTTCGCCGGCAAGCAGCTCGAGGATGGCCGCACCCTCTCCGACTACAACATCCAGAAGGAGTCCACCCTCCACCTGGTCCTCCGTCTCCGTGGTGGTATCATCGAGCCCTCTCTTAAGGCCCTCGCCTCCAAGTTCAACTGCGACAAGATGATCTGCCGCAAGTGCTACGTATGACTACCCGCGATCGAGGAATCTCTCTTGGAGAAGAGAGAATGAGATGAACCTGTGTACTGACAACTCCACAAAGGCCCGTCTTCCCCCGCGTGCCACCAACTGCCGCAAGCGCAAGTGCGGCCACACCAACCAGCTCCGCCCCAAGAAGAAGCTGAAATAAACGACTCACCCCAACCAAAACACGAAACAAACTACCTCCATGGAACGCGGCGTCTTGGGATTTTACTGGCATTCTCGCGCGGAGGGAGAAAGAGAAAAAAGGGCACGCATGCATCCAAAACACACACGGGCACAGGGGACGGGAGAGAGAGGTTTTTTTTCGGAACGGGTTGCTTTTACCACGAGTCTTGTGTGTGGCATGCTGTGTCGCCGTCCAAACGTGAGGCTGGCTTTGTTTCCATGGTTAGCAATGGCAGCTTAGGCAGTGCAAATACAACTTGGCAATGTCGATATGTTTTCATGACGATAAGGTCTCTGAAATGCAGGAAATGTGAATGAGAAGATTGATGTGAAGGAGTTTTACTCCCGCTCTCTGCGGCGGCGAAATAATTGAACATGGCGCAATGACCCTCAAGGCGACTATGATTATTGCATATACCCAACACTATTGATTGACCGGATTATTCAACTGACAATGAACGATATGACCCATCACAGGATTGCACCTCTCTGTAGACGCTGCGCTTGGGTGCGGCGGTGAAACATCGGCAAATTCCACAAGCTGTACCGATTGGGTAAGTGCCACCTCTCACGACGTGTTCCCAAGCTCCAGACGCGCAACTCAACCCTGCGACAGAGCATCCGTTCACTCTCGCCAACGACGCCCAATTTTATACTTGACTGCTCTCTGTCTTCAAGCATAGTCGTGTGAACAATCAAACAAGCCACAATGTCTGGCTCAGGCTATGATGCCGTAGTCGATATCGACGACGAGGTAAGCACACTCGTACACCAGCCAAGCTCACCCACCCCCCTTGCAAACTACCAATACTCAATCCATCTAACTCTCAATTTTCAGGGCGATCTCGGGCACACCGATCTTCAAGAAGACCTCGAATTCCACACATCCAACTTTAACGATACGAGCCGCAAAGGCGCCGGCCCCTCGACCCTCCCTCCTCCCGTCACAGCTTCCTCCTCGTCCGCCGCCCACGGCGGCAGCGGTTCCTCCAAGCGCTTCCTCTGGAGCATCTCCTTCTACGCGCAGTTTTTCGACGTAGACACCACGGCTGTGCTATCGCGGTGCTGGGCGGCGCTGTACCCGCGCGCCAACTTCCTGGACGTGCTCGAGGGGAACCCTGACCTCTACGGGCCGTTCTGGATCGCGACGACGGTGGTCCTGATTCTGTTCTTGGGAGGCACGATCAGCCAGAGCATGAGCAGCCGCGGGGACGCGCCGTTCTCGTACGACTTTGCGCTGTTGAGCGGTAGGTTCCCACTGACGTCCCAGGGCTGAGCGTTTGCTGGTAAAAAGGGGACAAGACTGACAGAAAACAAACAGGCGCTGCTGGCCTCATCTACGGCTACACCCTCTTCATCCCCGTAGCGCTCTTCCTCGCCCTCAAGTACTTTGGCGCCGAGTCGGCCAACCTCCTCGAGTGCTGGGCGCTCTACGGCTACGGCAACCTGATCTGGATCCCCGTGGCGGTCATCTCGTGGTCCCCCATCGAGATCCTCAACTGGGTGTTTGTGGGCGTTGGGTTCGGCATGAGCGTCAGCTTCCTGCTGCGCAACTTTTACCCGGTGCTGAGCGCGACGGACCGCCAGGTCAGCAAGGTGCTGCTGATTGTGATCGTGGCGCTGCACGCGGGGCTGGCGCTGACGATTAAGATCCTGTTCTTTGCGCACAACAGCCCGGTGGGCAAGGATGGCAAGGATGGCAAGGGGAGCTTTTGACGGGAAGCGTCAGGGCATGATGGGGCGTCAATGCGTTGGAGAAGAGGGAGTTTATTCCCGTGGTGTTTTCGGCTTGACTTTGTATGATTTATTTGTACAACAGGGACTAGACAGCTGGCGATATGGGGTCGGGAACCCTTTGCTCTATTGTACACGGGAGCGAGTTTATTGGCCTCCTCCATCCAGCTGATCTTGGTCGTTCCTTTTCGTGATCCCAAGTCTGGAACCTACCGCTTTGGCGGCCCCATCTCCTATCCATCCCAACGCTGTAGGGTCATCGCGTATCGTTTTTCCACAACGGAGCAGACCAGATCACTCCGACTCCTCGCCCTCCCTCACCCTCTGCACCTCGCCCTGCTCCTTCTCCCAGTCGATCCAGCTGCCCTTGTACACGCCGACCCTCTCCCAGCCGGCGTGCCGAGCCAGCCCCGCGGCCGCTTTGGCCCTGACGCCGGCTTTGCAGTAGAACATGAGCTCTTTATCCTTGCCGGGGCGGGGGAACCCGAACATGTCCTCAAAGTCCTCGGGGGCGATGTGGAAGGACTGGATGGCGGTCGTGACGGGGATGTTGATGGCGTGGGGGATCTTGCCTGTGGCGTGGAGCTCGGAGGGTTCGCGGACGTCTGTGGGGTGGTTTAGTTTACGTACATGTCTTTGCCATGTGAGATGGAGGGAGAGAGGGGAGGGGAAACCGGGAAAAAGGAGCAGGGTAGCGTAGCGTACCGACAAACACAATATCAGAGTCCTTGCCGCTCTTCATCTTGGCCAGCTCCTCTTTGATCTCGCTCGCGCTCCAGCTTCTGCTGCCGGGGATGGCGTCCGGGTCGATCTCGGCAGAGTACCAGCGCCTGGCGGGGTTATTGTGGGAGCTGACGGACCGTCTCGGGAGGAGCGCGGCGGTGAAGCGAGGAGAGGAGGAGGCGGCGGCGATGGCGCATCGCGTCGCGGACGGGGCGGCGGCGGTGACGCGGAGGAGGGAGAGTGCTGAGCGGCGGGCGGCCATTGTGTGGTCGTTGGCTGTCTGCTTGGGAGAGCTTCGGTAAGTTGTCCTGGTTTATTCGGATGGCGAGCCGGGGGGCTCGACGTTGGAGGAGAAGGGAGGGACGAAGGTCGAAGGCGAGAGATGGTGCGGCAGATGCCCGAGATGCGAGATGCGAGATGCGAGATGCGCGAGTCGAGATTCGGTCTGTCGCGATGCTCGTGACGTTGAATGCTGTCGATGCGCGCTAGTCCTGTTTGAGAATCTCGTGGACTCTCGAGTTCCGTCTCTTGAACGGATGGAATTCAGCGCGGTTTTCACTTTGAACATTGATTGATGCATACCCAACCTATGATTCTTCTGGTTCCTCTGTCCGAGCTCAGCTGGACGCGCACGTAAGCCGAGACCATCCAACCCAGGTCACAAAATAAGCTGCAGCCTCATATCAAAGCATGTGCCAGAAGCAGTTCAGCAAGATTCAATCTCTTCCAGGATCTAGGAGGAACGAAGAAAGAAAACAAATAAATGACCCAAGCAAAGATCGTAGCATGATGAAATGTATGTCATTATGGTGGTGGTTCCTCCGGGCTTTCTGAAAGCCGCTTCATCAAAAAGGTACTATGTACAGGAAGAAATGGGTATTAAATACGTAGACAGCCGAATGCCGTCTTTCCCCTCTCACTCTCTCCGATTCCCTTTTCTGCATTTTCACCAAATCTATTCCAAATCCACGTCGCCATCATTGCAGAGGAGTGAGAAAAGAGGAAAGGGGGGGAAATGGGGGTTTTAAAGAAAACGAATCTATGCCACACGCTCGGTAAAGGTAAGAGGGCAGTCGTCCTTGGGGAAGATGGTCGCAAACACCTTGATCTCCTCGGAGAGGGGCGTGGGGTGGTGCACCCAGTCGAGCTCCATGGCGGCCTTTCCGATCATGAGGGCGAGGTTGAGCTGGGCGTACTGCTGACCGAGGCAGTAGTGGGGGCCGACGCCGAAGACGAGGTAGTTCTTGGCGCCCTTCTCCTCGGCGTCGCCGGTGTAGTAGCGCTCCGGGTCGAACGAGTCTGGGTTCTCATAGACGTCGGGGTCGTGGAGGGCGAGGTAGGTTGAGGGGATGAGCATGGAGCCTGCAGTTGTTAGCTTTCTTTCTTTCTTTCTTTCTTTCTTTCTTTCTTTCTTTCTTCCTTTTTTGTGTCTCTTTTTTTTTATAAAAAAAAAAAAAAAAGGAGAAAAGTCAAAACAGTTGCAAGGGACTTACCCTTTGGAACGGTGTAATCCGGGGTGATGGGGAACGGCTTCTTCACGGCATAGGGGACCATGAGCACGGGAGGGCGGTAGCGGAGGAGCTCACGGACGACGGCACGGGTGTAGGTCATGGCCTCGAGCTGGTCCATGTTGACCTCAGCCTTGATGTCGCCGTTGCGCACCTTGATGTTCTCCTCGCGCACGCGGTCGAGGACGTCCGGGCGCTGGGCCATGATCTGGAAGAGCCAGGTAGCGGCGGAGCTGGTGGCGTCCTGGGAGGCGAAGAGGAAGGTGAATACGGTCTGCGCGATCTCGTAGTCGCTGAACATACGCAGCAGCGGGGTGGGCTTCTCGACGCCCTCGGTGTTGCCGGTGGCCTCGGCGGCGCGGTAGCGGTCCGACTGGATCATCTGGATGATCCAGGCGTCCATGATGCAGGTGGGCTCGCCGCCGGCGGCCATCTTGACCTTGCTCTTGGCGGCGGCCTTGCTGAACTCGGAGAGGACGAGGTCGGCGGCCTTCTTGCCGTACCAGGCCTTGGTGAAGGGGATGATGATGGGGAAGTTGACGAGCTCGAGGGCGGCGGTGATGAGATAGTAGTCGTTGGCGATGGTGATGACGGCCTCGTCGGACATGTAGTGGCCGCAGAAGGTGCGGAGAGCGACGGCGCAGGTGAGCTCGCGAAACTCTGGCATGAAGGGGACGGGCTTGCCGGCGGCGTCCTTTGTGACCTGCTTGAAGCGGGCAAAGTAGCGGTCGTAGACCTCGTGCTGGCCGGGGAGGTACATCTCGAGGGCGCGGCGGGTGAAGAGGCCGTTGAGGCCCTTGCGGAAGTCGACGTGGGCCTTGCCGTCGAGGAAGACCCAGTTGTCGTGTCCGAGGAGCTTGGGGGCAATGTCGACGACGGTGGGCTTGACAAAGGTGGGCGAGTTGAAGACCTTGCGCGCCATGTCGCGGGTCGAGGCGATGACGACGAACCTGGATTTGCGGGTCAGTTTGCGTTCTTGAGGCCCAAGACGTTCGTGCAGCTCATGAGGAACCAAGGGGACATACTTGTGGAAGACGGAGACGCAGCTCAGAGGGCCAGAGAGCCATTTGCCGTGGTACTCTTCAAACTTGGGGTCGATGGACTCGAGGAAGGGGCCCATGAAGGGCAGCTTAAACCTGGGACCGACAATGGGGCCCTTTTGCACAATGTAGCTGACTATTGAATTGCACAGGATTGGGTTAGAGACACAGCAGCTCATGTGGGGAGTGGACGTCTGCCAGGGAAAACGAACCTTGGTCGTAGACCACACACATGGCAAAGATGGTCAGGAGAATCTGCCAAACACTGGCGCTGGCGATGGTGTCGACGACGACCTCGACGGGGGCGGGGAGGTTGACGCTGGCATATTTCGTGCCGGCCAGCATCGACGTGAAAGTCGAGCTGTTTGCGCTGGCAGCGTCCATCTTGTGGTGTCTTTTCTGATTTCGGTGCGGACTCTGCGCGCGACGAGCTGGTTTGTCGGAAAGCTCGGGGCTGGCTGTCGAGATACGAGGGGTCCCAAGTATGAGAGAAGGCGAATTGGGTGGGACACTGAGAAACGAAAGAAAAAAAAGGGAGACGATGAAATCGACTCGATCCAGGTCGTAGAGCCACACAAAGGAGAGATGTGGGAGAGACAAGCTGTTGTAACTGTCTCTTTTCTTCGTCTTTTTTTCGTCTGTCTCCTCACGACTTGTCCTGTACGCGCAACTTGCAAGCAAGAGTGAAGAAGAGGGCCGGGGGGGCGGGAAACGGGAACGAGAGAAAGGAGAGGCGCTTTGGATGTTGAGAAATCCCAAAAATTGGAGTGGAGACACCCCCCCCCCCTTGTCAAAGTGGTGCTGTATCTCTGAATTCAGCTAAAGACGAGAGTGACGGTTTCTTTTCTTCCCCAGGGGGGTGGCGGCAGCAGCGGAAATAACGGCGATTATTAATACAGGTAAAGTAAGAATATATTGGCAGTACACACGTATACCATCTGGTGGTCTTGTCTTGCTTTGTCGTTGTGTACTGGTAATGGATTGGAGTACGAATACGCGGAATCGAGCCGCTGTCGCTTTTCAGGGGTCCAGCTGTCACCGCTCTAGGCGACATGGACACTCCTCGCCACCCTCCTGTCACTGTTTACTGTTACTGCTCTCATTCATGAATATACTTGATCAGTACAGATGGCCAGCCTCATTTTGCCATTCTCCAAATGAACGATTCAGGGTGGGTTTGCCCGCGGACTATTTTTCACCCCAAGAGGGAGGCGGGTGGTGGATGCGTCGGCCCATGCGCTGCGCTCACAATCTTAACGAGTCGCTGGGATGGGAGCGAGGGCCGCTAACCTGCGTCCGGATAGCGCTTCATGCTTGTCATCTCCATCTCAATCTCAATCTCTGCGAATCTCGCGTCCTTTTCTCTCGGCCGGTGCCGTGGCCCTGTATGTCGTACTAGGTATGTAGATCGTCAGGGGCGTCAATCTTCCGACTCGTCCTAGCTCTGGCTGTTGGCAGCGCCGGCCATAACAACTTTCTTTTTGATAATCTTTCTTTTGCAGATGACAGAATTGATCAATAGCATGTTGGGATCCCCTCAAGGAAAACACCTGTCGATCTCATCATCTCATCGGCTGATAGAATGGAATGGAGGGGAATGGATCGATCCAGGGTTCGCAGCTGTGCAGCCTGGCATTCCCAAAAGAGCCTAGTCTCCGCTGAACGACATGTCCCGAATGCGCCGTCTCGGTACGAATACGAGGGTGGCCCATCTTTTGCTCAAGACACATTGTGATCGGGTGTCAGATTGGCAATAATCATGCAACTCGCTTTCGTTAATGGTCGGCTTCTGCTACTTCTGGGCGCCGGCACACTTGTCAGCAGGTTATCATACTGATCTTTCTGACAGCCAGCTGCAGTCGCACACAAGTGTGTATTGTGCCGCCTCGCACCGTGGCTGTACGTCATAAAGGTTGATGCTACCCTAGACCACAATCATCATGCATCTCCAGCATAAACTAGCAATCCGTCGCCCATGACCCTCTACGATCATACTCCGTGATATGCATCAGTCAGCTCTCATGCCTTGGAATCCAAACATGATGATATGCGTTCCTCTGTGATGTGACTGGCTGCTGTTGACCCAGTTTCCCCGTAGCGCGATGCATCTCACGACGTCACGGCTCATCAAGGCCGCTTACACCCGGGCTGGTCTGAAACCAAGGTCTTCTCCTCCCTTTCAACCTTCCTTTATCATCAGCAACTTATCTCAACACAACAAACTATCATCAACACCAAATTCATCCGCCACCATGCCCAACTACATCGTAAGCTCCCGGCTTCTTTCCTTGACAGCGCAGTGCGGGAACCAGAACCTGACGATTTCAGATCACTTGCAAGGAAGACGCTTCCGACGACCAGATTGAGGCGTACGCGAACCCCTCACCTCCCCTCCCAACGATCCACCCCCAGTACATTAGACGAGATAGCAACATGGCTAACCACGCGTTTACACAGCGTCAAGGAGCACGCCCGCAGCCAGGGCGGCAAGATCGGCCACGAGTACAAGATCATCAAGGGCTTCTCGTAAGCTTCGGCCCCCTCTTCTTCCACGAAATCCGACCTGAACTAAAGACATGACTCTGCAGTTGCGAGTTCCCCAAGGACCAGGTCAACACGCTCGAGAGCCACGAGCACGTCAAGGCTGTGGAGGAAGACGGCGAGATGCACACCATGTAATGGAAGCACGAACATCTGATGCAGCGTCACCTGTTATTTTCGAGATGAATTTTTGGGATATATACCCTTTCAATTTTGATACTACAAACTATAGCCGTATTATGAGTATTATGGTCTGCCTCCTAACAAAGGGACCCTTGTCTGGGCTTCATTCCGGCCCCCTCCCTCCCTTCCCCCTCCTGATGACGTAGGCTGGCCGCGAACCTCACACAAACCATCCCAACTACCCGGGAGTGGGAACATTGTCGGAGAAGAACCCTAACCCCAATCTGGGGCTCCCCGCAGTACGGCTTATGATCGGCTTGCGCTCGGTTGACCACGGCTGCGTCTCTCACTCGACGACAATCCCATGACTTCACCGTCTTGGAATCCACCATATTCGCCCATCCCCGTTCCAGCAATTGCATCCCGCATCCCAAACCAAACACATAGCATGCCATCATGAGACCGCTCGCTCCTCTGAGGTCGCGCTGCGGCCGACCACTCCTCACACGTTCGACCGCCGCTGCCTGCAGGTCGTCGTTGCGCCCAGCGAGAGAACCAGAAACAGCCACAAAAACACCGACACACACATCAATACAGAAGCGGAACTTTATCTCTCAGAGTCGCCTCTTCACCCAGGATAGTGATCAGGCGAGGGCAAAGCCGTACGAGGTGTCCGATGCTGAGATCGCGGCGCTGGCCAGCAGGCAGCAGCACTCTCTCAGTCTAGCAGATCTTATAAAGTATGTCCTCCCGTTGCCCCTTTGGATATGGTTATTCCATTGCGATCCTACATCATCCGTACAAGTTTCAGAGGTTGGGACTCACAAAAGACACGCACTGACATCCTCAGACACGGCCGCCCTCCCCTCTCCGAACAGGCTCTCCTCTCCTCGGCCAACTTCACCCTCGCCCTCCTCCCCATCCGCCTCGCCCACCGCATCCGCGCCCTCCGCAACCTCCCCTACATTGTCGTCTCCAACCCCAACATCGCCCGCATCCACAAAAACTACCTCCACTCCCTCTCCATCCTCCTTCCCTACCTCCACGCCGCGGGCTCCTCCGGCCGTCCCGCCATCACCACCCTCGAGGACGAGATCCGCTTCACAAAGACCCTCGCCGAGCTCGTCGCCACCCACACCGACACCATCCCCATCCTCGCAAAGGGCTTCCTCGAGTGCCGCCGCTACATCTCCCCCGCCGAGGTCACCCGCTTCCTCGACGAGCACCTCCGCGCCCGCATCGGCACCCGCCTCATCGCCGAGCAGCACATTGCCCTCCACTACTCCTCCCAGCCGCACTTTGACCCGGACGCCTCCCCGACCCCCTGCCCCGAGCACCCCTCCTACATCGGCGTCATCGACACCGCCCTCCGCCCCGCCTCCATCGTCGAGTCCTGCGCCGACTTTGTCGCAGACATTTGCGAGCTGCGCTACGGCGAGCGCCCCCGCCTCGTCATCGACGGCGAGCCCGACACCACCTTTGCCAGCGTACCCACCCACGTACAGTACATTGTCACCGAGATGCTGAAAAACAGCTTCCGCGCCACCATCGAGGCCCGCTCCAAGGAACCCGTCGTCGTCACCATCGCCCCCGAGCAGGCTCCCCCAGACGAACCCTTCCCTACCATCAACACCCCCGACACCGCCATCGGCAACTTCCGCAGCGACGCCATCCGGCCCCTCGACGACAACGCTCCCGGTGTCACCATCCGCATCCGCGACCGTGGCGGCGGCATCGCCCCCGAGATCCTCCCCAGCATCTGGTCCTACAGCTTCACCACCTTCTCCGCCGACGACGAGTACGAGCTCCCCGGCATGTCCTCCGGCACCGAGGGGTTGGCTGCCATATCCTCCGCCTCCGCGGGCGGCAGCTCCATCGCCGGGCTGGGATACGGGTTGCCGTTGAGCAGGGCGTACGCCGAGTATTTCGGAGGGGGCATCGCCGTCCAGGGGCTGTATGGCTGGGGGACGGACGTGTATCTCAAGCTAAAGGGCGTCGGGACGGTCGAGGGGCCAAAATTAAAGGCCGAAAAGAGCTGAAAGGCCGAAAAGTGATGCCAAATAAATATACAAATTTGCATTCACACCCAATGTCCCTTACATGCATATGAAAAGTAAGAAAGTATATTTTTCTGCAAAGTGAAACCAGACTCTGCTCTCTCTCCGGCGCAAACGGAGGTTATTAACATCTGATAGTTGATTATCCAAATCCAAGATAGTTTAAAAAAAAAAAAAAGACAACACTAAAACGGCGCAACTCTTTCTATCCAGACACAAGCCAGTCTGGCCCAATGCCCAGCCTCCCTTCTTTTCCCAATGCAATTGATGACAACCCCATAAAGCAGCAAGAACAGCCAGTCAAACAAAAAGACAGCGGATCGCTCGCGCGCATTATATACAAGATAACTCCCAACCAGAATAATGGCAACAGCGACAATAGTTTTCTCACATCATCTCCAACTCCCGATCAATTTGCTTGTCCATAAACGTCCTCCTCTCACCAACCAGCTCCGTCTGCAACCGTTGCTCAACCAGCGCGCGGACCTGCTTCTTTGTCACCGTGTCAAGATCAACCTCGGCCAGCACCGCCTGGATACCCTCCACAATGACGCTGTCATCGGGGCCGGCGCCAACACCACGCTGAAAGTCAAAGGACGTGGTGGATTGCATCCCGAGGGCGGATGCGGAGCGGCTGCCACCGAGACCCATGCCGGGAGACCTGGCACCCTGACGCATGCTCATTGCAGTGCCGGCACGGTTGGCAGGGTGATCTTGGTAAGGAGAGGTCGTCTGGTTGCGCTCGGGCATGGCCGTGCCCATGGACATCATTGACTGTCTCTGGTTGATCTGCTGGAATCCCGTCATTGTCGAGTTGCGCGTGACACCGCCAAAAGCGGGCGACTGAGGAGGCATAAAGGCGCCGCCACGGGGCATGCCCGTCATGACGGAACCCTGGGGTCCGGCAGAGTACACGGATTTCATGTCGTCCATGGGATCGTACTGGTCGGCGTAGGGCTCCATCTTCTCCATGCCACCACCACGACGGCCGGGCAGGTTGTTGACGAGCGCGTAGTCGTCCCAGCGCTGGAGCGGGATGGACCTGGGGTCGAACCCAGCATCCTCGACGGCCACAATCTTCTTGTCACCCTTCTCTCCCACGACAACACGGGTGTTACCCCACGAGAAGTTATCCTGGTTCCAGAAGGAGTAGATCGGGAGGACGAATGAGTAGATGGGGAAAGCAATGATGTAGATGATCATCCATCCAATGTGCTGCCACTGCCTCTTCAGAATAAACACCAAGGCCTGAAGACCATACACAGCTGCAAGCATGATAAGCGAGATCAGCGGGAATGGTCCGGTGCCAGTGGCGATGACATAGATGAGGTAGCCCAGGTAGACGCAGGTGGCCGGCAGCATCAGAGTACCAAAGAGATCAATAAAGACGATAAATCTCATACTGAAACAGCAGAAACCGCACATCTCCTTGAGACTCATCAGTTCGACAAGGTTGTGGATAGTAGAGTTGATCCAGCGACGACGTTGGGAGAGCAGAACACTCCAGGATTCAGGGGCCGCCGTCTTGCACTGAGCGTCAGACATGAACTTGTAAGACATGGACGGGAAGTGCTTGGTCATCAGTGTTGTGAGGTAACGATCTTCACCGAGGGCGAGCAAGTTCTTCTTGTGCAAAGTGTCAACGTCGCAGACGGCGTATTCTTTGATAACAGCATCGGAGATGATCAGGGGCTTGCCCTTGTCGGCAGTGCGAATACGGTACATGGTGAAACTAAACAGTTAGCTATGCGTCAACGCTTGGGATACAGTGGACGGGAAGGGCCCGACTTACCATCCTGGAAGACAGGTGACGCTGCCGAACAGCGATTCGAAAGCCTTGGCCAAGTGATGACTGATAAAGTACTCGTAGACCTGGATCATGGTCCACCAAGACTTTTCGTCGTTCTCGAGACTAGTCTCGCCGCAAATACCGGCAATCTTGCCGTTGTGGGCACAGGCAGACACAAGACGGTTCAGCGAATCCTCTTCGACGCAGGTATCGGCATCTACCATGAACAGGTACTCGTACAGCTCGGGGTCGACACCGATAATGTTGTTGATTTGATGGAACATTTCGAGCTCAAGAGGAGACATAGGGGAACGGTGGTGAACGCGGTTGAGGAAGCTCATAAGCAGGATCTGGGAGTCACGCTTGCCACGGTTACCGGGCTTGGCCTTTTGCTGCTCAGACTCCTTTCCAACCTTGACGACTACGAGGTAGGGCACGACGTTGCCCTCAAACTCGTAAAGACCAGAATAGACCTTGCCGTAGTTGAGCTGTTCGCTACCGGGACCGACAGACTTGAAGGGCAGAGCGGGAGGATCAATCTTAGGATCGACGCCAAGAATATCGAGCACAATCTTGGGGGTAGGGCGATCGTTACCCTCACCAACGATGACACCGTCGCAAATGACGGTGATCAGCTTGCGTTTGTTGTCGTATTGTAGTGCGGTCAAGGAGTCCAAAGCCTTCCGAAGCGAGTCTTCACCCTCAGTGTACGCGGGCACCTGGCAGATGACAAACTTGTCCTGAGGAGCAGGTCGTCGCTTGGAGCCAAACTGGAGAGCCGACACGAACTTGATCAGAATGACGGCGCAAAGAATGACAGCAAACGCGAGAAGGATCCAGTTATTGGCCTGGCATCGAGCGGTGTCGCGGAAATCAGTAATACCCTTGAACCCGAGATTCTGCACACAGTTCCAGCTGTTTTGCAGCTGGCGATACTCGGTTCTGTTGCTGACCCGCGCATCTTCAAGCATAGTGTCGAGATCCTTTTGGATGTTCTGGCCCGCGTTGTTGTTGAAAAGATCCTCAATTCTGCTGTCAAGGAACTCATACTGAGCAACCTGAGGTTGCAAGTCCTGCGTGTTGAAGTAGTTGGTCATATCATAGATCTTGTTGCCGTAACGGATCCATTTCCGCTGCGCGGTCGAGCCCTGACTGCTGACATCCTCCTTCTTGAAGACAAGGTCACCCTTGTAAAACTCCTCCATGGCAGGCAGGAACGTATCCCAGTACCAGTTCTCATCCTTCAAGTCGGTCTGGCGATTGGTAACGTGGAATCCAGAAGAGTGGACCGCAATCTCATACTCGGGAGTGTTGTTGGCGATGAGCTGGGTACGGTCACTAATGCCGAGGCCGCGACACGCGACATTCAGGGGCATGGGAAAGTAGTCATCCATATCCAGACCGGCCAGGGGAAGCATGCGCTCGTTGGTGGTCTTGATGTTGCCCTTCTTGGCATGCTGGCGTCTCCAAAAGTCTGTAAGGTCGTAAACCTTGCCGTGCACACTGACGTAGAAAGAATCTCCATCGCTGTGGCCAGCAACCTCCTTCGAGTTGAAAGCCTTGTCCTTATTGGGGCACAAGAGGTTACCAAAGAAGATGATCCAAAAGATGATGGCGGCATTGATGAGCAGGATGAAAAAGCACAAGACGAGCTTCTCACGCC
Organism: Parasarocladium wereldwijsianum; assembly: GCA_036250105.1. Classification (NCBI taxonomy): domain Eukaryota; kingdom Fungi; phylum Ascomycota; class Sordariomycetes; order Hypocreales; family Sarocladiaceae; genus Parasarocladium; species Parasarocladium wereldwijsianum. The sequence continues at coordinate 324,959 of JAXOUE010000006.1, forward strand.
ATGCCATCCGGACGTCTGGTCGTCTCATCCTACCAACATACCGGAGCAGGGGAGAGGGGATCCAGAATGTGAGGGCCCAAACAATGGCAACCCAAATTCTACGATCCTTGCCAACCTTCTTCGTCTGCAGATGCTTGTCCTTGGCCAAGTCAGGGTCGAGAGTGCCCGTAAAGTCGCCATCAGCTGTGTAAAAGACATCATCTTTGTACTGATCGCCCTTGACTCCGAGACCATAGTCACCGGCAACGTTTCGTGCGGCGGTGGGCGCAACGGAAGCGGCCATGCCGGCCTTCGGACCTTGGGAAAAGTGGCTAAGGTTGCCCTGGCTCATATTGCGGGCGTGAAGTTGAGAAGCGCTGTCATTGTACTGATCAGCGAAAGGCGTGGTCGCCGGGAAGTAGCCGCTGGCATTGTTGGCAGAGTAGCCAGTGTCAAAACCAGTGTCGAAGGGGTTCTGAGGCGCCTGCGTGCCGACGTCAAGCAGACTCTCAGCTTCCCACCAAGCGCCCTCGCGAATCCACACGCGATCCTTGCCAATGAAGACCTCGCCGTTGCTCCAGCCGCGCTCCAGCATCCACGTCTCGATGCCTTCCCTGCCCTCGCCGCATCCCAGGGCACTGTAGCGTCGGACGAACTCATCCACGTCAAAGTCGGCAGTGTAGTCGCAGACGCGGTTGCGGCGGTTGGCCCACTCGGGCAGTCTCCACGATCGAAGTTGGCGGGATACGACACCAGCGGACCAAGCGGAGGTGGTAGAAGGGAGCGTTGCCAAATTGGCTGGAGAATCGTCTGTTGGATGGACGGAAAGGTGGAACCAAACACGACTGGCGGCCAGGACGCTGTTGAGGTCGAAGCGACCCGCGTTACCCAAGTTGATACCCTCTCCCTCGATGGGGAAGAGTAGTTTCTTGAGGAAGCCGTCCTCGTCGGAAGCATAGGCAACTTTCTCGAGCACGACTTCTCGCTTCTCCAGATCGCGCTGGCGGTCTCGACCAACGGGGCCGGTCATGATACCCAAATCTGGAGCAACTTCGGCAACAGCCTGCTGCACCTCCTTCATGACAGACGAGCCAGCGGGGGCGATCTCGATGCCGTCAGCGATCATTTCAGCATTCAGTCCTTGTGTGTCATCAAAGACGGTCTTCATGCTGACGGCCTTGCCCAAGGTCGGGTCAGGAATGTCAATGACAGTCAGAGTGACCGTGTCGCCGTTGTCGTCACCCGAGATGCTTGCGTGCGTGCCAAAGCCGTCGAGGGACTCAACACCATCTCTGATGCGGCCCATCTGGCCGCTGATGGCCGCGTTCGCCTTGGAAATGACCCAATCTACCAGAGACTCGTAGAGACCGCCAACGAGTGTGTGACGCTCCTCCGTGCTGGTCTTTAGCAGGACATCGGGCTCCATGCCTAGAAGCCCAGCAGCATCCTCGCAAAGCTCCTCGAGGGCTTCCGAATCCATCTCATAGTCGAGAGTGTTACCGAGCTTCAGCAGACCGGCGAGGATAGAGATCAGGTTGCGATGGGCCGAGCCCTTGATTCCAATGTCTTTGAGAGCCTGACGGAAATCATCGGCGGCAGCAGAGTCGTCGGCGGTCGGAAGGTAGGAGGGGGGGAAGTAGGTGCCAGACCGTTCGAGAAGCGCATAGGTTGAGGCAGACTTGAGGCCAAGGAATTCTCGCTCGGCCGGGGTTGAGACTGAAGTCAGCAAGTAATAGAAGACGTCGAAGGCACGGTAGCCAGCCTCCTTTGGGATCTCGAGGAGACCGTTTGCGGTGTCGATACCGCCCTGGGAGAGGGCGAGAGACGCTGCCTCGAGCTTGCCGGTGAGGCTGAGTGTAAGCGTGGCGCTCAAGGCGACCTGCCTGGACATGGACGGGTTGTAGGGCGTGCAGCATCGGAGAAACGGTTGGATAGCCTCGAGAGACTTGTGCAAGAGCGAGGGTGTGCTGAAGGGGAAGCTGGAGAGCATGGGCCCGAGGAGGGAGGGTGTCGAGCCGTGCAGGGAGCCGAGGACGATGCAGCCGTCCTCAGCACGTCTTCTGGCATGCTCAAAAGCACGGAGGGCGAGGCTGCCATCGACAGTCGGGCTAGCCTGGGCGGCAGTCAGCCATGTGTTGACGACAAGGCTGGTGCTCGCATCGAGTCCGTGGGCTTGCGAGTTGAGATAGATGTTGTGAACGGCGTTGAGGAGAGTCGTCGTTGAGACCTGGGCCGTCTGAGGTCCGGCCATCCTCTGACCACCCATGGCATCGGAGGCCATGGAGTACATGGACATCCGGTTAGCCATGATGCCTGGTAGCCTGGACCAGTCAAGTCAAGGGAGTTTGATGATCGGTTTTGATCGGGCAGGATGATGTGAGGTCGAGTTTGTTGATGGGGGTTGGCCAAGCAAAGGTGCCGCGAGAGTACAACGTCGTGATTCGAATACCGAGTGTTTCGTACAGCGAGAGATCGAGCAGAAGATTTCAGACTAGATCATGATACAGTCGAGAGCTGCCGATGGGAGGATAGAATTAAAGAGTTGTATGGAACCAAGCACGACTTGCAGTCGACAACGAGAATAAGCAGCAGCCGTTAGCGAACGATGGCTGAGGTCCGAAGGATGGAGATGGTGATAGGTGAGAGGAAACGAGAGGAAGGGGAAAGGAAGAACACGACCAAACACGCAAAGACCCGACAAGAAGTCACGGTGATGGGATGCAATGATGTGAACGGGGAGAGAGACGATGGGAGTAGGCTGCGGAAAACGAAGGGGGCCAGGACGGACGGTGTTGATGGTGCTGGCACTTCTGCCTCAGCGTGTCTACAGAGCTGGGGCACCACCACGAGCGGTCCCGAACTGCCCTGAATTGACCTGAGCTGCCCTGGACTAATGGCATTAGCAGGGTGCACCGGCACGAATAGCAAAGGAAGGTGCCTGGACTCGGGAAGCTTTAGGCAGCACAAGCGCCAAAAGGGGGAAGGGGCGAAGGGGTGTGCGCGTACGCATAGTGCAGACAACCATCCTGGACCTGCCACTCGCATCGCCTCACCAGAGACGACGTTTGTCCATCATTTTGTTGTGACGGCTTTTCAATGCCTGCTATTACAGTGTGTACCATAGTACACAGAGGGGCGCAGATCTCCGGTGTCCACTCCTGCAGCTAAAGATGGAACACGCACGCTCGCCTCTCGGATGTCTTTTGCTGGCTCGTGATGGGTGGAAAGGCGGCTGTGCTTGTGCAGCTTGGTGAGGGCCTGGACCTCTGCGACCTCTGCAGTTTTTGCTCCGAGCCACCACTCGACGGCATGGAAATCTCACGTCTGTTGTTGTTTTCTAAATGTATCATGCGTTTATCTATGACCAGCCACGTCCAGTCCCGTCAATCACTCAAGAGGCTCGGTCTCCCTCACGTGAAACATTCCAGCCGGATCCCAGACGCGACGGCGCGCGGACACTAGCTGGTTGGATGTGCTCATCTCCCCATGTCTCACGACGCAAAGCACGCACCTGCTGCAAGTTCGTGTGCGTATTTACGTGTGGGTTTTGCGCGTCCAGCGGCAGAGTCAGAGATGCGAATGATTGCATAGAAAGCGTTGGGACTTTCTCGGAGTGCATCTCTTTAACCGCCCAAGTTTACCAGTCGATCAATTGCTTTGTGCGCGCTAACATAGGTACTCGCTTCTACTGTTACTACAAGTAGCATTAGAGCGAAAAGATCTACTATTAGTACGACTAGCATTAAGAGAGAGAACATACATATCGATCGGGGGCTCACGGAGATGCGGCTGCATGGTATCGGAGCAAGGATGTGACTTTCTGTGGACTGTTTTGATAATGCTATTTTAACGGTTTGCTGTCATCAGCGCAGACCTGCGTTTCGTTGGGTCCGTGTGATAGACGAACGCTCTGCTCTTTTATGATAGTGCAAGCACTGGCAAGACGAGGAGACGATCCTAGCTGAACATAGCTGTCATCGTAACGATTTCCCAGTGAAACAGGACCGAGAATGTGCGTTCATGCATACATAGGTAAATAGTGCACGTAGTCAGTGGGGATCAGCTGTGTGGCACCACTTAAACAAGCCTCACGCCTCGGACGCGCCAGGGCGATACGAGGCTCGACGAGGGGGGCGCAGGCGCACGATTTCTCGTGTTGACCCGTTCACTGGGTCGTCTTAGAATAGAATACTACAGTAGCAGCACGACGATGACAAAGTTTTCTTTTTTCTCGCGATCAACGAGCGAGCATTCCGAGGCCGTTGCACGACGCATCCCACATCGCGCTGCTGAACGTACTCCTGCCAGCCAGATTGTTTCGTGCACCGTATGTCAGTGAGCATACCAATGAAGCTGCTCAGGAACGCATTTTTGTCAAAACTGATGAATGGTGACACAACGATCCTCTGCTTGGGCCTCTATGTAACGAGTCCAGTACAGGACAGGTAGTTGTTGTACATGGTAAACGAGCTCCTGCAACCCCTGACTGAACAGCGGGTCTTCTTAGCTGCCTCACGCTTATACACAACGCTATTTCTCTCCTTTCATGCTTTGCTCTGAATTGCTCGGAATTGCTCTGAATTGCTCTGTGGTGGGAAGAACAGCCTAGGACCGACGTTGGCTTTGTCTGGTGTCTCGTCTCGTCTCTTCTGTCATCACACTCTAGCAGAGCGCTCAGCTTGTCACCATCATCCTTCTCCCTGCATCCCATTCAATCTCTCTCGCCCTCAACACCTCACCCTCGTTTTATCCTTTTTCTCGACGCTCGCTTCTATCCGCACACTGTCCTCTCGCTTGATTCACGACTGCCTCGACGTCTCGACGCAATTCGTACATCCCCGGATTCGAGCCCTGAGATAATCTCCATCATCAACCCGACATCTCTGTCCAGTCAATCTAAATCAGAACCACACAGAGCCTTGGGCTCATCGACATCACCATGAGTCTACCACCGATCGGTGGTGGCAATGGAGGAGGTGCTCACACGCAGCCCTCTCTTCCCTCGCTGCCTGGCCATCTGCAGTCTGATACTAATCTGACCGCCCATCTGGCCTCCCGATTCCACGTCTCTCATCCTACGGCGACACTCTCCTCTCATGCCCTCATCTCCCTCAACACCTACACATCCTCCTCCAAGGGCCCCGATGGAGGCAAGGAAGGCAGCGCCCAGGCCGGCGCCGAGGACATGGCCGATCGTGCTTGGCTGAGACTTGGCCACCGTTCCGAGAATCAAGCCGTTGTTTTCCTGTAAGTTGTCGGCGTAACCCCTCGAGTGATATGATGGCCCCTGACCTTGATGCAGCGGCGAGTCTGGCTCCGGCAAATCCACGATTCGATCTCATCTTCTCACGGCCTTCCTCAATAAATCCTCCACACCTCTTTCCAACAAGCTGTCCCTCGCCGCATACGTTTTTGACACCCTCACAACCACAAAGACTGCCACCACACCCACCGCCTCGAAAGCAGGACTCTTCTACGAGCTGCAGTATGATACCTCAGCCAGCAGTACTCCCACCCTTCTCGGTGGTAAGCTCCTGGACCACCGTTTCGAGCGAAGCCGTATTGCCGATGTTCCCACCGGCGAGAGGAACTTCCATGCTCTCTACTACCTCCTCGCTGGAACCAGCGAGGCAGAGAAGGCACATCTGGGTCTTGATGGCGGCGCTGCCGGTGCCACCAAGCGTTGGAAGTACCTGGGACATCCCACCCAGCTCAAGGTTGGTATCAACGACGCTGAGGGCTTTCAGGTCTTTAAGAACGCCTTGAAGAAGCTCGAGTTTCCCCGAAGTGATATTGCCGAGATCTGCCAGATCCTGGCTGTCATTCTCCACATCGGACAGCTCGAGTTTGAAACCACCAACGACACCAGCGCGACTGGCGATGACAGCGGTGGTTTCTCACACGAGGGTGCCAACACCTTCACCGGCGTCAAAAACAAGGATGTTCTGTCCATCATCGCAGCCTTCCTTGGCGTCAGCGCCGGGGAGCTACAACAGACTCTCGGTTACAAGACCAAGATGATCCACAAAGAGCGTGTCACTGTTATGCTGGATCCTGCCGGTGCTCGCGCGCATGCCAACGAGCTGGCCAGAACCTTTTATTCTCTTCTCGTCGCCTGGATTATTGAGAGCGTGAACCAGCGTATTTGCGCTCCCGACGAGTCTGTTGCAAACACCATCTCCATCGTCGACTTCCCCGGCTTTGCTCAACAGTCCTCTACCGGTTCCACGCTTGACCAGCTCCTCAACAACGCTGCTACCGAGGCTATCTACAATGTGACTCTCCACAACTTCTTTGATCGCAAGGCTGAGATGCTCGAGTCCGAGGAAGTCAGTGTCACCCCAACCAGCTACTTTGACAACTCCGATGCCGTCCGCGGTCTGCTCAAGTCTGGCAACGGACTTCTCAGCATTCTGGACGACCAGACACGCCGGAACCGCTCCGACATGCAGCTTCTCGAGAGCTTCCGCAAGCGTTTCGAGGGCAAGAATGCGGCCATCGAGGTTGGAGCTGCGCAGGCTAAACTGCCGGGAAGCAACTTCATGACCGAAAACAAGGCGGCTGTCTTCACTGTCAAGCATTTCGCCGGTGAATGCGATTATCCCATCATGGGTCTTATCGAGGAGAACGGCGAGATCATCTCTGGCGATCTCCTCAGTCTCGCCAACAACAGCAAGAGTGAATTTGTCTCGAGACTCTTTGGCCAAGATGCGCTGCAGACCGTTACCCACCCCAACGAAAAGACTCAGCTGGCGCAGGCAACAGTCAGCTCCAAGCCTATGCGCGCTCCCAGTGTCATGTCGCGCAAGGGCACCAGGTCCAAGTATGCAGGTGGTTTCCGCCGCAACCAGAAGAAGGAGCCGGAGGAGACTGTCGAAGAAATCGCTAGCGATACCGCCTCCACGAAGCCCGGCACGATCAAGCCCGCGTCTGAGCAGGGTGCTTCAGGCCAATTCTTGTCAGCCCTTGAGAATGTGCAGAAAGCTGTCACTGATCCTAGCACGAACGCTTACTTTGTGTTTTGTCTCAAGCCCAACGATCGCAGAATCGCCAACCAGTTTGACAGCAAATGCGTTCGCATGCAGGTTCAGACCTTCGGCATCGCGGAGATCAGCCAGCGTCTTCGCTCCGCTGACTTTAGTGTCTTTTTGCCCTTTGGCGAGTTCCTTGGTCTCACAGACTCCGACACGCTGCTGATTGGCAGCGAGCGTGAGCGTGCCGAGATGGTCATTGACGAGAAGCGATGGCCCAACAACGAAGTGCAGGTCGGATCTACCGGCGTCTTCTTGAGTGAGCGATGCTGGCTAGAAGTTGCCAATCTGGGCGAGAGTGTGGGCATGCACCATCTCGGTACTCCCGGTATGCCTAGCGTCGGCTTGACTCCAGGCGAGTCTCCCTTTGCAGGCTCAACAGGAGACGGCAACACTCCCCTCATGTATGGAGAGAAGACAAGGAGCGGCTACTTTGGAGACGACGCTCGCTCTGAGGCTGGAGTCTCTGCCATTGGCGGTGGCGACATGTTCAAGAACATGGAAACGCGTGATCATTTGGCAGAGAGGGGCAACGAGAAGTCCCTTGTCGAGGTCGAAGAATACAAGGACAGCCCTAGCCGTAAGCGATGGGTGTTCTTGACGTACTTCTTGACTTGGTTCATCCCCGACTTCCTCATCAAGGCTCTTGGACGTATGCCTCGTAAGGATGTCCGCATGGCCTGGAGGGAAAAGCTGGCCATTAACATGCTCATCTGGTTGCTCTGCGGTGTCGCCGCCTTCTTTATTGTCATCTTCCCGAATCTCATCTGCCCTACCCAACACGTCTACAGTGCTGCGGAACTTTCTGCGTACGATGGTGGAAAGGGTAGTCCTGGTGCCTACGCCTCCATTCGCGGATACGTTTTCGACCTCAAGGCCTTTGCGCCCCGTCACTACCCCCCGTACTTGGAGACAAAGACCATCCTCGACTACGCTGGCAAAGACATCAGTGGGCTTTTCCCCGTTCAGGTCAGCGCGCTCTGTGATGGAAAGGATGGCAGCGTCAGTGACAGAATCACGCTGGATTACAAGAGCACCAATATCACTGGCAGCCCCAATCTCATCTCCTCCGAGGATCTGAATGCACACTATCACGACTTCCGCAAGTTCACCGGTACCTACCAAAAGGATTGGTACATTGAGCAGCTGATCATGCTCAAGGCCAACTTTATGAAGGGCAACATTGGTTACTCTCCCAAATATGTCAGCACCCTGGCAAACAAACAGCAGTCTATCGCTATCCTCAACGGCAAGGTGTACGACATGACGACCTACATCGCTGGTGGCCGTAGAATTCCGAAAATGAAGGGCGAGAAGACACCGAGTGGGAGTGGTATCACGGACTTTATGGACGATGCTGTCGTCGATCTCTTTCGCATCAAGTCTGGAGAGGACATTACCAAGCTCTGGAATGCTCTCAACATGGGTCCCAAGAAGAGACAGAGGATGCAGACATGTCTGAACAACCTTTTCTACGTCGGTGACGTTGATACCAGGAACTCCGTTCGTTGCCAGTTTGCAGAGTACCTGGTCTTGGCCATTTCCATCATTCTTGCGTCCGTCCTGGGTTTCAAATTCCTGGCTGCCCTGCAATTTGGCGGTAAGAACATTCCCGAGAACCTCGACAAGTTCGTTCTCTGCCAGATCCCAGCCTATACCGAGGACGAAGACTCTTTGCGACGCGCTATTGATTCAGCTGCTCGCATGAAGTACGATGACAAGCGCAAACTGCTGGTCGTCGTGTGCGATGGTATGATTATCGGACAAGGCAACGACAGGCCCACCCCACGGATCGTTTTGGACATTCTTGGTGTCAGCGAGACGCACGATCCCGAGCCCCTCAGTTTCGAGTCGCTCGGTGAAGGTCTCAAGCAGCACAACATGGGCAAGGTCTACTCTGGTCTCTATGAGGTTCAGGGTCATATCGTCCCCTTCATGGTCATCGTCAAGGTCGGCAAGCCCTCCGAAGTGTCTCGTCCGGGTAACCGTGGTAAGCGTGACTCGCAGATGGTTATCATGCGTTTCCTCAACCGTGTCCACTACAACCTCGCTATGAGCCCGCTCGAGCTGGAGATGTATCACCAGATTCGCAACGTTATTGGCGTGAATCCGACATTCTACGAATTTACGCTCCAGATCGATGCCGATACGGTTGTTGCTGCCGACTCTGCTTCCCGCATGATCTCCGCTTTCATTGACGATACCCGCCTGATCGCTGTGTGCGGTGAAACCGCCCTGACCAACGCCAAGTCCTCTTTCATCACCATGATTCAGGTTTACGAATACTGGATTTCTCACAATCTGGCCAAGGCTTTCGAGAGTTTGTTTGGATCAGTCACTTGCTTGCCCGGATGTTTCACCATGTACCGAGTTCGTGCCGCCGAGACCGGAAAGCCTCTCTTTGTGAGCCGAGAAGTGGTCGAGCAATATGCGGCCATCCGTGTGGACACGCTTCACATGAAGAACCTGCTGCACCTTGGTGAGGATCGTTACCTGACGACACTGCTCCTCAAGCATCATTCCAAGTACAAGACCAAGTACCTCTTCTCTGCCCAAGCCTGGACTGTCGCTCCCGACTCTTGGCAGGTCTTCCTGTCTCAGAGACGTCGCTGGATCAACTCTACTGTGCACAACCTCATTGAGCTTATCCCGATGAACCAGCTCTGTGGTTTCTGCTGTTTCTCCATGCGTTTCATCGTCTTTGTCGACCTCCTCAGTACCATCGTTCAGCCTGTCACCGTCGCCTACATTGGTTACCTGATTTACCGCATTGTTGACAAGCCCGACTACGTCCCTGTCACGGCCTTTATCCTTCTCGGTGCTATTTACGGTTTGCAAGCAATTATCTTTATCCTCCGTCGCAAGTGGGAGATGGTTGGCTGGATGATTCTATACATTGTGGCCATTCCTGTTTTCAGTTTTGCGCTGCCTCTGTATTCTTTCTGGCACATGGACGACTTTGCCTGGGGTAATACGCGAGTCATCGCTGGTGAACAGGGCAAGAAGGTGGTCGTCACTGACGAGGGCAAGTTTGATCCCAGCTCCATTCCACACAAGAAATGGGAGGAGTACCAAGCCGAGCTCTTTGACTCGCAGACTTCTCGCGAGGGTGGCAATGACGACGCGTACTCGGAGGTGTCTGGCTACAGCTATGGCACCAAGGCTCCTCACGCTTTCTCCGAGTATGCCTACCCTAGCAGTCGCGCCGGATCCACAACGGGCATGATCATGCCTACGCAGGGTCCCTTTGGGGATTCTCGAAACGCTTCCCGCATGTCTCTCGCAGCTTCTGAGATGGCTGGCCACCGTAACAGTCAGTTTGGCGGATCGCAATTCTTCTCTCAAGAAGACATGGTCGGTCTGCCGAGTGACGACGCCCTCTTGGCCGAGATTCGCGAGATCTTGAAGACGGCGGATCTCATGACCGTCACGAAGAAGGCCATCAAGCAGGAGCTTGAGCGTCGCTTTGGTGTACCACTCGACGCAAAGAAGCTCTACATCAACAGTGGTATGTACCCTACTTCCAACAACCGATATGGAAAGATTAACCACGCTAACAACTCCACAGCTACTGAAGCACTGTTGACAGGACAGCTGTAAAATTTTGTGCTTTGCGTGATTTTGTCTGTGTTTTGCATATAGCGTCTGGAACTACATAGAAATGGGCCACCGAGTATGTTTTTGTTTTTCTCCTGGCTGGTGGACTGGTTCCCCCCCTTGGGGTAGGGGTAGTGGAACCTATAACAAAGGGACATATATAATTTGTGCATAATCACTCGTCTCCCCATTTTGGATAATAATGGAAGCTGGGGTTGTTTCTTGGGAGTCTGAGTTGTGAATCGAAGGTTGTTATCAATGTTGAAAACATGACGTGGCACACTGTGATATCTGTGAACTTTCTTGTTATTGCTTGCGAAACCTATCCTTATAATGATATTCCCGTAATAAAACAAACGCCATGACATGTCCCATGTTTTGCCTTTATTTTTCCGCTTCAAACTCTCTTCCCAACATCTCGCCGCTCCACTTCCCAACTCTCTCCTGATCACACGTCTCCCAGATTCTCACCCTCAGCGCCCTCATGACGCCACCGTCCTCACCCTCCGTCACCAGCGCCTCCCTGCATTTCAACCACCCGAGAACCCCGAACCGCGTCTCGAGCGTCGTGCTGCCGCCGTCGATCTCGGTGGCGCGGTACACGATCCGCAGGACGCCCGTCCGCAGGGACCGTTTGAGGAACGGGTTGGATAGCAGCGCGAAGAGGGGCTCAAACACCCGCTTGCGGCGAAAGATCTCGAGGTCGGCGGGGGTCTGGAGGGAGGCAAGGAGGTAGGGGAGGAGCCAGGCGATCTCGACGTAGAGCTTGTCGGGCTGGGCGGGGCTGTCGTGGAGGATCTTGTCGAGGAGGGGGAGGGCGTCTGTGCGCCAGAGGGGGCCGGAGGTGAGGAAGGTGTTGAGTTTGGGGTAGAGCGGGTGGAGGGGGTCTTTGAGGACAGGGAGGGCGTGGGTGGCGAGGGCGATGAAGAAGGAGGGGAGGGGGGCGGTTGTGTTGATCAGGGCGCGGGAAGAGTGTGCGAGTTCCATGAGGAGGAGGTTGATTTGGTCGCGGTCGGGGTGGTCGGAGGATTGGAAGCGGGAGGCGATCTTAAGAAGAGAGAGGAGGGCTTCCTTGCGGTGGTCGAGTGGGGAGGGGGGTTGGAGGAGGGAGAAGAGGGATGAGAGGATGTCCGATTCGAAAAGGTCTTCGAGGGGGAGAGAGGCGTGTTTTGTGAGGGCGGAGGGGACGAGGGGTGTGGTAGAGTCGACGTAGAGGAGGGCGGCAAGATGATCTTGGGAGATTGTCGAAGTGTTTGCGGCTGAGGAGGAAAAGGAAGACGATGACAATTTCAGGGCGTCGGCTGTCGTGGTTGTGGTAGGGGTCTTGGGTGAGGATTTCGAGGTGGTGAGTTTGTCGACTTTGACAGAGTGCGACTTGAGGTGCTCGCGGACCGATTGGTAGACGAGCGCGAGAACGGGCTGCGAGCCTCCCCGAGCACTGAGAGCGTTAAAGTACAAAGAGAGGAACCGGCCGAGAAGGGCCTTCTCTGACTTTTCCGCCGACGCCGTCGCAAACGGCAGCTGTTCTGCGAGCGCCACCGTCACGAGCCCAATCGTTTTGTGCTCCTCGTTGGATTTCGCAGCTTCCATGTGCCCCTCGAGAAGCTCAATGTACTTGAGCGGCGTGGCGGCGCAGCGTGTGATACCGTTATCGAGGAAACTCCAGACCTTGTCGAGGATGGCGCCCTCACCGATGCTGTCGAGGGCCTGAACGGCCTGCACGAGGCTAGCAAATGCGGTCGGCTCAGAGACTACCATGTTCTCGATAGCGACGGTCTGCAGAGCGCTGACGATGCGGGTGGGGGACTCCCCTTTCTCGGCTCCTCGACAGGACAGACGGAGGAGAGCTGTGAAGGGAGAGAGCGAGACGCCGTCTGCGAGCTTCTCTGTGCGCGCGAACCACCTCATGCCCGGCGAGTAGCTAGCGATGGAGACAAGATTCTCCAGCTCGATCATGCCAAAGGACCTCGTCTCGGCGTCTACCTCCTCGTTGTAGACGTTGCCCAGCACGGTGGCAAAGAACGGAGAGACGTCAAAGTTGGCCGCCAGCGCCACACGGGGGATCACCTCGTGGTACAGCCTCAACAGACGGCTCAGAAGCGTCCTGTGCAGCATGTTCTCCGAAGGAACGCTCTTGTAGGACCGCACGAGGTCGCCCATCTCCGGGACCCGCCTGCAGAACGCGCCGACGAGCTCTTTGACAGCTTCCTTCCATACTGCCGACTGGGAGCGGAAGCCAGCCTCCAAGAGCTTGATGACCGTGTCCAGCTTCTCGAGCGCGATGACGAGGAGGCGGGTCGCGAAGAAGGAAAAGAGCTGGGACTCGGAGGAGAGGCAGCGGTTGAAGACCTTCATGGTGACGGGCGAGGGGAGAATATTGTCGAGGAGGATCGAGTTTGGGGGCGGCGCTTTGGCGTACTGCGCCTCGTCACCAAAGGAAGCCGGGATGGGGATCATCATCGTGTCAAACAGGAACGCGCCGTATCCGATCCAGGTCATGGACAGCTTTGGGTCAAACGAAAAGGCGCCCTTTTTCAGAAAATAATCAGCCACCAGCTCAGGCGCCGCGCGAAAGGCCGCGACGAGGAGCTCGGCGTGCTTCATCGAGTGCCAAGGCCGCATGTTCTGCGCGAGCTCGGCGAGCTTAAAGTTGTGGACGACAAAGCCGCCGTTGGAGGGCGCGTGGCGGTCATCATCGGACTGCATCGGGTAGAGGCCCGGAGCGCGGTAGAGAATACCGGCCGTGTTGGTCGTGCAGATGTACAGCAGGAGGCTGTGCGCCTTGTCGCCCACGGTGGCAGCCGCGTCGTCGGTCTCGTTTGTGGGCTTGGTGATATCGCAGAGCTTGAGGAAGCGGATGAGGATGTTGGGGGTGAAGGTCCTCGCTTTGGAGCTGCGGGGGATCTTCTCGTCCATGAGCACGTGCTGCCGCAGGCCGTCGAGGATCTCGCCGATGAGGTAGGGGGAGTCGTTGACGATGTTGTAGGTGAGGTGGGAGATGAGCTGGTCTTTGGACTGCATAATCTCGTTCCGGCCGTTGGAGTGCAGATATTTGAGGCAGCTGAGAAGGAAGGCGACGGCGTGGGATCGGACAGAGGCGCGTTTGGTTTTCGCTTCGTTGTCTGGGTTCTCGGGCATGTGCGCGATCTCGAGGTTGCGCCCGAGGAGGGTGAACGTCGACTCGCGCGCACGGAAGATCTTGGTGGCATAGGCGCCGCCGTCGAGACACACGGCCTCGCGCAGGAAACGGAGGGTCGGCGAGAGAATGAAGCCCTCGGACCGCTGCGAGGAGAGGTTCTTGACCAGAGCCTTGAGAGGTTGCTCGTGGAGGAGGGTCTGGCAGACACCGAGGCCGTGCTTGACGAGCTCGAGAGACCCAGAGACGGTCTGCAGCAGCAATGCCAGCACGACGACGACGGCAGACATGACGCCTCCATCGTGGACCTGCGCTGCAAAGGACCACATCTCAAAGATATCCGGCAGCCAGACCGCACTCTCTTCCTCGTCCTCACTCCTCCTCGGCTGCACGGCCTCGAGGTACTCTTTCAGTATCTGCATCTGCTCGACATGGTGCTCGCCCTTTTCGCGGATGCCATCGAGCAGCAGCTTGAGCGACTGAAGCCCATGGCGAGCCGAACGCAAGTTCTGGTCGAAGGAGAGGAGACGGCGCAACTGCTCGCTGTCCAAGACTTCTTCGCTGGTGGGCGCTTCGTGGGAAGTGTGCTGCGAGCGTTTCGCCTGACCAGGGGTGATTTTTTGGCGCTTGCGGTAGGCAGACGCGCCATCGGCATCTTCTTCGGTCTCGCGTTTGGCCATTGCGACTGGGCTCCTATGGCATGAACGCTGTTCACGAAAAGTCAACACCTACTCCAAGGCTGTTCTCAACTTGCGATGCTTGCTCTGCAACTTTTTGGATTCTGCCGTCTATCACCGCCTAATCCCGCCTTCCGTTTTTGGAAGTCAAATGAGCCGTCGGATTAACTTTGATCCGTCCCGAGAATCACATGCATCCAAGTCGGGGGCGACCGTTCACACACACAAAAACGCGCGGTGAGGGCTGATACCACCCATCGTTCTGCAGCTTGGGCCTCGTGAAGGGTCGCCTAAAGCCGTAAACTAAGACAAGCATATGCTGAGTCTTGCTCCGGTGACCTTCTTCTTGGCTTTTGATTTGCTTAATGCGCCACCACAGTTGATGAACGATTACGGGCTGCCGCCACATCCGCACTTGAAATCATCACATGGCCCTCCTTTTCCATCGCGAACAGGGCCGTTGACAAGAAATTGAAGGGTCACCTTATCTGAGGGTGCACACACACCTCCGAAAGACGGAGTGAGGTGAGCGTCCAAGAATGGAAATCTTTGGGCGCTAGGGTAATACGCAGCCCATATCTTCTGTTGTGCCTGAGAAGAGGAAAGCAGGGTCATTCTTATCAGAGAGGCAAATCCGGAAGACAAGGGGGTCATTGAGAGGGCGCTGGCCAAAGGGAAAAACGAACGAACTCCTTTGTGGCGATGCGCGAACACCCTCCATTACGAGCGCGGCATGACGAAGTGCGATGCATTGGCGAAGGCGACGGCGTCGCGTAGTCTGGCCACTCAGAATAAGCCAGGTGCATGTCGCTCCAGACGCGGAAATTGGTGCGATGGTATGGAGGGAGACAAATGATGTTACCGTGTTGTGTTGTGTCGTGTTGCAATTTGTGTCGCATCGAGAGCATTGCTTGGCTGACAATCATTCTTGCTAGAATTGCCAACCATCTCAAAGCAATGTGCTGAAATCCCGGAAACACCAACGAACGCGTCTTATTGTTCGCAGTGTGTCAGAGTTAGGCACCAGGGTTTGTGCCCAAAAATAATCGAGCACGAACCATCCTGGCCCGCTGGCGACCTGTTGCCCAGGGCTGGACGCCTATGATCACCATGCGCGGCACGCGGTTTGTTTCGACGAGTGGAGGGTGGCAGAAGATGAAAGGAAGCCCAGGGTCAGCCGATACCGAGATCGATCCTGCAACAACGTTCAACAGGTGAGCACAGGTCTTGACAAGGATGTCGACGCTGCCACTGTAAGCCGGGCACGCCGGACGCGCTGGGCGGGAACCCAGAGAAAACAACAGAGACCAAAGCGGAGGTGTGAGTCCAATAAATTCAGCAGCATCATCATCGTCTTGAAGAAAACGATGCCGTGTTGATCCTAAGCGCCCGACTGGCTGGTTCCCCGTCACCGCTCTTGCGCATCGCCAGCCTATCACCTTGCGCAGACCGCATCGCCCCGGCACATCGCCCCCTTGGCGGCGGGCTGGCGTGGATCATCTCATCCTGCGCCGACGTGGGGCCTTTGTCCGGAGGTTAGATCACACGCGTTGGTGCCTCCTCGAGAGCAGAGAAAGGAAGGGAACGCTTGCTTCTTGGGCTGAATGAAAATGGTCATCTGCCGCTGGCCAATCACTCTTCCTCTGAAGCACCTCCCTCTGACCAGAAGAAGGTGGTTGTCTTTGCCCATCGGTTCGCGCGAGATGGCACATTGTCTTGTTTGCTTTCGGCCTGGACTGGCAGGGTGTGATATGTGGTGTGTGTATCAGTGTGTCCCATTGTGTCTGCGCGTGGTGTGCCACGAGGAGATTGGGTCCATTCGAGACAGGCACAGGCAAAGAGAATCGTCTTCATAAGAATGGCGTTTTGCCTTGTTTGGCCTCGTCTCTTTGATGTCTCTGAATGGGGAGACCCAGTCCGTCCTGCTGACGAACCTCTTTTTTTTCTTCCTTTTGCCTCTGCCCTCGCTATTTGCGGCTATTCGTTGGTCACTGGATAAAGTTAGCAAGTGTCTTTGACTCTTGACCTCGCCTGACTTGGACGGTTCTTATTGTCCTTGATCGAATCTCACTTCCAGCTGACCCCGAGTCCTCTCTTTATTCTCTTCCACCAACTCTACTTGCCTGGCGCACGTCGAGTTTGCTCGGATTATTTCTCTCTTTTCACTTTTGCTTAGATCTCGCCTGTTCTTTCTTCCTGGTCGACTACTTGTATATGCCGACAGCCTCACCTTAACGATATCATCGACTTCTCAACATTACTGCACTTTTACCTTGGAATAATAACGGTGGCAATTTCCCTTTTCCTGTTTCGGATTTGCAAAACAAAAAGCAACATCTTCCATCACGACGGCCCTCCATATGTGGAGAGACGCACTCGAGCATGAACACATCTCATGGTTCTTCCACCAGAACCTCATCCTCGTGGCTCCTCATGTGCTGCGCACCTATCACATCATGCTTTTCGGCCTCAGCCCGCGGGCGGAGTAAGTCCTTGTCTACTTCATCCATCTCGTGGCCCCTCGGTAGATCCAGCGATCAAGATCTTCTGATCGCCGGCCAAGACGAAAAATCGTCTGCTTCCATGACGTACGACCAGCCTAGCTTACAAGTCTCCCCTGAGGTAGGCTACCGGGAAGCGCGATCGCGACGAAACCATGCCATCAAGGACGATGACGATGTGCTCGAGAAGAAGCACAAGCTGACCAAGAGCTTTGGGTCGAGTCGGACAAGTGTGTCGATGAAAAAGGCAAGGAGGTCGGATCTTTCATCACGCGGCCGGCCGCAGATCTCAAGACCGACAAACTTTATTCATGTAGCAACAGGCACACCAATAGGCACGGTCTACAACCCTCAGGCACGGCCGAACCCTCCCAAGAGGCGAGCGTCGCTGGAGAAGTTGGAGTTGAGCATCTACCAGCCTACGAACCGTCTCTCCGAGATGCTCCCCCATTTCGAATTTCCGCTGCCTGCCACTCCGCCGGCTGCTCGCTTGAGGGATAGCGAACTGAAGGATGACAAGGCCACGTATCAGCGAAAATATTCGGCTGCTTCGTTTCACGTTCCAAGAAGGGGGATCGACTCGTCACCCTCGACAACCGATGGGGAGATCCCACCCTTGGTACCCAGGAAAGCCCTGGGCCGCGCGCGGGCATACACATCGCCCGAGGCGGAACACACGATTGAGAGTATCGCTGCCGGCCTGAATGAGATTGAGAGGCTGAAGCAGAAGATCGACGAGGTCATGGAGAGACAGAGCCTGTATGTGCCCAGCAGGCCGGGCACACCTCGCTCCATGGCCTGCACCCTGCCGGGTAAGTTCTCCTAAAATTCGATGGATTTCCTCTCATGTTCGTCTTATGCTGACTGTCATCATTAGACCTACCTATGGAATCTGTGCCCGATATTCCAGCTCTGCCACCAAGCGCACCCTCCTTTGCAGAGCGTCTGAAAGATGACGCTGCGCGGCCTCAGACTGCACCCCTGCAAGTCCCAACGACCAGCCCTTCGGGATCCAGAACTCTCGATGAAACGACAGGCAACTTCATCCCCACGCCCATCAGCCCGAACTCTCCCGAGCTTCCCCTCCCACCTCCCCTTCCTCTGGTGCTGCGCCCGCCACTCCGCAAGAAGAAATCCTTCTCGCGCGTGTCAAAGTGGCTGTCCAAGACCCCGACGCGGCACTCCCGTCACATCAGTCTGGACTCTGTGACCAACGTCCCGCGGCCGGTGAAGGGGACAGATGGGTTTTATCAGTGTGTCCCCGCGGGGCACTCGGATCCTGCGAGGCGAGGCAGTTTTGGGTCGGTCGGAACAGTGGAGACGTGGGACTCGGATGAGGATGAAGTAGACGAGGAGCGGGAGACTGTGCCGACTTTGTACTCGTCAGCTGGCACGCCTGTGAAAAGAGGAGGTAAGGAGGGGACGGTGGATATGCAGATGACGGGGACCTTTGGAAGGGGAGAGAGGAGGTAATCGACACGGCAAGGTTTTGGATTCCGGACATTTTCACGGAGGAAGGTATGATACCCATGGAGGAGGACTTGCGCGCGAGCGTGCACGTAAACAACGTTGGAAGGGGAAAATTCAGACTTTGTTTGTATATATCGACAGGAGACGAAATTGGGCAGCGAGGCGCCCTGGAAGGATGACCTCTATAGGCTCCCATGGATTCGCAGTCACACGAAAGAGATTTTGAACTCGATGTTCAACCGATGAGCGCATATGCTTCATTTGCCACAATTTATATCGTGATCGCCATGTGATTTATTCATTGATTATGCAGGATGTTTAGATAACCCCAACCCTGAAAACACACCCAGCACGCGGGCGTGATCTGCACAACCCCCTGCCATGTTTATCATCATTCCGATCCTCTGTCATCAACGTCGCTCACTCGCTATCAAAAATCACTGCAGTTGTCTGCTATCTGTTGAAGTCGTTCATTCAGCATCTCAAGTCTGCAGGTCTTTCCGCACCAGCAGAAGCATGTCTTTCGCTCTGTAGCATCAGAACCTCTTAACGTCCTTCTTGCGCAGCGGCACCTCCCTTACCTGGACACGTCTCTCGAAATCCTCAGTACAATGGGTCTGCGGCAAATTTTGCAATCCATCAAGGCGTCGTTCACTGGTGAGAGCAATGAGTACACGCCACTGCCCGATGAAGAGCAAAGCGAGGGCCTCACCGAGATTCAAAGAGACAAGTTTCGGAGATGGTTCAAGATGGCGATGGTGGCTATCATAGTCACGTTCATTATTTTCATGACGGCTAGTTATGGGTTAGTCCCCTCCTCTGTTTTGTTTTCTAACGAGTTCTTGAACCCGGCGAGGAGTGTACATAGGATGCGCAGGCTGACGGATCCAACAGAAGCAGCAGGCCGCCGCGCTGCGAGAACCTGGGCAACTGCACCGATACGTCCCCTCATCTCTGGGGCCAATACTCACCTTACTTCCCCGTCCCGTCAGAGATCAATTCTTCCCTGCCTCTGGGTTGCAGCGTGACTTTTGCGTCCGTGCTCTCCCGCCACGGCGCGAGGGATCCTACCTCCCACAAAACGGAACTCTACCGTGAGATCCTGGAGCGTATCCAGGCGTCCGTGGACACGTACGGCAAGGGATTGGAGTGGCTGAAAGCCTTTGAATTTACGCTGGGAAAGGACCAGCTGACGGAATTTGGGGTGCAGCAGCTGGTGGATAGCGGGAAGGAGTTTTTCGAGCGGTATGGCGGACTGGCGAAGGAGAAGGAGATGTTTGTGAGGGTTGCCGGATCGCAGCGGGTGATTGAGTCCGGGACGAACTTTACCAAGGGGTTTTATGATGCCAAGAAGGACGAGAATCTGCAGACGCATCTCGGCAATGTTTTAACGATTCCGGAGGAGGATGGCTACAACAACACCCTCAACCACGGGTCGTGCACGGCATTCGAAGAGATGGTCGATGAATTTCGCGTGGCAAAGCAGAATGAGTGGAAGGAGGCATGGGTGCCTCCCATCGCAGCGCGACTCAACCACAAGCTCCCCGGCGCCAATTTAACGCTCGACGAAACGATTTACATCATGGATCTCTGCCCCTTCCACGTCGTGGCCGACCCGCACGGCCAGCGATCTCAGTTCTGCAACCTCTTTAGCGCCAACGAGTGGCGGAGCTACGACTACTTTATGTCTCTCGACAAGTGGTACGGCTACGGCGCAGGGAACCCTCTTGGACCAACGCAGGGCGTAGGGTACGTCAACGAGCTCATAGCGCGGCTGACTGGCAACCCGGTCGAAGATGCAACGTCGACTAACACGACGCTCACGTCGTCACCTGAGACGTTTCCGCTCGATCGCGCGCTGTACGCGGATTTCAGCCACGACAACCTCATGTCTTCCGTGTATGCTGCGCTCGGGCTGTGGGCCGACGTTGAGGACCTGCCGACGACGCACAAGGTGGCGCCCGTGGACGCAGGGGGGTTCTCTGCCGCGTGGACGGTACCGTTTGGCGGGCGGATGGTGGTGGAGAAGCTGCGGTGCGACGGGGAGGAGGGGGAGAAGGTGAGGGTGCTGGTGAACGAGCGGGTGGTGCCGTTGACGGGATGCGGGCTGGGGGAGAGGGGGATGTGTGGGCTGGAGGAGTTTGTGCAGAGTCTGGGGTTTGCGAAGGAGGGTGGGAGATGGGGTGAGTGTTTTGCGAAGGGGGATTAAGGGGGGAAGTTGTTTGTTCATGAAGGTGACGTGACATTCAGTGGTTGCGTTGCTGAGTTTTATCCACGATCCTTTTGCTTGCTGCATAACCACATGCCTTCGGTGCCCTATCGCTTGACGACCTCTTGCTATTGCACACCTTGTACATGTTCTACGGCAACTTGGCATTATGGGTGCATTCGCCTGCACACCAGCGTTCGAGACGCGACGGAGAGCCAAAAAAGTAGGTTCAAAAAGAGAATTGCATCCTGCGTAATCAGGGAATCGAACCCTGGGCTCCCCGACGTTGCGTGGTGGCAACGGAGAATTTTACCACTAAACCAATTACGCTTGAGGATTGATGATTGAACCGTCACAATTCTGTTACTGGTTCCTGGGCCGTGAAGTAGTATAGGGTAGGACACATCCTCAATGACGCTTAGTCATCCGTGCTAGCTGCGAACGGGCCATGAATCGTCACGAGCTTGCAACGCTTCGTCATCCGTCCCCTCCAGAGTTGAAGACGATACTCTTGGCGTTTGTTTCGTCTGTTTACTTGCTTTACGATTTATTCGCCCGAGAGTAGGAACGGTGTTTGACTATCCGCAATTCGCAATCGCATCAAGCTTGGTCGAAGGAAAAGGTCGCATTTCGGCGCGCAATTGATCATCGCGAGCAACCCGGCAAGTCCAACAAGGACCTCGTCCCGGGGGCGAGTGAGCGCGATTTATAAACGAGCGGCGCTGTGTGCGCAGAAGCATCAGAAGAGATGGTATCCACAGGCGGGGGCATCGTTCTCGCGATCATCATCATCCTCCTCCTCGTCGCAATAGGCTGGGTTGTCTTCACTCAGCTACGCGCGC
The DNA here is from genome assembly GCA_036250105.1 of Parasarocladium wereldwijsianum. Taxonomy (NCBI): domain Eukaryota; kingdom Fungi; phylum Ascomycota; class Sordariomycetes; order Hypocreales; family Sarocladiaceae; genus Parasarocladium; species Parasarocladium wereldwijsianum. The sequence goes on from JAXOUE010000006.1 coordinate 346,401, forward strand.
GTCGACACGGCGTACGTACCCTTCCCCCATCTTCCCCCCAGCCTTTTTTTTTTCTCTCCAATCACCCAATCAACTGACACAATTCTTTCCACAGCTTCCTGCGCCGACGCTCTCCTCCTACATACCCTGGAAATCATCCGACAGCAGCTACCAGCCCCGGCACTCAGCATCCGGCGGCATCGCGGGGTGGTTCTCCGACAAGCTCCACGCCCTCAAGACCCGCAACACCCGCTCCGCGGTCGGCGCGTACGAATCCCACGGCGCTGGCTCCTCCCGGCGCGGATTCGGCGCCCTGGATCCGGACGAGGCGTGGGACACGCGCGTCGGAGGGGAGGCGGACGGGTACCTGTACGATGAGACGGAGCTGAGCGCGAACCCGGGGAGGGGAGTCGCGGGAGGCGGTAGTTACACGATGAACGTGCCGGAGCCGAGCCCGTATGGTGGAGCGGGAGGCGAGAGGGGGCGTGGGAGGGCGTTGAGCAATCCGTTTGATGATGAGAATGGGGTGGGGTTGAGGGGTGTGAGTCCCAGGCCGTTGGATACGGGCGTGAGGGGGGAGCAGAGGAGGGACAGCGAGGGGAGCAGCCCGACGGAGAGGAGGTCGGTGTTTAGGGAGAATATGTAGGGGTGGGGCGGTGAAAGTGGGCGTGGACTGCTGTGATTTTGACGTGGGATGAATGATGGGCGGTCGAGTCTTTCGTATGAAAGATGATATGTTGTGACGATGATTGTTGGCGTACTTGTTGGACAGGCATGTTTTTTTTTGTTTCTCGTCTCAAGGAGTTGGTGGTCTCGTCTCAGGTTACGTGTTTACTGTGCTTTGTTCTTTGTCAATCCAATCTTGCGGACTCGGGTTGTTCTTGAGCAGATGCGGAGTCTCCAAAGCAGCTAATAAGTGCATGAAAACTCTGCCTTAGAATCTAGCTTGCTTGTTCATGGGGCGTCTCGTCTACAAGTATCCCATCGTGCTGTGCAAAGCTCAGAGATGTTCGTCTTACCAAGCCAGCCTTTCTCACATGCAGTAATCCAGCGTCGCGGAAAGTTGTGAATGGCAGATAAGCATGTGAAGGCCGTAAGTCTTCATAAATATGGCCGACGCCGAGGACCCGAAAGGAAGACTCCACTTTGTCCGGTCCGAGGTGGGGACTGGCCGGCCGGGGATATGGGGAATCAAGTTGCGGGGGAGGGGGCTCGAGCCCAGGAGGTCTTGACGCCTGGACGGGCAAATGTGCGATTTGGCCAGGGATCAAGGCTGTCAATTGATGAAAACTGATTTCCGGTGCATATGCAAGCTCGAGAAGCCTATCAACCGTTGACAATCTATGGTATATTAAACTGACAATGACGTGGAATAAAAGACTCAACCAGCATTGCATGGAGTCGTCAAGAGGCCGGTAAATAAGAGATGAAAGATCCGTACCAAGCCATCAGAATCTCACTTTTCTTCTAAATAGACAGCAGTGTACATATGTCTCGGTTCTCGCTCACAAGAGGACGAGACGAAAAAGGACGGCATGCAGAACCAGATAAGCAGGAGGAGAATGAATCACACCCAAAAAGCTAGACACTCAAAATCGAGTAGAAATACGATCAAAATGGTATTCAACGCATATCACTCAAGCCCAGCCTGAGAAAAGTCATCGTCCGTTTGATAGAGCAATTCGAAAAGGAGACACTCCGGACAACTCTGTGTAGCATCAAGGGGTTACAAACCCTACAGCGAGATCGAGGGACCAGTGGGCTAGTGCTGCGCGATAAGGTGACGGCCGAGGAAAGTCGAGAATACGAGGATACGGCGGTGAGAGCGATATCGGCCAGCTGATTTGCCCCTTAGTCTGTGATCAACGACGCTGGCGTGCTCAGAGCCCCGAATGCCGTGTTTTGAGATTCACTGCACACATTCTACGTCCGGCATCAGCTCGCGCCAAAGTCCAGAGCAAGTAGCGAGACTGCGAGAGTGCACAAAAGTCGATATGATAGCTCAGCTGGTTTGCTGTTTCTCTGGACTCTTCCATTCAAACCAGGGATTATTGTTGTTTTCCCGTGTTATTGTGGCATGCAAGGAAGGTCTGGGCTTGACGTGCAAAACAGGATGAATTGGCTTCTGTCGCGATCTTAGGGACAGCCGTTTGACATTTGATGCCAGTTGACTACCGGTGCATGGCAGTAAATCTCTCGCATGTCAGCTGCGGCTGAGAAACATCGGCGTAGTGAGATGTTGGGCTAGATCACCCGAGAGTCTCGTCGGGTTCAAGACATTTGATAGAGTCTAGGTCTAGGGGTCCAGTCGCCATGCCTCCACGTGGCTGATTGCAACGGGAGCCATGAACGAATTATTGCTGCGGCTATATGGTCATGTCATCTGGGTGCATGATCGCGTGCTTGGGGAGTGAACCCGCGAGGCTTGCGAGGTCGACGTGGGGGGAGGGGGTTTACCTTTTCACGTTCAAGCTCACGGCATGCGAAATTCACCAAGTCGCCGATACATTTATTTGATCGTGGCGTCAGCCATCATAATGTGAAAACTGCACATGCACGGCTGTACGGACCGGACCTTGAGTCCCGTGGTGAAGAGATTATGGGTCTGTGTGGGGGGATGCTTGGGACTGTGACGTTTACGTTGGATCATCACGTTTGCATATGTTTCGGCCGGCAATTCAGGGGCAGAGAACACAGCGAAAACCCAAGACCTGATGGTTGGTGTGATTATCAGATTGTTTGGTTGGTGAATTGGGTCCAAGATCTGCCTTGCATCTGCAATGGCCTGCTGAGCTTGGCAGGTCCTCTACCCAATTCATCAGGCACGCAAGCAAGCAAGCAGCATCAGCATCCAATAGCCTGGGCAAGGGGATCAGGCTTGGTAATACAATGATCAGGTACATCTACAACTACAACCAGATAGACGGAATATCTTGTCGATCATTTCGACGAAACACGACTGTTGGGTGCCACGTGCAGAGAGAAAAGAGACAGCATCGAGATGCTGGCGGATTGGATCTGATTAGGCGGGAAGCCCTGATAAGTATTTCCAACACTGAATCGTGGGGTAAAAGGTACTTGGGAAGGCCTTTCCCTCTGTGTTCCTCGGCGCTGACGGTTTCGGTGAGCGATCGTTCCGGGCCTAGCGCGCACATCATCGCAGCCCATGTCGGAAACGGGAAAGAGCAGCCGAATTGGGCAAGTAGCGAGATGCTGGGTGCAGATGAAGGTTTTGGAGGGAGCACAACGTAAGTGAGATATCTACTCAATGCTCCAAATTCCCAGTCTTGAAGATCACAAGGGAAATTTCCAGAGTTTCTAGCATAATGGTATCTAGCACTTTAGGCTTTGGGCAGCACCTGGGAGACCTGGGAGCAGGCACAGTCGGCTGCGTCAACCGTTCCTGAGCATGCTGGAAGATAAAGTCCGGACTAGTCCCCAAGAAGCTAGGGCAACGCTCAATGCAAGCCCCTGATTGGCCTCTACTGGTCCCTTGCGATGGCGCAATCGACGTCTGCGATGACTTCACCTTCAGGCTCCAGTAGCGCCGTTTTGCCTTCGCGCTGTCACGGCCCCCCCGTTGGCACCTCCCGCGTTCTCGTTCGCCGAGGCGGCTTTGTATCGTTCTGGAGCCTTCGTTTCTCTGCTTAGGGTGCACGACTCGAGCAGACGTGGACGCACGTTCGCAGCCCGCCCACTTCTCCCTCCTCCTCCCTCCCACACCCCGGAAAGATGGGGCTCATACGCCATCACCCTGAGCACGCCATCTCAACGCCTGTCTACTCGCCTGTCCGCTTCTATCGATCTCATCGGCCCCAAATGGGCCCTCCTGCTGCTTACGAGCTGTGATGACGAGAGCACGCCAGACAACCATGGCGCCAATCAAGTGGGAAGGGAAACAAATCCTGGCTGCTTCCAGTGCACGGCTTCTTCCCGGTCTTGGTATCGACCGAGCTATCAAATCCAACAGCTAGCCAGATAGCCTACCATAGACATCACCTATTATCCCCAAATCTTCGTTCACCAGAGCGAAAGACACATTCGTCCCCTCTTCTCATCCTGTTCTCTCCTTGTTCAATCATTATTACCAATCAGCCTGAGCAACCCTCAGCCTTCATCTTCTTTTCTGTGGCTTACTCCAACGGGTCCAGGCCGACAGCGTCTCTCTGAGAAAAGCGTTCCACGTCCAGAAGCAGTCTCCCACACACACAGAGCAAGCAACATTGTGCAAGGATCTAGTTGTCTGAATATCACCTTCTCCTCATCTGCAGTATATACGGTACGCTCCTCCCCATCTTTTGCCCCGACGGTGTTTCCATCTCAGGGTTCTTGCCTCTACACCTCCTTCCTCTCAGTCTTTAAATACCCTGGGAAGTATTCCCTCAGTCGTGCCTCCGGCTGAAGCTCCTCTGTCTCTGCTTCTCTGTCTCCAAAACTTCGTCTCCAATCATCTCCTTCGATATCTGCACGCCTGAGCCTCTTAAACTACCTTCTCGCCAACCCCTCATCGTGGTCTCGCCTAATACTCACTCTGATCCTCCTTCGCAGACTCTTCAAGCATTGATATTGGTAATCTTCAACAATAATCATAAAAGAGGCGCCTGCCCTCTCCGTCGTCACATCCCAAGACGCAAAAGCACGGCACCGTTCTCCTCCCCTGAACATCATTTCACGTCGCCATCACACCCTTCACCATGGCATCCGGCAAGCCTACAGCAACACAACGCCTCGACAAGGTCTTTGGCATCAAGGACACGGCTCCTGAAAATGACCAGCAGACGTACGCGGCATCCGTGCCGTCCATCGCCAACGCCGATATCTACTTCGAGGAGGAGCCTACCGTGGGCGAGTACCTGAGGGAGATCACTCCGACCTGGCGCGAAGCAGGGCAGTTTGTTTACAACTTGTTTCCCTTCCTGAGCTGGATCTACAAGTACAACTGGACATGGGCTACTGGTGATCTCGTTGCCGGTGAGTCTATCCACATGAACGCAATTTGTATCACCGGGCCTCCTTCTCTAACGTATTTTCTCGATAGGCATTACCGTGGGCGCTGTCGTCGTCCCGCAGGGCATGGCATACGCTCAGTTGGCACTCTTGGACGTAGAATACGGATTGTACTCATCTTTCATGGGCGTCCTTGTCTACTGGTTCTTTGCTACCTCGAAAGATATCACCATCGGCGTACGTTCTCTCTTCACTCTCTTCCAAAAGAACTACAGGCGTGCTAAAACAACAACAGCCGGTTGCAGTCATGTCGCAGGTGACGGGCAATGTCGTGCAGAAGGTCACTAGCGAACATCCCAGCCTCGAGCCACACGTGGTCGCGTCCGCCCTTGCCGTCATCACCGGTGCCATCATCTTTGTGCTTGGCCTTATCCGACTCGGCTGGATTGTCGAGTTTATCCCCCTCCCCGCCATTTGCGCCTTTATGACTGGTTCGGCCGTCAGTATTATTGCCGGCCAGGTGTCCAAGCTCATGGGTATCAAGGGTGTCAAGACGCGCGAGGCCCCCTACAAGGTCATCATCAACACGCTCAAGAACCTTCCGAAAACAAAGCTCGACGCATCCCTCGGTTTAACAGCACTATTCATGCTTTACGGTGTTCGATTCCTCTGTTCATGGGGTGCAAAGAAGCAACCTCATCGCCAAAAGCTTTACTTCTTCCTCTCGACTCTACGCACCGTTTTTGTCATCCTGCTTTACACCGGTATCAGTGCAGGCATCAACGTTCCCCACAGGTCTTCCGGCAACTTCCCCATTTCCATTCTGCAGAACGTTCCTAGCGGTAGGTCTATTCCTTTCAAATACTTTTCGAGTTGGTGACAGTACTAATACCCCTTTTAGGTTTCCGCCACGCCGCTGTGCCCGAGATCAACTCAGAGATTCTATCGTCTTTCGCGTCCGAGCTTCCTGCCGCCGTCATCGTCATGCTCATTGAACACATTGCAATTTCCAAGTCTTTTGGGCGTATCAACAACTATGTGATCAACCCTTCGCAAGAGCTTGTGGCTATCGGTGTCAGCAACCTTCTTGGTCCGTTCCTTGGCGCCTACCCTGCCACTGGTTCGTTCTCTCGCACAGCCATCAAGTCCAAGGCGGGTGTCCGAACACCCTTCGCAGGTGTCATCACCGCGGCAGTTGTGCTGTTGTCTCTCTACGCCTTGACTGCCGTCTTCTTTTACATCCCCGACTCGGCTTTGGCCGCCGTCATCATCCACGCCGTTGGAGATGTCATCACCCCCCCTCGCACAGTCTACCAGTTTTGGAGAGTCTCACCCATTGAGACGGTCATTTTCGTCGTCGGTGTCATTGTGACCATCTTCTCCACGATTGAGAATGGCATCTACACGACCGTGGCCATGTCCATTGCCGTGGTAATCTTCCGCATTGTGCTGAGCAGCGGCCGCTTCCTCGGACCAGCACGTATCCGCACTCTCAAGACAGTCAAGGGCACCGCTTCGCCCAAATCCGCCGACAGTGGCGAGTCTGGTGAATACGTTGTCTCCCAGCGCACTGGCTTCCTCCCTCTTGAGCACCAAGACGGCTCGAACCCCGAGATTGCCGTCGAGAGCCCCTACCCCGGTATCTTCATCTACCGCTTCGCCGAGGGTCTCAAGTACCCAAACGCATCGCACTATATGAACGAGCTCACCACCTACATTTTCCAGCAAACTCGACGCACGAGTCCCAACCTCCTCGGCAAGCTCGGTGACCGTCCATGGAACGACAATGAACCCAAGGACCTCGACAACGCGGCGCCCGACACCAGGCCGACCCTCAAAGCCCTCATTCTCGACTTCGCCACCGTCAACCACATTGATGCCACCGTCGCGCAGACCTTGATCGACGTCCGTAACCAGCTCGATCGATACGCCGCGCCCGACCGGGTCGACTGGCACTTTGCCCACGTCGAGTCTCGCTGGACCAAGCGCGCGCTCGCGGCGGCTGGCTTTGGTTACCGCACACCCCAGCACACCACGGCGGGGTCAACTGAGGGACCTGGACACTGGAAGACTATTTTCTCCATTGCCGATCTCGGTGGATCAGACAGTCCCGCTCGGGCGCAACAGGCGATCTCGGGACGAGCGGAGCAGCTCAACCGGACGGGCGGTGGCGGCGCTGATGACATTGAGAGCTACGCAGCTGACATGGACATTCCCAAGAATCCGCGCAGTGAGAGGCTGGTCGCTATTCAAGGGCTGAACAGACCTTTCTTTCACTTTGACCTGCAGGAGGCGCTCGATGCAGCAATTGCCAACGCTGACATTGACGATCCTGTCACGGAGGGGACGCAGACACCGGACGAGAAGGCGGAGAAGCCGAGTCTGTGATCAAGTTTGCCGTGTCACATGTTCTCGTAATCGGTGTCGTGGATTACCTTAAGCGGGTCTTTTCTTCTTCATAAGATCATTTTGTTTAGCGTTTACGTTTTTTGATTATTTTACTTATGACGAAACGACGAGACTTGACTGATAAAGTCGTCTCATGCTATGCCGGGTACACTGAATAGATTCTTTTCTCTCTGGGTATTCTCCTTTGCGCCTTTGATTTATTTCGTGAAGACCTCCGAATGTGATATTTTCTCGCTCTGTCATTAACTTTTGACTGGCTAGCCCATCACAATTCTATGAATGTAACTATGGTATCATTGAAAATACGTGTTTGTCGTGTCAAAGCTCCTCCTCTTCACAAGAGTGGTTGTTGCCCGTAGAGATCAGCTCCATAGGCGTGCCCTCCCCGGTCTGCATGTACTGGAGCATGTTCATGTACGCCTCCCTCTCTGCAAGGGAGAGGTTTGCCAAGGGGGAAGAGTCGACGTTTGTTCTCCGTCGGCTGTATTTGGATTCCTTTACCGGTGTGGATTGATCCGATACGTCGCTAGACTCGTATGGAGAAGTAATTTGTTCTTGATCTTGATCTAGATCGGGGTCGCCTGCTGAGGTGCTGTCGGGATACCCGGCGTACTCTGAGAATTCACGTTTCTTGGATGGAAAAGCATGGGTACTTGTTGTCTCCGGACGAGTCAAGGCTTCACTCTCTTCCAGTAGTGCCTCTGACGGCGAAGAGGGAATCTCAGCAGAAGAAAGTGAAGTGTTGTGCGTGCTCTTTTGCTGCGAAACATGCTTCGCCAAAGCTTCCTCCTCTTCATGAGTGTCCGCAAAGGCCTTGGTGACCTTGTCGTGCGCAAAGGTCGCGCCAGTGCAGTAACGCCCAAAAAGGGAAGATATTGACTTGCCTTCTTCGTACCATTGCTGGGGGTTGTATGTGCAGGGCCAGACGTCGTTGGGGCGAAAGGCCTCCACGAGTTGGCAGAGCTCTGGGTAGGATGAGTGACGGGAGTAAGGAAACCGGATGGTTTTGGGCAGGGGTGTGTTGACCCCTACTGTAGAGGGAGCCTTTCCATCTTGGGAATTCTTCACGCGCGCCAGGACGGCGTGGATGGCCTTTTCCAGGGTGATGGACTGGTGGTCATCGAGAGAGGATATGTTCATGTCGAGCGGTAACTTCTTGCCGGTATCTTGCAGGCAAGTCAGGAGAGTCTCTCTCACGCCAGGATCACGAGTTAGGTCTTGGGCTCTGGTGTCGTTAGTAAAAAGATTTCTACATACATAAGAGCAGGGCTTACCTGGTCAGAAAAGCTTCCACATTCACTTGATCCACGTTGAGCTCCGGCTCCCTCTCCAAGTCATCACCGCCGCCTCCAATACCCAATTCGGGCAGATCGTCACCCTGCCCCACGCGGGCGACAATAGGCTGTATTCGTACGATGTTGCTGCCCTTTGCGACACTACACATGTTTCCCCTCTCACAGCTGTGAATCCTGACATTTGGGTCGGATGTGAGGCAGCCAGGCTGGTACTTGTTGCCAACCACATGGCCTATGAGTGGCTCAGCTTCCGGGCACAAGGCCCGATGTGCGGAGGATCGCGATGAGCCCTGTGGCGGCAATATACGGGATCCACCCAACGACTCATAGATTTGTAGCTTGTAATCGTCGACATGAACCTTTGAGGTCAGCGCCCCTCCCCTGACGAAGGAAGCCAACTTACTTTGCTTCCGAGGGCAGTTGCCAACGTCGTCCATACCTCCTCATATCCAAATGTCCACGCTTGAAAGTGAAAGATCGTGTCTTCAGGGTAAGCACTGACCTTTTGCATCAACTCCACAAGCCCCTGAGCTTTGGTTTGAAACGAAGTATTTCGGGTGAACGAGGTGTCGAGGTAGATTGTGTCGATCCTTTTGACTCCACAGGCATACCCGATCAGATTCGGATTTCGCACCAACGACGTGACGAACCAGGGCTCGCTTCTGATGTCTCCAGTGTATAAGATTGCAGTCCCCGGTCGTTCGATCACTGCTTGATTAGCACCTTGCTCGGAAACTTGCTCCGTGTCAGACCTACAGAACATTACTGCGCCAGGACAGTGGTTTGCGTCAAAGAGGGTCACCCTGATCTCATTGCCAGGTTGTAATTCTACCAGTGATGGTGTACCGAGGGGCAGGGGTTTCTACAGGGGTCAGTCACCGTGCGGAACCAACTCGTTTCGAAAACATACCAGAAGCTTGGCCAAATGTTTGTAGGTCTGCTGCCGTGCTTCGAGGACACCCTTAGCGTAGTTGATGCGGCAAGGATATCTCTCCAAGCGGAGTAAGATCTCCTTTGTAGCAGCGGAACAGTAGACACTTTTGACGCAGTGAGCAGACGCCCAGTAGGTATGCTCTGCTTTTGTCACGGCATATGCACCTACAAAGGTGATCTCAGGCTCTCAAGCCCTTGAAGGTGGTCAGAATGTACATGGCTGAGGAAACAAGCCAGGGGCGGCTGCACGTCGGGATGGCTGCGGAAGAAGTCGACTGTTCAAGGGTCAGTGTCGTGTTGATCGACACAAATGAGACACAACGTGCTCAATTTGGACAAATGACACGTCGAATGGACACTTCCGGACCTACTTCTGATTTCTGGAAATTCGGCAAGACGGCCATCAAAAGTGGACATGATGGTCAGCAGTGCAAGCCACGGCCCACGAACCACATGGCTATGTCGGCAGCCAGGCAGTCACGGAAAGCGGTTCGACATCAATCCAAATGGATGTGCATGGCTGACAAGGATCAAGACACGTCAAAGTGCAACGTCGTGAAGCGCTCACGTGATTTTCGCAAAGAGAATGAGGCAGGAGCGACTGAGAGCGTGAATCTTGACAGAAGGGCAAGTACGGGTGCAACTGCAAGCCTACACTGTACCACGCACTGTTTCGAATTCTTTCAGAACAGCTCCAGATCGTGCTTCTCGAGCTAGATATACCGTGTGTGCAGAGATTCGCACTGTATCTCATATTCGTGCACTCGAACGCTTTCTCCTCCCTTCGATCCATCCCAGCCACCAAGAGAAGCAAAACCACTGACGCAACAGCCCTGCAATCTCACGCATCCAATGGGGTTTTCTTTTCTTGAGCGTCATCTTTATCATCACCCCCAATCCCGCACTTCTCAACAACCTCCCCCTTTTCGATCGCCTCCCGCCTCCTCTTTTGTGCAGCTTCCAGCCTCGCCACCATCTCTTCATACGGCGTCACCTTCTTCAAAGCCTCCGCCAATTCCTCAGGCTCCATAAGAGGCCAATCTTCTACCTTTCCCGCATCCTCTCCGTCTTCCCCGTCATCATCCTCCCCATCATAATCCAAATCCCCGAAATTAGGTACTTGAAATAGTCGCTTGTGCGCATCATACATGACTAGCCAGGTCTCCCCGTTATCGAATGTCCAGAACATGCCGGCGTGGTCGGCGTGTTTTATTGAGGCAAGGTCATAGGCTTCGGGCACGTTGAGAAATTTTATAATTGTGTTTTCGTGGGTGTCATCTGTGAACATTTTGATGTGGCGGGTGCCTGGGATGGCGGGAGGCAACTTGGCGCTCTCTTTGATAACATGGGCTGCGTTGGGTACATACTCGAATGGCATTTTCGGTTGAAAGTAAAAACAGCGGTAGTGACCTGGATAGAGGAGACGTAGTTGGGATCGCAGGAGTAGCGGCACTATCAGCAAGAATTGGAGGTAAGATAAACGGATTATAGCAAGCATTTTGTAGACTTTTTTTGCCCATATCTTTCATTCCAACGACTCACGCATAAAGATTATACTTTCTCTAAACGGAAGGGACTTTTGTTGAATATGAATCAGGCGCCAACGTCAGTTATCAAAACCAATGATAGCTGGGCGGCAATCTAGAAGCGAATGCTGAAGCCAACAACATTGGAATCGCATGATTGGGTGTCAAGACTTGGGAGTAACATGGTCGCATTCTCAGCTTCGGAAAAAGCGGCAATGGCTTGCGTTCTGGAAGACGGATTTGGATCCGAGTATAGAAGCAGGGAAGCGACTTAGACTAAAGGAGAAGCAGAGGGAAGATACAACAAGATTCTAAATAAAAGAGAGATTCTGTCTCTTTGGCATACCTCTGAAAGTCAATAATAAACGCAACTCTTCAGAAATCAATATTCCCCAAACGGGTAGAACTTTCGCCAGCCTCAACTGGCACATCAAGCTAAGGGCCAACAGCAGTTCCTTTAGCCAATGAGACCTGCATTATAAATGGGATGCTTCCTAAAGATGGATCTCCGAACCAACAGCATTATCGAAAGTGGCATGATCTGGTGCAAAGAGCATCGAACGCATTTTAATACCCCCAGTCCCGGGAAAAAACGGCAATGGGTTGCATTCAGAACTGATGCGCTCGGGGCCTGCTGAGATGTTTAGGAGCGGGGATGCCTCGGGAGAGTAGTCAACCAACCTAGAGAGACGCTGGGCTGGACTCGATTGCGCGGGAGATGAAAATGGTACTGCATAAAATTGGTAGAATGAATACAGTGCTAAAGGAATAAACCAACAAGGCAACATGCTTTGGCGGCTCACAAGTCTTGAACACAATGACGTCGTTGTCTTTCTGCTTCATGAACCATAACACCTAATACAATCCCATTGCCAAATCAAGTAATTAGCCAAAGGAGAGCATTATCACTCAATACACGAAATCCCGAGTCATCAGTTACAACAGCGCCTGCAAGCTGAAATTTCCCAAAATAGCCGCCGCCATCAGATCCTTTAAGACCGGCACGACCGTCCTCTCCACCTCGTCTTCCCCCCTACTCTGGCAAGATTCCTCTCCTCAACCGCTACGCAACCCTCATCCTCGTCGGAATTCGAGGCTGCGGCAAGTCAGCCCTCGGAAAAATGGTCACCCAAGCCCTCCAACGACAACTGATCGACATGGACACCGAATTTCGTAACGCCTACGGGTTGACTATTATTGAATCCCGACGCAAATACGATTCGCCTACATGAGGGAAAATGCAAGCCGACTATCTTGATCATCCGTTGAGTAAGCACCCGACAAGTACGGCAATCGTATGTTCGTGGATGGAGACTGCGGTACAGGCGCTGCTGCGAAGGTACTGTGAGGGGATGCCGGTTGTCCATGCGGGAAGAGATTTTGGATGCGCTGCAGAGGCATATTGGGATTGACGATCGGGAGAGGATAAAGACGTTGGTAATATGCAGTAATGGGATGTCGAGAAGCTGTACGAATTATGAGTTCCAACATTTCTGAGGCGGCATTTTCGAAGCCGAGTACGCCGACTGAGGAAGAGAGTGACTCATTTCCGAAGAGACTCGCGTCTCTTCATCTCACGCAAAAAGGAACGGAGAGATACTTCTTGGAGTTCCTCGCGGATATCTATCCTTTGGGGACGCTGCGGGATTTCGACGCCGGAAACTTGCTCGCAGTGATCCCCTTGAGAGAACGCGTCTACACATACGCCCTTTCCGTTACCCTCTCCAAAGTTCCCTCCAAAGTCTTCAATATCAGGGACCATACTACTATCAGCACAGATGAGATATCACCTCTGCAATGTACAACTAAGGAGATCTTGCGCTTTGCCGATTCTTGTTCATGTCTAGTTGCCAGAGTCGCCAACGCCGGATCAGGTGGCGACATATTTGGGCATAATTCCTCACTGCTTGAGGCCTGCGCTGAGGACGGTTACATTGGATTTTCACCTTGCAGACTCCGATCTCAACTCTTTACAAGAGCGACGAGGGCAAAGCGTGGTGATTACAGAGTATTTCTTCAAGTCTGAGAGCTGAGATATCACCTCAACTCGTGCAGGCGAGTCGGAACTTGCGTGAGTTGCAGCTGGACGCGACCACCCTGCCCCTCGTCAGCATGCAGCACCCATTTCAGAATCACGCTCTGCGAGGGCGTGACACTATGTACGGCGAAACATGACACCGAAAGACACTAGTATTTCATACTCACTTTCTCGATAGACTTGTGGACGGATGGTGATTCCCCAGGATCTTCTGGGACGTTCGTGCCGAGACGGAGAATACTGCAATAAGGACGGTGCGCGTCCCTATTTCTCGGATCGATGAGTTCGCCTGCCAAAAGCTGTTTGTAAGTAATCTGCATATCAACCTGGTCCAAAGAGGCGTATTTTGTCAATAGTGTGATGCACTTGTGGTTGTATGCATGCTGACCAAGATTTATCACATCAAGACAAGCTTGGCATACGATGCCTCGCTGGTCATCCTACATTGACTTCAACTTTCGCGGTCGTAAGCACGCTCTCGGGAATGCACGCAATACTGGATAGGCGCGAGCATCGCAACCTACGCGCCCCCGGCTTGTCTTCTGACACTCAAGATGCACCCCGCTGGACTCTGCAGGTCCGTCGTGCTGGCCTGCACCCCAAATCGTACCTCGATAGGGCGGGTTTCCCACCAAAGGCTCGAACAGAATGGCATCCAGGATCGCTCGCTTGTCCTCCATCACTTTCAGGACGGCCGGTACGGAGTTCCGTTAGGCCTCGTGGTTTTGGTCGTGCGGGGAGGGAGCATGTGCTTCCGGTCCCCTTTTTAGGAAGGCGAAAGAAATTGGCGGCCCTGTCGATCAATACAAACTTTGGCGGCCAAGCAAGTCCGTGCAGAAAGGCCTGTAATATGAGTTTGTTTGACAATTTCACGTTTGTTTTTGACGCGTTCCATGGTCGTCGAAATCATGCGATGGAGTCATTGAAAAGTAACGCACGGTGCAAAGAGCTTGAGAATTCTGAGATCGAGCAGATCGCCACGTTGACAGGACCATCAGTCCTGTCAATCCGACACAGAGATCCATCGAGGTTCTCCACACTCGCCGTCATCTAGATTAAGAAACGGACAAGGCTGCTTCCGTCCGAGAACAGCACCGGGACAGGGATGTGTGCACGTTGATATCCTTGAGTGTGAGCAAGGAACGCTTTCAATGCGACTTTCTTGGCTCAACAGGTCCACCCACCCCCCTGCCAGGGTGCTTGATGTTGCATATTGAGCTCTATTCGGAAACCATCCAAATGGGGTTATCTTGCAGGACGACATTCCCTATTTGAAGAGGACGTCGTCGTTTTCTCTCATTGCGACGCTCTGCTCGATTCTTGGGTACGCCGAGCTTCTTCATCGACTTGTCGTCAATATGGTTTCCTTTCAGACGGCCTCCAAGTGGCTATTGGCCATCGCGCCATGTAAGTCGGAATTGCGATTCTCGTTGGACCAAAGGCCTTGTAACTGATATCAGTTGTAGTCGCTCAATACGTCAGTGCTCAATCATCGACGCCTACATCATATGAGGATCCAGACACCGGTATTGTGTTCGATACATGGACAGCCAGTGGTATTACATTCGGTTTCACCTTCCCTGAGAATGGTCGAAGTGATGGCGCGGATGAATTCATCGGTTATCTCGTAAGGCTTCACGTTTGCTAAGAATTCTATGACGATCCACTGACCATGATGGCATAGTCTTGCGAATCTCCCAATGGTGAAGCAACAGGATGGTGCGGTCTGTCTCTGGGGGGGCCTATGACCAATTCTCTCCTCGTCATGGCCTATCCCCATGAAGACGAGGTCTACACTGCTCTGAAATGGGCCACCGGCTACGAGCTGCCCTTCGCTTACGAAGGCGACGCAAAGATCACCCAGATCTCATCAAGCGTCGAGTCAGACAAATACACGCTCATCTACCGTTGCGAGGGCTGCACGTCCTGGTCACAGGATGGTGCAAGTGGTCAAATGAACCTCGCGGCTGGTGCCGCCATCATGGGATGGTGCCATGCCACAGAGACTCCTTCAGGCCCGGAATGTCCTGACACTGCAGTCGTCGTTCAACACGAGAGACAGAGTATCTTTGGTGCTGCCATTAGCAATGATGCTTTCAGCGCAAAGTACGACGACTGGGCCAAGCTGGCAACCAATGTTGTGGACGGCCAGTGTGACGGCGGTGGTGGCGAGGAGCCCTCTACGACAACGTCTTTGCCGCCTGCCACTGGCACGCCTGTTCCGGAGGGCGTGGAATATGATTACATTGTCGTCGGTGGAGGTGCTGGTGGTATCCCTGTAGCCGACCGCCTCAGTGAGGCTGGCCACAAGGTGCTGATGATCGAGAAGGGCCCTCCCTCCTCTGGGCGCTGGGGTGGTGACCGCAAGCCTGAATGGCTTGAAGGAACCAACTTGACGCGTTTCGATGTTCCTGGTCTCTGCAACCAGATCTGGAAGGATTCTTCTGGTATTGCTTGCCAGGACACGGACCAGATGGCTGGTTGTGTCCTTGGTGGAGGAACTGCCGTCAACGCTGGCCTGTGGTGGAAGCCCAACCCCGAGGACTGGGACTACAACTTCCCCGACGGCTGGAAGGCCAAGGACATGCAAGCTTCCACAGACAAGCTGTTCAAGCGCATTCCTGGCACGCTTAACCCCTCTATGGACGGCAAACTGTACCGTGACGAAGGCTTCAACATCATCTCTGGCGGCCTCAAAAACGGTGGCTGGAAGAGTGTGGACGCTCTGAAAGAGCCTGCTGCGAAGAACCGCACATTCACCCACACACCGTACATGTTCTCCAACGGCGAGCGAGGCGGAGCCATGGCCACCTACCTCGTCACCGCTGATGCTCGTAAGAACTTTGACTGGTGGAGCGGCACTGCCGTCCGCCGCGTGGTGCGTACCGGAGGTCACGTTACTGGAGTCGAGGTTGAGCCGTACATCAACGGCGGTTACGTCGGCACCGTCAAGCTGAAGGCTCAGACCGGCCGTGTCATCCTCTCCGCTGGCACATTTGGTAGTGCCAAGATCTTGTTGCGCAGCGGTATTGGTCCTGATGACCAGCTCAACGTTGTTCGCAACTCGACCAAGGATGGCAAGACCATGATTGATGAGGAAGATTGGATCAACCTGCCAGTTGGCTACAACTTGGAGGATCACACCAACACGGACACTGTGGTCACGCACCCCGACGTTGTCTTCTACGACTTTTACGAGGCTTTCGACAACCCCCCCGTGCAGGACGAGAATCTCTACCTAGGTACGTAAACGGTTGTGCGTGTGTGCTGCTCATGACTGACTTTTGGCACAGGCAAGCGATCTGGTATCCTCGCGCAGTCTGCCCCCAACATTGGCCCCGTCTTCTTCGACCAGATCAAGGGCAAGGATGGCGTAACTCGCCAGATGCAGTGGACCGCCCGCGTGGAGCCATCTCTCGGCGTCGAGAGCGAGAGTAAGTCGATGCGTCAGGCATTTTGTTCGCGTCACCCCACTGATCTTTCTTTGCAGAGTCTATTACGATGTCGCAATACCTCGGACGCGGAGCCAAGTCCCGCGGCCGCATGACCATCACCGGTGCGCTCAGTACTGTGGTCTCTGATGTTCCCTACCTCAAGAACAAGGACGATGTTGAGGCGGTCATCAAGGGCATTGAGAATCTGCAAGCCGCTCTCAAGGGCGTCAAGGGCCTCGAATGGAAGCAACCTCCTCCGAATGTGTCCGCCCGTGACTATGTCAACGATGTAAGGAGTTCCAACCGTCTTCAACCCACAACACTAGACTGACAATCTGCAGATGCTCGTGTCCTGGACCAACCGTCGTGCCAACCACTGGATTGGCACCAACAAGATTGGAAAAGATGACGGTCGCAACGGAGGCACTGCAGTCGTGGACAGGGACACTCGCGTCTACGGCACCGACAACCTCTTTGTCGTCGACGCCTCCATCTTCCCCGGCATGGTCACCACCAACCCCACGGCCTACATCATGACCGTCGCTGAGAAGGCCGCCGAGTACATCCTCAAGCTCGCACCTTTCAAGCAGCAGGGACAGTATGCTCAGTGTGGTGGACAGGAGTGGACCGGCAGCAACCAGTGTGGCAAGGGCTACTTCTGCAAGAAGCTCAACGCATACTACCACCAGTGCTACCCCGAGTCTAAGTAGATTCGCATTGATAGGCTTGATTCGCCGTATCTCAGATAGCTTTCACGTATATTATTTTGCAAGTTACGACAGTGTCTTGTCTTGTGCATTCGCGTGAGGCCTTTGTTTTTTGATGGTATATACTGACTGCATAGTACCTGAAGACAAGAAGACATTAAATGTGCACTTCATAGGGGTAAAAATTGGACTCTTCCAAAGCCACGAGAGAAGAAACATTTAGCAAAAAGAAGCCGCCCCGGGAGGGACTCGAACCCTCAACTTTCAGATTAAAAGTCTGACACGCTAACCAATTGCGTCACCGGGGCTAGCAGTCTTCTGACAATCATGTTGAGTGATATGAAGGTAAATCGTTCATGTCGAGTGTGACATATCAGCGTTCAAAATCATATCACAAAGGCAAGACGTCGAGAGGACGCCATTGCGCGACGGCGAGGCTTTTTCAGCATGAGTTTCCCGTTCTTAGAGAGACAAAAACTTGTGTTACAGTCCGTGACCTGATCGCCTCGTTCTCACAAACTCGCGCATTGCCTGTTTCCCCTCGATGTTCCGTCAACACGTTTCTCAACAGACACAGACAATCACGCACACACAGCACGAATGCAAGCAAGCAAGGACATGAACTGTAATGACTGCTTCCCTTTCTTCCCAATCATCCTTGATCTTGAAGAGGCCGACGAGACCAAGTCCTTATAATGTCAAAAGAAAACTTTCCCTGATCCCCTGCCCCTCCTTCCAAGTTGCACGAGAACGCCCACGCATGGTCAAACCATGACGACCGATCGAAAGAAGCAGCAGCAGAGACGAGAAGCAAAAGATAGCCATGTAAATTTCCCCTTGACCCATTATTTCGTGATCATCGTGGAAGGTGTCCTTTCATTGTTTTTTCTTTCGAGATTCGTTCATTACGGGTTTCATAAAGCCACGGAATGAAGCTACCTAAAAGGGTTTGAAGGGGGCAAGTCTGCATGTACAAGTCCGGATAACCAGCCCTCCCCGGTGATGGGGAAAATGAAGGGGAATAATAACCCCCAAGTCATCTTTGTCGAGCATTGTTGGACCCTATCTACTCCTTCGTCAGGGTGTTATCGAGGTCGCCGTAGTGGAGTTCGAATTCTCGCTATGAATCTCACGTCAGTAATCGCGAAAGCAGAGCGTAAAGGGCGAGCAAGTCTTACGCGGTCTTTGCGCCACTCGCGGGTGTCCCAGACGATGTAGTACCCCCTCTCATGCGTCTGGCTCAGCACTTGAGGCGTCATGTGCTCATCTTTCGTCAGCCAAAGGTTCATCCGCCTATGCCACCTCCAGTTACGAGCATGCCTGTTAAACAGGTGTCAGTCGTTTTTTTCCTTGTCAATAAATCATTCTCCTTCAGGGGATCTCACAGTTCCATGGCGGCCATGTGTTGCTTAGTGTCGGCCGGGCAGCTGTAGAAGATCCAAAACAGCGTCTCCTCGTTGAAATTTTGAATCTTGCTCTCGATGGGCTGCACGTTTGTCACGTGATAGCAGTCTGGGACTTTATAGCTCGAGTTTGAGACTGTCGGTCGTGGCGGGACCTCGTCGTACAAAGAATAGACCTGCGTTGAGATCATCCTGCGTCTCGCATTAGCCCTGACCACAATGGCAAGTGGGAAAAGATACGTACTCATGTGATGTCAAGTCAATGCCCAGTTGCGATGGGTCAATACCAACGACCATAGATTGGTAGTCGGGGTAATTGTGCATCAGAGTCCGGAGACCCTTGATGCCGTACTTGTCCACAGCTGACATGCCTGCCAGAGGATCAAAGCCGCTTGGCGCTTCAGACTCCTCTTTGACCTTGGCGACCCCGGCGCCTGGTCCGATCGCACCGATGGGGTTGATTCCTTGCGAGGCCTTTGCGAGCCCATCAGAAAACCCTGAGCTTTGGTCCTGCCCTGCGCTCTTCATATCCTGCGGTCTTGCCGAATCTACTGCAAGAGCTTTAGCTCACACCCTCATAGCCTGTGCGCATCCTACTTACCAGGCATCAAGCCAGGCGGTGTCCGTGCGCTCTCCGTCCTGCTGTTGGCGGAGAGAGCGTTCAGGAGACCATTTCCTCTTTCCCCTGTCCCCGAGCTTCCTTGGTTCCCGTTCTGGCCTCCAAATCCCAGGGATGACATCATGTTGGCTGGAGATTCCGACCCCGACTCGCCTCCAACGTTGCGTCCGAGTGGTGGAAACGGATCATCGTTACCCGCGGACGGCCCCGGCGTCGCAGACTGCGCCTCCTCCTGGCTGCCATATCGGAAAGCACCTCGGTTGGTATTCGGTCGAGAGGGGTTCTGGCCAAAAGGATCGTCTGAACTTTGCTGCTGAGATAGTGGTGTCGGCTGGTTTCGCTGGACGGGGCCGCTCAGGTTTCTCGATCCTCCCGAGGACCATAGTGTCGAGGCGTTTGAGTTGGATAGTTGCGCGTTGTTGGACAGAGAAGGGAATTCGCTAAACAATGTCAGAGCTCGTTCGCGGTTTGGCTTTTCTTTTTGCGGCAGTGCTGCCTCCATCTGAGGGAATCGCAAGTTGCTGTATCGTCCCATCGTTGAGCATAGAATGTAGCCGCGACACCTGTGTAACAAATATCCGATCCGCCCAGATGGTTTGTGCTCTGAGGTAGCACCACAGACTCGAGGGCCGCTTGCTGGTGGTCCGACCTCCACCATTGGCGCTCACAATGTACAGTCTCAGATGAACAGGGGCGCACTTACGAGAGGTCCAACGATGTCGCAGGTGACGACCCCGTCAAGCTTTGCGCAAAGCTCACATTGTTGCTACCGCCCACCTGACGGGTCTGGTTCGCAAGTCCTGCTCCGCCCATTGGCATGCCTTGTCCAAAAGCCCATCCATTGTTCGCATTGTTGCCTGCAGAACGAATTCTCGTCAGCTAATTCCAATATCTCAGCCGCCCAGCCTTGCCATGTCTAGCGCGTGTTGTGCGCGATCGCACCTATCTGCTTTCCGTTCGGTAACCGGCTTGAGACCGATCGTCCGGCTTGCTGTTGTTGTTGTTGCTGCTGTTGCTGCTGCTGCTGCTGCTGCTGCTGCTGTTGGCCACCGAAACCTGCCGGCATGCCTCGCAGAGGCATCCCTCCTGCTGTGGGCGCATTAGCATGGGTGTTCCTAGGAAGCGAGGAGCAACGCAGGTTCTCGTCATTCTCGTGAGCCCCGAAATCGCCTTGCGCTTGTGACAAATTCATTTCCTCCTAAATCAACTCTCGCCGCTGAGACTGTTGGTACTGGCGTCATGGCCTTGGGGCCACGTGCCCTCAGTTCGAGGACCACGCCCTAAAGACAAGCACCATGATAAGAGGAGACCTTCTCAGATCCCGGTGGCGAGAGATGATCGCGAAGCAGGCGACATGGCTGATTGAGCTTTCGAGCTTGCTGAGCACGCGTATGGAGCATCGTACCTGATCGGTTCATGTTTGCGTTTCGCCGCAGTGGAGTGAAGGTCGTTTGAGGGTCGTTCGGTCGGTCGTGAGCAGTTCGTAGCTTCTCGTCAAGCGGCACGTTTCGATTACGCTTTGTCGACGGTGGGATCTCGCGCTTCGTATGGTGGCCAGTTCAGAGGCGGCGTATTGGCGGTCGCTGTTTCTGGTCGATTGGTGATGTTCCAGCAGCCAAGAGAGGTTGCTCCAAATGCACAGACGGGTCGAAGTTGGCTGCAAGGGTCAGCGGACGCAGGTGGGGACCCTTGCGCATCATGAACTACCCTGTACCTCAGATGGCAGTTATTGTTCATGATCGCGAGTCAGTCTGGAATATCGAGATTCACTGTAGGTTTCGTCATTTCTTAGTTGACTTTTCGGGCTTCATGTCTCAAGGCTAACCGGCATCTGACAAGAGCAGATCCTGCTACCTTGTCATTTTGTGATGGTCACTGACAGGGAGATTCACCTCGCCTGTCGTGACAAGACGTCTCAACCTTGATGAGTAGTGAATTACTCAACACAGCGAAGGTATAATCATATTTTTCTCGTAACACTCAGGCTATTGAAGGCCGAGCTCTTGTTTGAGGCTTTTCTCAAAATCTATCCCCCCCAGCCCACGTCCGATAAGAATCACCTTCGCCTCCGTAGGAGGTGGCCCATCACTGTCAGGGGCATCAGTCAAATCAAAAATCTCTTGCACTCCCTGCAACATCTTAATGCTTCCATCTTCAAAGATGAATCTGCCCTTTGACCGGTGAATCTCGAATCCGTAATCTTCTGAAGATTCTGGTAACCTATTGTCCCAGAGCACAGACCGCAGCCATCGATCCACGTTATCCAGCTGGTTAGGATGAAGAGTTGGGAGAGGTATTGAAAGTGTCGAGATGGTCTGACGGTCATGGTCAGCAAATTCTTATCATCACTTGCTGGCGTGGCGCCACTGAGACTTACAGGATCGAGGTGAGAGTGTCCCTTGACCTTGGCCTCTGCTTCGTTGAACTGGTCGTAGGCGTGAAGGTCCAATAACAACCCCTCAAGCTGGGGCACCTCACTATTTGTCGTGACGTGCAATTTGGCCAGTCCGTTGATGGACTGAATTCTGTCTTTGACCCGCTGCAGCTCCTCTTCGGAAACGAGGTCGGCTTTATTGAGCAGGATAACATCGGCATGTGAAATCTGTACATGTGCCGTGGTCATCAGTGGACCGTGACCGTGATCATCTTGCTCCTCCACCTTTCCTTTCGGATCATCAAGACTGCGTAGAATGTGCTTCGCATCCACCAGCGTGACGATGCCGTCCAGGTAGATGGTGCTTCCCAGACCGTCGTCCACCCAGAAGAGTGGCGCCAGGTTTCCGGGATCTGCCAGGCCAGTTGTCTCGAGCAGGATGTAATCGAAAGCTCCCTTCTTCTCCATAAGGGACTCGATAGCGTTGACGCCAGTGTCCCTGTCTTAAATTAGCACTTGGTTTCTTCAGAGGCGTAGTGCGTAGTGCACGGACTTTACAGAGCAGCAAATGCAGCCGTTGCCGACTTCAAGCCATTCTTCGACCTTTTCATCGCCCTTGTTCACTGTAAGGGACTTTTCGATATCGAGTGCTGACAATGTCAGCCCGGGGGACAGATTTTGAGCTCAGCTATACTCCTTACAATCACCAAACTCTGCATCCTGTTAGCTAACATGTGTTGCTCGTAGATATGGTCCACGACTGACCATTCATGATCACGGCAATCTTTTTGCCATGCTGTGCTGTCAAGATGTAATTTAACAGCGTTGTTTTTCCAGCTCCGAGGTATCCTTCAAGATTTCAGTCAACATCATCATACGAGGATCTTAAATACATACCCGTAACGATCGTAATGGGCACCTTGACTGTGATTTCCTGCGATTCTTCAGGCTGGACCCCGGTCTCGACCAGCTCTGGAGGGGCATCATCGTCAAAGTCCATGGCAGGCGGCTGGCAAATGGTAGTAAAAGGTCTGAAACTCAAATGCAGACAACCTTTATGCGGCTCAATGTAAAGTCAACAAGGGACGGTGAATCTATCTGAATTCACACAAAGCTCAGAGTTGAAGCTCTGACGTCGTTGGACCCATCGTCACTGGCCGCCCACATCACGTGCGCCTCTTGTGCCTTTCTTGGCGACATTGTAGCATCAGCCACACCCAACGGCCGAGCTTCATCAGCCACATCGTCTGTGGCGCTCTCAATCAGGGGATCTCGGCGCGGAATCGACAATCGCGACAGCTCGAGCTCGAGTCCAGCCCAATCCAATCACCTTCAAACCTATCCGACGAGCTTCATCACCACAACGCGCGCCCCAAACCCGCCCCCGCATCGAAACCCAACGCGCCATCCTCTCGAACCTCCCGACTCCGTTCATCATGGCGCTGGCACCGAGCTCGCCTCGTCTGCCCAGCCCGCCACCCCCGGCGGAAATCCAGTTCGGCCCAGTGTCCCCCTCGGCGACTGGCGCCGCGGCAGCGAGTCCTCAGCCCACCCAGATCGAGCAGAGCCTCGTCGATGCCAACTCAAAGCGTCGTATCCATCCCGGCACCAAGGCTATGGATATGGCTCCTGGCCCCCCTGTCGTTCCCCTGGAAAAGGTAGAACGCTCACACCCTGATTCTCCTGCTTCATCCCCACGATCCTCCGTCTGGAGGTTTGTCGTGAGAACCTATCTTTGCTCCTCGAGCATCGCAATCGATTGCTGACTGACAGCTCGAACAGCTCGAATCCCCCTTTCAACTCCAAGAGCATCTCGCCGCCCTCCACAACCATGCCACCGCAGGCGGCACCCAGCCCATCACCCGTCACGCCGCCGCCCTCCTCGCCGCCGTCCCTGATGGCATAGACCGCACCCTCTGGCTCTACGAGCTCTGCCGCTTCCTCATCGCCCACTGCAACACCCTCATCGTCGGCTTCCTCTTCGACACGCCCCCCTGCTCTGCCACCACCTGCCCGGAAATGCGCGCCTCCGAGTGGCAGTTTCTCTGCGCCGTCCACGAAACCCCCAAGAGCTGCTGCGCCATCGACTACTGCTGCCACACGCTCGACTGGGCCGCCAACGTGGTTACGGACCAGAAGCTGTTTCCGAGCCGATTCATGGTCACAAACGATCCGTCGAGCAAGAACACGGGGCTGCGGAACCTGGTGAACGTGTTTCGCAGGCTGCACCGCATATTTGCGCACGCATGGTTCCAGCATCGGGATATTTTCTGGGCAGTGGAGGGTCAGTCGGGGCTCTACATCTTCTTCAAGGCCGTCTGCGACACCTACGACCTGCTCCCCGCCGAGAACTACAAGCTGCCGCCCGAAGCGGAAGGACTCGAGGCACCACCCTCCGCGGCGGCAGTAGCAGCATCAGAGGCGGCGGAGCGGCCGACCCCCGTGATTCTCAAGAACGACGCGCAGTTGCCGCATGGTGGACCGAGCGCGGGCGCGCGAAACAATGCTTTTGGGCTGGACGACTCGAGCCCTCAGCCGCCGAGCCGCACCAACACTCGACGGCACATTAGAGCTAGTCCGTCGACGGGAAGTGCGGTCACGACAGTCATGGAGACCGAAGAGGAGGAGAGCAATAACGTGGCAAAGAGAATCAAGGAGCTCTCTCTATCAGGACCTGAACTGGTGGAAGAGGAGTCGGACAGTGCGGACGTCCCGATGATAGTGGACCGCTCTGGGGAGCTGCCGTCCGAGGCGCAGCGCTCCGTCGGTGACGACGATGCGGCATCAGAGGCGGACCAGACAGTCGTGGACTTTGCCGACGATCCGGAGGAGATGCCAACCTCCACCGCAGCCCCGACGTTATCAGTTGAAACAACAGAAGAGGTCCCTTCCCAAAGCACCGAACCCGCAGAGCCCGGGTCGGTACCCGCAGTGACAGTGGAGGAAGACGCACCGTCAGCAGATGAGCAGAAACCAACGAATGCCCCTTCAAGCGGCGAGACGACAGAGTCGACGGGCGAGAGCAAGGAGGAGGATAAGCCAGTCGAGGAGGAAACCCAAGAGACAGAACCTGCGCTCCAAGTTGCGAACGCCGATGCGCAAGACGCCACGATGGACGCTTCTGGCGAAGAGTCAGAGGATGCAAAAGACGTTGCTGGCACAGATGTCCAGGAGCCGACGACCACAGAGGCGGAGCCGCAGCCAGAGTCCCAGGAGCAGGCGACGCAAGAAAGCAAGGCCGCCGCAACGGGCGAGGAGGACATGAAGAAGGAAAATTAATCAACAGGTGCAGAGCATGATGGGCATTTGCTTTGCCTGCAGTACGAATCGAAGGGTCGATAGAGGCCCTACGGCATGATGTGCGATGAGGTCTCGTGTGATAATACGAGGGACGGAATGATGTAATATATCTATATATACACACAGCTTTTGGGGACCAATGTCCCTGCTACGTAACAGTGTCCTCATAGTACCAAGCCTTCGTGTCGCCTCGATAGAGGCAGCTTGCAACACTTGCTTATCAGCTGCTTCCCCGTGCGTCGCTGACCAAAGATATTTGTGTCTATGCGTCATGACTCAGGCGTCTTTTGCGCCTTTCGCAAGGCCCTGCTCCGTCCTCGGATCCTCCTGCTCGTGGAGGCTCATCTTTGCGAAAATGTGCTGGACTTCCCGGAGACTCTCTTGCTGAGCGTTGACCGCCGCAGCGTTCCTCTCGTCGGCAAACTGCCGGATACTCTGCAGCACCGGACTGAAGCCCTCGTCGTTTGGCAGCCACCACCGCACGCACGAGGGTTCGCGGAACATCTGGGCCATCTTGGCGCGCAGGGACAGAGGTTGTATGTACCTGTTGTGGCACGTACGTTAGCATCGCTGAACTGTCAACTGGGGTAGCGCGCGCATGTCAGACTTACCCAAGCATCTCGAGATAGGCAAATTTTCGACGGCACCACATCTGATGCTTTTCGTTTTGTGGAAGCCAAAGTGCGGCAATGGCAACGCACGATTGAGCCAAGATCATGGTGCCCTTTGGTGTTAAGGGCCACAGCTGCATGGTCTCAAAGTACTGACACGTAGCGTACGCGTGTTTCCGCAACGCCATAAACAGTTCTTCCGGGGGTGTGTTTGATGATTGGCAGAGGTGCATGATCATGATCGAATGCCACTCCGCCATGATCACTGTTGAACTAAACAGGGGAAAGTCGTAGAGCGTATCCGGGGCATATGGGTCCACGATATCTTCTTCCTGAGTGGTACGCTTGTACGGAAACTCTGTGACAAGGTACTTTGGATCGCGGAGATCAGGATCCCAAGTATTTTTCCACTCCTCTAAGCGGTCAGTCACCGCCGAGTGTCCCTTGTTGAAGTTCTCAGGGGTGATCTGACCACGGCTGCCGCGCGAGAACAGTATTGACATGTCGTACGTGATCACTCGCAAACGCCACGCCCGCGCCTCAATCTTCCAACGCAGAGCTCGTTCCTTGTCAGGGGCTGCATCCGCTCGGTTTTGGCGATCAGCAACCGCAGCGGTAAACCATTCGCGAGATAGATCTGTCGGGAAGCCACCCATGAGTGCGCAAAAGTTGTCAAATCGAGTGTACCAAATATGGACCATTCGTCCCAACGGAGTCTCCATGATCGTCTGAGGTGTGAAAAGTTTTGTAATGATTTCAAAGGCAGCTTTTTGATGCCCCATGAGGTTGACCCAGTCGCCGAGATATTCCTGCGTACGCCGCGACGTCAGTCATTGGCCTCAAAGCTGAAGGCTCCGTGTGCTCATACCTCTATGGTGGCGAGCTGCAGAATGGTGAGCAACGTTCCAATGTCTTGTTTCTCCTTCCTCTTTAGGCTCTCTAGCAGCAGAATCACACTTTTGTTGTAATATCGTAAAAAGTCTTCGAGCTTGCCCTCTCCATTACCAAGCGTCGCGTGGTACGCTGAGAATCCCACCAGTGCATTGAGAAGGGGCTCACTGATAGAGGCGATACTGGGTAGAATAACCTTGAAGAAATCGTCAAAGTCGCTGGGCATGCAGTAATGATAGTGCGTCATGTTGTCGCCGAACCACTTCAAGTGGTTTTGCATCTGGATAGGAAGATTTGACCAGTCCGGGACAAGGCCTGCATTCGCGGGGATGTCGGGATGGGAAGCAGCCACACTTGTGTCCGTCGACGCTGAAGGTGAGGAGCCTGGGTTGCTGTCTATGGATGAAGCCACACCTTCTCTGCCCGCGAGAAACTGCAATTTGGCAGCGGTTCTGGATTCGAGATGGCCCAGCTCTCCTGCCATGGCAAAGCTGGGACCCTGATCCACATCGTCACTCTCCTCTACAGACGACAAGGGGCTGGGCTGCTGGGTGACGCCCCTCGATCCTCGCGCCTTGCTTCCCTGTGTCGTCGTCGTTTCGGGAGGATTGGGATACACGCAGTCGCGATTGCCTTTCTTGCATCCTACCAATGAATTAGCTCAAGATCTCCGAGGCTGACCACATCACCAAAGCGTGTAGACCTACTTTCACAGATGGGCCTGGTCTCATCGCACTAAACCGCCTATCAGCTATTGGACTAAGTCAGGACGCTTCAAGCTCACCTTGACTCTACGAGTTCGACACATGAAGCATCCAGATCTGGTTCTGCGATGCTTGACGGCCAGCTCGCCCGCAAGTCCAGCTGCAGACTTCTTGCGTGATTTCAGCGGGGGGAGCGAGGAACTTGCTGCCGCCTGGGCTTTAGCTCCAGTATCTGGTCCAGGATTCTGATGATTGTCATCCAGCAAGCTCGGACTCATGTGCATCAGAGCTTGAGAGGTCGTTGCCTGCGGGTCTTGAAATGTCGGCATTGGCATCCCGCTAGCCCCGGACATGGAGGATAGGAAGTCGCTGTAGTAATCGCTCATGATGAAGCAACGGAGCAGAATACCATCTGCTCGCCTTCCGGTGTGCGGTCTTTCAATGGTGGCGAACTTGCGGGCTTCTAGTTCTTCTTATCGAGCCGTCGCGAGAAGGGTAGCATAAACCCGACAAAGGTCGTCGATAGCGATTGATCATCCATATACTCGTCGCTTTTCAACCAAGATCTGGACTAGAAGGACTTTTGCGTGAACTTGACGTGGTGGTGTAGCTGACGATCAGGTCGTCAAAAAATGTAGTTGTAATGTTCTCCTGGCCCACACCTTGTTGATCGAGAGGATGCAGAGGAGTGTCCCGTAAGGAATTTGAGCCGTGGCGCAACGATTAATATTCTCAACTCTTCCTTTTTCTCTGTCGCCAGTCGGTGAAGGCACAACTCGTTTCGTTTTTTGAAGGCCAAATCGCGGGCAAATGAGAAAAGAATCATGCGACAGCTGGACACAGTCGAGAAGACGGGGTGATCTGCCTCTTAGGAGCTGAGCGTCCACAACAATGAAAAGACCAGGGTGAACGAAGCTAAACCCCGCCAAGAGAGCTCTGCACGCTGAGGTCACCCTAGGGTGGGTAGCAGGATTTGTTTGACCCCGTAAGTAGCCAGATGGTATCTACTGCACATTGATACTGGTTGTGATCCTCTCGCAGCTGGCCAGCTCATCAGATGGTGAGACTGGGGATTCCTGTCGTCTCCGGCCGGACACCGACAGACAGGCATTGTGTCTCAGTGCGGCCTTGCAGACAGGCTGAGAGACCGCATTTGCATGACTGGGCCCAGCTTGAGTACTGACACGACGCACTCCCGTTGGATCGGCTTGCCCATCAGAAACTTAACCAGTGTGGTGTGGAACAGGAGGCACCATAAATAATATCGATCACGGCGTGGATGCTCAAGCCCACTGCTTCAGGCTGTCTCTAGCCTCGGTCAATGAGGATCGGGGCCTCGGAATATCTCCCGGAGCTTTCTAGCATTCCAGTCCACGCACACTGTTCCCAGGCAGGAGGGAGGATCGACGAGATGAAAGAACCACTTGGGATCCTGACCGAAAATGATCGCAGGCCCGCCGGATACAAAATCGGACGATCTTGCAGACCCTGTCGGGGCAAACATGACTGCTGACAAGGTTCCCTTGACCTAATTAGATGGTGACTGAAGACAGGTGGTGGGCAGGGGTTCATCAGAACAACGCACAGGCCGCCAGAAGGTTTGGATGCAAGGTGGGATTGCGTGGGATACAACTCTAAGAGCTTTCAATGCCTGCGTATTTCGGACGGCCGGTGACACAGGTTCAGTGAACTACTTTTAGTGAGAAGCTGTGGACTTTTGATTGGGCCGGCATGGTCATGACACTGTAGTGTTATGCTTGGGCGAGTCTGACAGCGAGAGAGTCTGTGTGCATGTCCGAGCTACCGTGTGGTACCGCCAGGATCAGGAGCTTTTGGATTCCGCGATGCGACAATCAATGTTCGACGGGTAATATTAATAGGCATTGTGAGTCGGCTCAGGCGGCAGGGTAGTTCAAATGCTGTCTTCAAAAGAGCGGAGCGCTCATGAGACCACGGCAGCTGAAGCACGTAACCTGAGGCGATATGAATAAGTTTCTGCGACAAAGATTCCATGTAGCCAGCTACCTGGAAGAGAGCAGCCAGCGGAGTTGCCCTTCTGATTGTCAATGTCAGGTACGCACAGTCTCAACGCGGCGGTTTGACTAGGATTGTTGGTGTTCCCTAATACATCTCTCTTTTTTTTTTTTTTTTGCAGATCAATCTAGTGAGTCCAAAGGATGGGTCTCCAAAGACGGGTCGGCGATCGTGGTTTGCGTGGATAACTTTTCCCATCGCGTTTCGCTGAATGTGTGTACCCGTATCCAAGTACCGCGTCCCGACAAAGACCACGCGGAACTTTCCCCATAGCGGCAAGAGTGTTTTGCGACTCGATGGCTGAATTCCTGGAGCGAGCTAGCACGGCAAAATCTTTGGTGATGGGGGAGATGCCCGAGTCCAGCACCAAGCGCCTCGAGCCACAGGAGCATTGGTGGGTCACAGCCATGATCTTTGCCAGGGGCAGCGACCGACACGACGGGATTTGGGAGTGTCTGTGTGGTGGAGCATGACCGGGGAGCGCGTTGTTCGAGATGATGGCTGGCTGGCTGGCTGGCTGGGAATAACATGTATGAAGAAGAGGGGCTGTACTTCTTTGAGAGCGCCAGAAACGCCGAGAGGTGTGAGTCTGGTACGTACAGACTTGTACAAGCAGCACGCAGGGTGGCATTCTCTGCCCTACGCACGCAGGCCCGTTCAGGGAGGGAGTACCTGGTAATAACTCACCCTATAATGATTAATAAAAGACGACGCATGGAGAAATTGGTACGAAAAAGGAAGATCACCAGGGGGCTGAGGGATTGAAAGTCCTGGTGTTTTGCTGTGTGGCCTTGTTGGAAGGTCGGAGAGGCGGCCAGAGATCAACAAGTATG
This sequence comes from Parasarocladium wereldwijsianum, assembly GCA_036250105.1. NCBI lineage: Eukaryota > Fungi > Ascomycota > Sordariomycetes > Hypocreales > Sarocladiaceae > Parasarocladium > Parasarocladium wereldwijsianum. The sequence continues at coordinate 376,438 of JAXOUE010000006.1, forward strand.
TGACTGAAGGGGGGGCAGTCGATGGAGACAGAAAGTGGAGACAGGCAGAAGCAATTGCGAATTGCAAAGCAACTGCAAATGCAGTGCCCGAGGCAGGAGCAGTGGCAAGCAGAGCAGGAGCAGGAGCAAGCGGGAGCAAAAGCAGTGTTGAGAGCAGAAGGGCAAGAGCGTGCATACCGGAGCTGCCTGGCCATCCATCCGGGCTCCTGCCTGTCTTGCCCCGGATGCACCGTGATTGCCTTCTGGATCTGTGGCTTGAAATGAGATGCCGGCATCTGTCTGCACTGTTCTTGGGGGGCACATATGTGCAAGTTTGATGTGGCCGGCTGAAAGCCAGGGCCCCTGTTCTCGATCAGTGAGCGGTTGCGTCGGACCGTTGACTGGCATACTGCTGGTAATATCGGCTCTTCCCCTATGCTAACAGCCGCAGCTTTCCGTCCTGGTTTCTCCTTTCTGCTGGGAGTACAGACAAGTAGATCACAGGATGATCTGCCTCGATACACATAAAAAAGCCCCACTTGTCGCCGCTACGTTGCCTCCCAAATGGCTGACAATTTAATTTGGCACCTGGCTCCACACCCAATCGTTGGCAAAGCGGCAAGCAGGGGCTCCTCCTAAGCAAACAGCACATGTGGAATAATAGCCCGAGACTTGCATATGTGCGTTGTGTGTATGTACTTGTTGTTGCTGCACACACTTTGAGCTATTATTACCCAGACACACCCATGATTCGGTCCAGTCCTATCCCAGGACTCAGCCTGGCGCATATCTACCTTTCGCACCAATCCATGAGATAACGCCCGCGTTGC